>OX101783.1:69591087-69874330 GCA_944452715.1 Ophion slaviceki
AAATTAATCCCTCCTCGCATCAGTAGTCTCAACGATTTTAACCTAGTTTTACAATCTTGGCAACAATATGACAAAATATACAATTATCTATGCCCTCAGAGATTGTAGAATACTAAAATGAAAATGACGTTGAAGTTTGCATCGTTGGAAACATGTTTTTATATATTTTTTCTCTATTTTCTTCATTATAAAAATCTTATCCAGGCAATTTAGCCTCAGATTTGTTATAAGAATCTTACAAAATTATTTGAGTTTTTCAACGCCCAAATTTGCAAAAAAAAGAAGATCGATCTACCGCACTTTCGTTGCGTTCCAACGACGCAAACTTCAATTTCGTAAATAAAAGGAAAAATGTAAGTAGATTAATAGCACGAGATCGACGTTTGCGTCGTTGAAAAGCAACAAGAATGATCATTTTCCAATTCCCTAAATTGCTTTCTTCTGCTTTTCGCTATTAAAATCCTTTAACGATTTTTTACAATGCTTATTTGAAGGTCAATCGAAGATCAGTTGAAATCAGCGAAGAGAATATTTGATCATTGAAAAATAAGGAAATGAAAATATAAAAAAGAATTTTCGTTGCATTCCAACGATGCAAATTTAAGCACCATAGGAATGAACATAGAAAAACGAAAACTAGAGATGGAACGAAACGTGAACGTAGATTGAAAAGTAGATCGAAGAATTGAAGAGGTGGAAAATGTGTATTAGGAAAAATGGGCGACGACTGTATAACAATAGCGTTAGGAAACATTACTTGAGTTATGACCGAACATCCAACGCGCATCCTATTGTTAATGGGCTGGACATCAGGCTTGTTCAAGCTCGACGTTGATCCTGGAAGGACCGGGAATGTTTCGTCGTAAGTGGGCGGCTCGTAGGCCGTTCCCTCCTCCATCGCTGGCTGCTGCTGCTGCTGCATCATCGGGGTTGTCCTGTTTCGTGCCTAGTCCTTACAGTAGCACTGCAACGATACCATTTGTTCAATACTTGGTCAAATCCGGATATGAAATTATGAAATCAAATGTACCGCAACGCAAATAACTTCTTTTCTCCAATGTACGGCAAAATCCCTCTTTCGCACATCGAAGAAGTCTGTTATTTGCTTCGCACAATTTTGTTCAATGTATCACGGGTACTAATTTATCGTCCGGGCCGAACGCCTCTTATTTTTTTTCAAAATGGGTCACATGTTTTTACAAATCGTGTAGCATTGTACGCATCGGTGGCTTCGCAAAAAATGTTTTTTCTTTTATCTTAATAAAATATTTGCGATCAGAGAAAAATTTGCTATGCACGTTTTGTTGTCTACCGATACTCGAAAGAGTGTATGAATAAACGACTCTTGTTTGTTCGTCTCAGTTCATATTTACTGCGCAAATACGCATGCGTATAAATCTTCGTTTTTGGGATGGAAAATATTTTGGGGAACAATGTCGTACTCGTGAAAATAAAAATATAATCTCAGGTGAAAAATTTGTATTTTTGGGAGATATCGCGAGCGATTAGAGATTCGGATAAGCTTCTATTAGGTGTACAACTTTGCTTCCGCCGTTTTCCGATAGATGGCTGCAGTCTTAAGTGCTGGTCGAAATAGGCAGGACTCCTATTTAATACTAATGATAAGAGAAACTCTGAGGGAGTTAGAAAAACAAAGTAAAAAGGTCCAATTCTTTTGGGTACCTGCGCATCGGGGAATCCATTTCAATGAGCTAGCTGATACGGCAGCAAAAGAAGGCATTACCTCAGGAAGAGATACTCAACTACTAATTCCGAACACAGACTTCAATGCTTTTTGGAAGACACTAAGAATGAACGAGTTTTACCAATGGTCCTTAGCATCCGCAGAAACTAAAGGGAAAAATTACTTTGAAAAGTACTATAACCATAACAATCGGCCATGGTTTTTTCACTATAAACTCTCAAGAAGAGCTGTTACTTCGATCAATAGATTAAGAAGCGGCCATACATCCTTAAGACAGAGTCTATATAGATTCAATATTGTCACATCTGCCATGTGCAATTGCGGAAAGAATGAAGAAGAGGCGAACCATATATTTTGACAATGTGAAAATTACGAAACAAGCAGATCAATCCTAATACAAAAACTTCGAAAAGCTAGAAAATTCCCGCCATTCTGCCTCGAGTCCTTTCTCCACGCCATGGACAGGTCCACAGTGTTGCCAATCGCTCAATTTATCTGTAGTATTAATCTCTTAAGTAATGTACAGATACTTTATAAAATATGTTTACTACTAATCCCGAGATCTATGTACAGGCTGTATGGGTTGACTAATCCCAAAGCGTTCGCTTTATATCAATAAAAAAAAAAAAAAAGAAAAAAAAAGAAATAGGCAGGTGAAAAATGTGACACAGTTATCTTGGAAATCTGGCGACATAACAACAGCACATTAGTGAATTTGTGATTGCATTATAAATTTACTCTCGTTAATTGCGGCAAGTTTTCATTTTTCGCTTTCATTTGAAGAAAACTTCGACTGAGGCGCATCGAATGCTCTCAAGTTTTACGGCGAGTCTGCTCTTAGTGAAAGAACATGTCGTGAGTGGTTTCAACGCTTGGAGAGCGACGATCGGCATTTCCGCTCTTATGAAGAAGTCCAAAAATGGATCGCCTCAAAAGACACATAGTTTCTTCATCATAGTATCCGACAATTGCCAAAAAGATGGGTACGCTAGCGTTTTTAGCAACCCATGTAGTCGGCATACAGGTCTGAAATTGGGTGTCTTTATAGCTTGGACATCTGTGAAGAATACCCAGTCGTAATATAAACAAATATCGCAACACAACGACCTTTTTTCTACCCTCGAAAATGTCAAAGTTTGTGCCAAATAAACAGCATTTGCAGGAAGCATTGCTTTTCTGCTTCAACCTAAAAAAAACAGCAGCTGAAGCACGTCGGTTACTTGAGGAGGCCTACGGCGAACATATACCATCAAAAACAACGTGTGAAGATTGATTCAAGCGGTTCAAAAGTGGCGATTTTGAGACTGGGGACAAGGAGCGCTCGGGAAGACCGCAAACATTTGCGGACGCCGATCTGCAAGCGTTATTGGATGAAGATGACACTCAAACGGAAGATCAACTTGCCGAGGCGTTAAATGTGACTCGGCAATGTATTTCGAACCGTTTGCACGCCATGGGAAAAATTCATAAGGAAGGAAAGTGGGTGCCGCGTGAGTCGACTGAGAGACAAACGGAAAATCAAAGAGCCACTTCCGAAATTTTGCTTTTGCGGCAGAACAGAAAGAGTTTCCTGCATCGAATTGTTACTGGCGACGAAAAATGGATATATTTCGAGAATCCCAAACGCAGAAAAACGTGGCCTTCACTTGGCGAAGCGTCAACATCGACGGCACGGGCAAATCGCATCGGAAAAAAGACAATGCTCTGCGTTTGGTGGGACCAGAAAGGAATCGTGTACTACGAGCTGCTGAAACCGGGCGAAACTGTCAATGGGCATCGCTACCGACAACAACTAATCAATTCGAACCACGCATTGCTCGAAAAACGGCCAGAATGGGACACGAGACACGAACGTGTGATATTGCAGCATGACAACGCTCCGTGCCATCGCAGTTCCATCGTTCAGGACACCATAAAAACACTGAAATGGGATCTGCTACTGCACCCGCCGTATTCGCCAGACCTGGCCCCTTCAGACTATCACTTGTTCCGGTCGATGGCGCATGGCTCGGGTGGGCTACACTTGGCCAATTACGATGCAGTACAAAATTGCTTGGACGAATGGTTTCAGTCCAAAGACGCGTCTTTTTATCGTCTCGGTATTTATGTATTGCCAGAGAGATGGCAAAAATGTGTAAATAGCGAGGGACAATACTTCGAATGAAGCATTTTTTGTATTTGTCTTGAAATTTTCGATTTTTTATTGGTAAAAAAAACCCGGAAACTTAGTTGCGCACCTAGTAGTAGCTAGCGACAGTACTTTGAATTTTTTTAAAAAGCCACATTTTTTTTAAAAAGCCACAAATTTTGGAAAAAACCGTGTAAGCAAAGTTGTACACTTAATATATTTAGCATATGAGTTGTGTTCGTAAAGTGTTATCCCTCAATTTTCTAGCTCTTCTTTCTCGATGTTATCAATATGCAGCTTGGAGCTAATTTAGTTAGATAACGCAAGGGCATTACGTTCGTAAATTTGCAAAACTTCATATTTTCGTTATTAATCGAGAAATTACGCGTGTCATGATCGCAAAGTTATTTCGATCGAGATTACTTAGCGACCCGTTGATCTGGAATTAAAGGGAATGCATCGTGTCACTATTTTTCTAGGGTTAGGAATTTCGATCGAGCGCGTCATCGATCCTAGTGTCCAACGATCGCGATTGAAGACGTTTATTTACTCGTCATTGAGAAGTGACGGGGAGAAGCAGCGAAAAAACGATAGGAAGAGAAGAGGAAAAAAAACGAAGAGTCGAGTTAAATGCCAGCAGTCAATGACCAGCGGAAGCCGACCACCATATGGAATGGTGAGTTTGACACGTCACGAGATTTGTAACCTCTTCCCCGGAGAGTACACCGTGACTGACACGACTCCTATCCCTCCCACGGTACATCACATACGAGGCCAACATTTCGGCAAGTTTGCCACTTTTTTCGTCTTTCCATATTGCCGTAGACGATTGATTCAACAAGGGTATACGCGCGGGTGACAGGGACAACGCGATTATTCGATCGCGAATCTGAGACTCGGAGCACGTCTTTCCTCGGATAATGACTTTTTTTCGCCAATCGGTAGGAACAAGATATGAGATAAAGATCAACGAAAAAATAGAAGTGAACAAAATGTGTACTCACTCTACCGTATTTCGTGAAGTCCGGCCAAGTAACAAGCGCTTATTACGTCGCCAGTTTACTAGTGATCCACCTGGAACATTTTTGTAAAGACTGATATTGCACTTGAGAGCCGAAAAACTTGTGAATTTGTCGCTTATAGACGACCTATCCTGTGATACGTATACATATATGGATATGCATGTATCTATGCATGCATATATGTATGTACGTATGTATATATATGCCGATGGGTAGAATTTTATTTAAATTCAATTATCGCTCCGCGTTTCGACCGAATTTTCGAGACTTCAATGGACACCGAATGTATCGTGGGCGAGTCAACGACTGGCGCGGCCGCGAAATATCAAGGGCCTCAACATTTTTTCGCGAGTTTAAGAGAAAGTGAGGAAAAATATTGAGAAAGAGAGCGAGAGAGCCGTTTTAACGTTCGAGGCGACACTACTTTTCTTACCGGTAACGCAAAGTGAAATGAGACGAGAGATCGAGACGAACGCGAAGCTCGCCAGCCCTTTCCCCCTGCCGAACAACCCGAATAACCAAGTGGGGGCAGTACGAACGATCGACGCGCCCTCTGGTAGAATTCACGTTTTTTATCCTTCCAGCGGAAGCACATGAAGCGCCAAATGACCGAAAAACGAACTAATTCTAATCTACAGATTTTTTCGGATACAGACCAGAAACCCAGGTAGCAAAATGTTATCTATTTGGCATCCGAAAGATATCGCGAAACGGATACGGATAACTTTTTGGTTGTCCAAAAAGACACCGTTTTGTACTACAAAACGTATCACTTATGTCCGCTTGGCAGATAACTTATTTGTGTCCGATAGTTAACTATACGGCAACTTTTAATGGTTATCAAAGTGTCGACAAAAGGTTAACTCTTTTCGGTTGTCGGTACGTTAGCGCAAAGTCATCAAATCGATATATCTTAAAGATATCTTCTTAAAGGCACAAAAATGCCAAGATACCACTGCCGTCTAAAAGTCGTCCAATAGGCATCCGAATGAGGTTAACAGAACGACATCTAAACGGTATCGAAGAGTACTATCGAAAAGATATCTATTTATTGGCGATATATATGTATAACAATATCCTATCCATTTCTTTATAAAAATTAACCTATTAATAGTCTGGAATATTTAATACGGCTCAATAATCTAGACTGTTAATAAGTTAATTTTTATCATTTAGAAATTGATACGATATTGTTATGTCGGTTTCGAAGTGGGCTAGGTCATTATAAATAAAACATCGATTAATTCATTGTAAGTGCAATGTAATTTAATATTATAAAAACGGTACAGTCGTTATTAGACGTCTCTCCCGTTGCAGTCACATTTTTGGTGGTTGCCATGCTCCAAGCGATCCCGTGGATAACCTCAAAAGCAGACATACGCTTTTAGAATAAAAAGATAGTACATTGAACACATATATGTACTCACAGAGGTGAAAAGAATAGTAGGATAAAAGGCACTCACGTATATATCTTTCAGCACCTTTATTTTTCCAACTACTTGTTGTTACACACATTTTTTTGCCGGTGAAATGAAATATGACACGCTACCTTCGCACTATGATAAAAGTGATCCGTTGGATGTGATCTTTAGGACAACATTCGGATGACTTTTTACTATTTCCCGCCAATACCAAATATCTTAAAAGACAGCATATTACCGATATCTGAAAGATGTCATGAAAAAGACGTCTTATGTAATTCTTTATGATATCCTTTGGATAACGTTGAACGAGATACAATAGATAACAGTAAATAGATAACTTTTTGATAACTTTAAAAAGTCATCAATTGGATAATACTTTGGCATACCTTTTAGACATCCGTTTTCATCACCGAAAGATATCATAAAAATGATAACTTTACGGCAGCATTATACGGGATGTCATTTGAAAGATGTCGAATAGATATCTTACGGTCATGTCTTAAGACGGAATGACACCTCATCGCGGTCGGTATGGTAGAACAACTATAGATACCCAAAAATCTCTGAAACGGCTCTTCAGATCCCGTCGAAACTTTGCCAAACGACGTCAAATAGATAGACGAATAGCTTCCAGCCCCTCAAATTCAGAAAATTTGAGGGGCTGGAAGCTATTCGTCTATCTATTTGACGTCGTTTGGCAAAGTTTCGACGGGATCTGAAGAGCCGTTTCAGAGATTTTTGGGTATCTATAGTTGTTCTACCATACCGACCGCGATGAGGTGTCATTCCGTCTTAAAGGTAACCTGACAACGGTAACTTATCGACATCAATTGGACATTTATGCCGCCTGGGTATATGAGAGTTGCACGCCCCGCGCCACTTTTGTGAGTAAGTTTTTAACTTTTTTTAAAACTTTTACAGTCATTGCAACAAGCAAGTGAATGGGATGTTAAAAATAATTATTTTGAAACGTTTATTGTACGTTATTCCAAACATATACATGCGTATTCATATTTCTACCGTTCATTTTTTTCACACGTATACATGCGTCACGTCTCAAATCAGTTCAACGAGGCTAAAAATATTTTCACAATTAAAAGTCGAGGTTGGTTTGGGTAGCCATCGTCCTTATTTTTTTCATCAAACGAGGATTTTATTCTATTGCAATTTTTGCAGACATTTTCCTCCACTGGACCAAACCGCCATTTCGCTTTACTGCTATTTTAAAAATAGCTCGCAACCCTCTCTGTTGCAAACGTAAGGTGTGATCCGTAGAAAAAGTAGCAAGTTTGAAACGCACGGTGGTGGTCGTATTGAGGACCACCCTGTGCACGGACAAACGACCGGTCGGTAAAAATTCCGCGACCAAGTGTTTTCCCAGACGGAATATATTTCGGGAAGTGGTAGTCCGGTCTTTCTAGAGAGCGGGAGGTGTACCTTTTCGTTTGTTCCGGAATATCAGTCTTTACGGCGAACGCATGCGTTCTGTAAAAATAGAACTTTCTCACACTTATGGCAGCTCAGTCGGTGTCTCCTCGAAAATACGTTTTTAAATAAAAATAAGAAACGATTTGCCACGGGTTCTGTTTTATCGAATGGAGTTTTATTGATTTACCCGTGATTGCTACAGATGCACGGTAATCGACGGATTAAGACGGAATGACACCTCATCGCGGTCGGTATGGTAGAACAATTGTAGATACCCAAAAATCTCTGAAACGGCTCTTCAGATCCCGTCGAAACTTTGCCAAACGACGTCAAATAGATAGACGAACAGCTGTCTGCCCCTCAAATTTTCTGAATTTGAGAAAAAAAACGTAGATCGGGTTATCATAAGCCAATCTACGGTTTTTTTCTCAAATTCAGAAAATTTGAGGGGCAGACATCGGGTTATCATAAGCCAATCTACGGTTTTTTTCTCAAATTCAGAAAATTTGAGGGGCAGACAGCTGTTCGTCTATCTATTTGACGTCGTTTGGCAAAGTTTCGACGGGATCTGAAGAGCCGTTTCAGAGATTTTTGGGTATCTACAATTGCTCTACCATACCGACCGCGATGAGGTGTCATTCCGTCTTAAGGTATTTTATTGTGGTGACAATATCGCGGTCAGTTAGTACGAAAAGTTTCTTACAAATGGTCGGTATAGTTGATCTCCGGGCGGGTCTCTTTTCCCGTCACGTACGGATCTGGTAGAGTACGCCGCACCGGTATCGTACCCTCCACGTAAAGCACTAGCTACCCCCAGTTAACCAAGCGTACCTTTAGTACAGCGTATCGCAAATGTGGAGTACGCCGTACCCAACAGTACCGGTAATGTACGGGTACAGGATACCAGCGTAATCGTACCTCCACGGTATCGCTATCGTGGAGTTACACCGTACTGCAGTGCACGGTGGCTCCACGGTGGCGATCCTGTACCGGTACCGTATTAGCACATTGGCGGTACAGCGAACCGTACGGCGTACCGGTCATGTACCAGTACCGTGCGCACGTACGAGGTGGCAACAGTAGCGGTACGGCGCTCTCCACATGAGCGGTACATTTCCGATACTTGGTTAGCTGGGCCCAGCTAACCACGAATCGCAAATGTACCGCCCATGTGGAGTGCGTCATACCGATAATGTTGCCACCTCGTACGTGCGTACGGTACGCTGTACCGCCAATTTACTAGTACGGTACCGGTACAGTATCGCCACCGTGGAGCCACCGTGCACTGCAGTACGGTGTAACGCCACGGTAGCGATACCGTGGAGGTACGACTACTCTGCTATCCCGTACCCGTACATTACCGGTACTGTAGGGCACGGCGTACTTCACATTTGCAGTATGCTGTACTAATAGTACGCTTGGTTAACTGGGTAGTGCTGTACGTGGAGGGTTAAGACGGAATGACACCTCATCGCGGTCGGTATGGTAGAGCAATTGTAGATACCCAAAAATCTCTGAAACGGCTCTTCAGATCCCGTCGAAACTTTGCCAAACGACGTCAAATAGATACACGAACAGCTGTCTGCCCCTCAAATTTTCTGAATTTGAGAAAAAAAAACGTAGATCGGGTTATCATAAGCCAATCTACGATTCTTTTCTCAAATTCAGAAAATTTGAGGGGCAGACAGCTGTTCGTCTATCTATTTGACCTCGTTTTATGCCAGCATTAGAATTTGCTGGCAGCCGCGATCAGATGCATGAGCGCGGCAAATTCCGGTCCCAGCGCCGCCACTACTTGTCGCTGAGGTTCCGAAACCCGGACATACATAACCTCAATACGGCGAGCGCAGTGAGCGATTGAAAACGTGTGTCGCTGAGTCGCTGATAACTGTTGTTTTTTCTGCGTTTTGGGCACAGTACGTTTTTGATCAATTGAAAGCATGTTCTTTCAAAATGGTGATGTGGTGCGCCGTACAGCGCATGAAGGGGCAACATAAATTTGAAACGATTCATTCTGCTTACCTCGATATGAAAACAAATGCACGTACAACAATAAAAAATATCAGAGAATTTTCTGCATTTGTATTTTTATTAAATTGCATAAAAAACACGGAAATGAGGGATGGAAGAAAAAAATTGAGACAAGTGGCTTTGAACCTACAACTCGAGTCTGAGGCGAGTACGAAACCACTCCGTCAAAGTTCACATGCAATGTGACAGCTTCAAAATCGTATGTATATACTCATCACGCTCGCTTGGCTTTAGAAAGTTTGTTTGTTTGATTACGATTAGCATCATGTATTTTTTATTATATTAATCTAGTGTTGTCTCTGTCTGACCCAAGGAGACTAGAGAGAAGGAGTCGACACTCCCTACTCAAACAGTTCTTTCAATCGGTCGCAGAGGTGTAGTGCTCAGTTCCGCCGCAGGCGTCACTAGTGTTCTTGGGAACCGATAATACATAGTAATACAAAACGGCATAAGGTGAAACTGACCGTGTTATGGCGGCAAAATTATTTGCGCCTGTCAAACACAAATATATCTGTCGTGTACACCAGCACAGCAGCTATCGAACTATGTGTATAATAATGGAGATGACCCCCGCGAGTCAATGAGATAAAGGGAAAAAGTAAACACTCTAGGTAGGAATTATAAAACAAATTTCAACTATTGATGGCAGTAAATTAAAAAATATATTCTTCCATGTTATTTTTGTTCGAGTTCTTTTGGGATTGGACGAGTTTTTTTCATCGGTTGAAACAGCTTCAATTCGCTCGTACAACCAGATACCTATACGAATGCAAAAGAAAAAAATTAAAACTACCGAAGCCAGGACCTTCAATACAGTAATCTAGCGTTCTACCAACTTCGCCACACAATCATTTGGCAAGAAATATAATCTTCTCATATTTAAGTGATTGGGGTTCAATTAGGCTTGACGGCTTGTTCGGTTGGTTCATCGCTTAATTTAATTCATATTTAGCTTCATTTTTAAACGTAACTAGCAAATCACGAGTTTTCATGGGTATACATATAATAAGCACGTGTTGAAAAGACAACCCCAGCATGTAGAGCCGACATTCCCGCATTCGCCCGGTTTCTTGCATGTACATGTTATTATCTTTTTTTTTTAATATTAGACTTTATTGCTCCGGGCAACACACTTCCTCAGTTTGCACTGGGAAACATTCACCTACCCCCGGGGGTTAGGCTCGGTCTTAATCTAGACCGGAACAATAACGCTGGGCGACACTCGAGGGTTCCGACACCACCTCGACTGTCGCCCAGTCAAAAAAACGCGCGAAAAGTCCAATGAATCGCTCTGCGATAGCCGCTCCCTCAAGCCAGAGAGTTAGCGGCTACCGCAGTCCACAATCGTGTTGCCGGAGTAAACGGAGGGACCCAAGTATGACTGCCTTCTGCATCCGACCTGCTAGCAACCGGACACCGGGTTTGCAAACCGGTATGCCAGCGAGGCCCGATACAAAAGACTCCTTCATCCCCCCTAGCGCGCCGATGATGAGGACAACGAGAGTTACCCTGAATCCTCGGTGCAAACGACGTAGCTCGGCCAGGAGAGGCTGATACTTGAGCCGTTTCTCCTCTTCCTTTCGCGACACGTTCACTTCGGCCGGAGCCGAGAACTCAATGACGTATATCGTCTTGTCGTCGAAATCGAAGAGGACAACATCAGGCTTAGTCGCTTGTAGCGGCCCGATGGTCGCGAATGAGAAGTTCCAATAAATCTTGCACCTCTCGCCCACGACAACGGACTCAATATCTCCTGGTAAATAAGGCGGCACGGGCTCCCGGTCTATCCCATAAGAGTGCCGTAGATGGTAGTACAACACTCTTAGGGCCGCGTTATGGCGATGGATATAGCCGGAGACTGCATATACTGGGCAAGCCGACAGTAGATGCATTAGTGTCTAGCTCCGGCGATTGTTTGCATGCACGACACAAAGTGGTCGGCAGAGGCTGACCCAAAACGCGGCTGCGATAGACCAGGGTGTTGATGACTCCGTCTTGGCAGGCGCAGATAAACCCTTCGGTCTCGGACATCAGTCCAGCTGACCGCAAGAAGGAAAAGGTCAGCTGGGTGGACAGCCCCTGTTCTTCGATGTGGTGAAAAAATACACCGTGCATGGGTCTGTCCACGTGCTGCCGAGTCAGGACAGTCTGCTCGGCAGCCCTGATTGCCCGCCGGCGTCGGGACTTGGGCAACCGAGCGACGGAGTCTATTGGCAAGGCGCCACGCCGGCGCCGGCGGAACTCCAAGCCGAGGGTCTCTGCCGCACGATCTGCCGCCTTATAAAGAAAAGCACCCGCCCCATGAAGCTCATGCTGGTGCACAATCTCCAGGAGCGGGTCCGAGCTTGTTATCACATCGCTTGCTATTCCGAGGACCATGCGGTCATGAAGACACTCCAATCCCAAGAGCCCACGCCCGCCGCTCTGACGCAGCATATAAAGGCGCGGGGTGGAAGATCGAGGGTGCAGACTCCGTTGGATGTTCATTATTTTGCGTGTGCCGATGTCCAGCTGTTTAAGCTCGTCTCTGCGCCATTTTACGACGCCAAAGGAGTAGAGCAGGACCGGGACAGCGAGCATATTGGTGGCAGTGATCTTATTTTTCCCAGACAGATCTGATTTCCAGATCCGTCTGAGACGCCGCCTATACTCGCTGCGGAGGGCCCCCCTGACACCCTCAGCGTCTTGAAGAGAGCGCTGATCGATGCCAAGGTACCGATAAGACCCCCCGGCGTCCAGGTGTTTGAAGACGCTCCCGTCCACCAGCCGGACATCAGCCGCGACACCCTCTGCTCTCCCTCTCCTGAGATGAAGAACAGCGCATTTGTCCAATCCGAAATCCATCCCCGCCGCCCGCGTGTACGTCGCTACGATGTTCAAGAGGAGCTTAAGCCCCGCCTCCCCGGGGGCGTATAGCTTGAGGTCATCCATATAAAATAAATGGGTGATCCCTCGCCCACGCTCCCCGGGGGGCCCCGCTTCGTACCCGCGTGCAGCCCGCAAGGCGATTGATAAGGGTAATAGTGAGATGCAAAACAGGAGGGGGCTGAGAGAATCTCCCTGGATAATCCCCCTCCTATACCCCGCCACTCCGGTCGACACGTTGCCTTCACTAGTCTTAACTGTGAAGCGTGTCTTCCAGAGCGGCATGAGCTGCTTAATGCATCTCACTATGTAGGGACTCACCGAAAGGCGTTCGAGTAGGTGTATAATCAGTTTGTGACTGACAGTGTCGAACGCCTTACGGTAGTCTATCCAAGCGACCGAGAGGTTACGCTTGTGCTGGACCGCGTCTTGCGTAATGCAACGGTCCGCCAGCAGGTTCTCCTTACAACCTCCCAGTCCTCTCTTGGATCCCCTTTGTTCGTATATCTCCCGCCATGCAGGCTCGATCTCGTGCAGAACACGCTCATAAAGAATCTTTGTGAAGATCTTACAGAGCGCATTCAGACACGTTATCGGGCGGTAGTTCTCCGGATGCGACAAATCCCCTTTTTTGGGGAGTAGCACCGTCCTTCCCTCTGTCAGCCACGCAGGGATGGGCACCGTCCCATCGATGAACGACGAGAAGATGCGGGCCAGATGGGTATGGGTGCACGTGAATTTCTTCCACCAGAAGATGTTAATCCCATCTGGTCCGGGAGCGGCGTGGTTCCTCATGCTACTCACCGCCTTCTCCACCTCACCCCGCGTGACTGGAAGACAGTCGCCACGTTGACTCGGCTGTTGCCGGCAAAACGCGTCGAACCGCCCCAGGGCTGGAGTGCTTTCATCAAAATGACCCTCCCTGCTATACAGTTCTCCCCAAAACCGCTCCACCTGAACAGCTGTTGGCGCTGTGTCGGGGGCAGGCGTAGGTGGTTGGAACCAGCGGCCTGGGTCAGAACGGAAGAGGGCGTTGTCTAACGCCCGACCCAGCCGCCTCTCTAGGGATTGCTTCGCAACCCCCAGGTTCCGCACCTTCTCCACGTAGCGTTCCTTCACAATAAGAAGGATAGCTTTGTTCAATGTGTGGTGACGGCATTTCAGTTCCGAGCTGATTTTTCGGATTTTAGGGGTAAACGCCCTCCCCGCCGTAATGAAGTCTAACACACATTGAACACGGGATGCCTGCCTCCGCGCTTCATTGATCTTATTCTGGAGCTGTGCAACGCGCCGCCGAGTCTTAACCACGAACGCCGCCTTATCATTGCGTGTTCGAGGCTTCGCCTCAACAGCCGCGTGATACACAGCCCAGTTCAAGCTGAGGAGATCAGCAGTTTCAGGGATTGCTGCCGCAAGGGACTCATTTGCCGCTTCTAGGCAACCAGGCTGAAGAGAAAATTTCCCAGTGATTCTCTCCCTCCTTGTTTCCCAGTCCTCTGTCAAATCGACGCGCCAACGGGGAGGTTCCGACTGCCGGGGGGACCGATCTTGAGGCCGTCCGGCAGAGCTCCGCACTGAACGCGCGGAAGAGCGCCTGCCGGACAGCTCTGGTGGTAGTAACAAGAGATCGTAGCCTTGTCGTCGCAAACGGGCGGCCTGGTCTCGCAGATGTTGTTGCGAGAGGTATGCAAGCTCTGGGTGCACTTGGCTCCACAGGGCCTGCAACCTCGCCATGTAGCCCCTTCGCGACGGCAGGCTATCCCTCCAGCAGCGGATGAGGTCCTCCTTGAGTTCCTCCGTCCACTCTAGGCGCCGATTTCGAGCCGTGGTCGTTGCCGTGGATCCTGTACGGGTGCCCCTCCCAACTGATCCTTGGTCCCCATCCGAGAGGGACCGGTTGTGGGGGGCCTGACTAGGTCTAGTTGGAACCTAGTTTTCGGCGTGCTAGGTGGTTAGCCTAGCACGTCGGTGGCTATTGCGAAGGAGTTGTGCTCCCCCGGGCGATGGGCACGCCAGCTTCCCCACGCCAAAAATATTATTATTATTATTTTTTTTTTCTTTTTTAATATTAGACTTTATTGCTCCGGGCAACACACTTCCTCAGTTTGCACTGGGAAACATTCACCTACCCCCGGGGGTTAGGCTCGGTCTTAATCTAGACCGGAACAATAACGCTGGGCGACACTCGAGGGTTCCGACACCACCTCGACTGCCGCCCAGTCAAAAAAAAACGCGCGAAAAGTCCAATGAATCGCTCTGCGATAGCCGCTCCCTCAAGCCAGAGGGTTAGCGGCTACCGCAGTCCACAATCGTGTTGCCTGAGTAAACGGAGGGACCCAAGTATGACCGCCTTCTGCATCCGACCTGCTAGCAACCGGACACCGGGTTTGCAAACCGGTATGCCAGCGAGGCCCGATACAAATGACTCCTTCATCCCCCCTAGCGCGCCGATGATGAGGACAACGAGAGTTACCCTGAATCCTCGGTGCAAACGACGTAGCTCGGCCAGGAGAGGCTGATACTTGAGCCGTTTCTCCTCTTCCTTTCGCGACACGTTCACTTCGGCCGGAGCCGAGAACTCAATGACGTATATCGTCTTGTCGTCGAAATCGAAGAGGACAACATCAGGCTTAGTCGCTTGTAGCGGCCCGATGGTCGCGAATGAGAAGTTCCAATAAATCTTGCACCTCTCGCCCACGACAACGGACTCAATATCTCCTGGTAAATAAGGCGGCACGGGCTCCCGGTCTATCCCATAAGAGTGCCGTAGATGGTACTACAACACTCTTAGGGCCGCGTTATGGCGATGGATATAGCCGGAGACTGCATATACTGGGCAAGCCGACAGTAGATGCATTAGTGTCTCCGGCGATTGTTTGCATGCACGACACAAAGTGGTCGGCAGAGGCTGACCCAAAACGCGGCTGCGATAGACCAGGGTGTTGATGACTCCGTCTTGGCAGGCGCAGATAAACCCTTCGGTCTCGGACATCAGTCCAGCTGACCGCAAGAAGGAAAAGGTCAGCTGGGTGGACAGCCCCTGTTCTTCGATGTGGTGAAAAAATACACCGTGCATGGGTCTGTCCACGTGCTGCCGAGTCAGGACATTTAAATCACCTGTTGTTTGTAACGCGCCGTCTCCGCCTTTCGGCTACGACGCGGCACCCAAGTGCGAGGGGTCGAGATCACGCTCGACCAGCGCACCGGCCCGTCCTGCTAACTCGCGCGTGAGGCGACGAGTTCGGACGGGTGCCGAGTCAGGACAGTCTGCTCGGCAGCCCTGATTGCCCGCCGGCGTCGGGACTTGGGCAACCGAGCGACGGAGTCTATTGGCAAGGCGCCACGCCGGCGCCGGCGGAACTCCAAGCCGAGGGTCTCTGCCGCACGATCTGCCGCCTTATAAAGAAAAGCACCCGCCCCATGAAGCTCATGCTGGTGCACAATCTCCAGGAGCGGGTCCGAGCTTGTTATCACATCGCTTGCTATTCCGAGGACCATGCGGTCATGAAGACACTCCAATCCCAAGAGCCCACGCCCGCCGCTCTGACGCAGCATATAAAGGCGCGGGGTGGAAGATCGAGGGTGCAGACTCCGTTGGATGTTCATTATTTTGCGTGTGCCGATGTCCAGCTGTTTAAGCTCGTCTCTGCGCCATTTGACGACGCCAAAGGAGTAGAGCAGGACCGGGACAGCGAGCATATTGGTGGCAGTGATCTTATTTTTCCCAGACAGATCTGATTTCCAGATCCGTCTGAGACGCCGCCTATACTCGCTGCGGAGGGCCCCCCTGACACCCTCAGCGTCTTGAAGAGAGCGCTGATCGATGCCAAGGTACCGATAAGACCCCCCGGCGTCCAGGTGTTTGAAGACGCTCCCGTCCACCAGCCGGACATCAGCCGCGACACCCTCTGCTCTCCCTCTCCTGAGATGAAGAACAGCGCATTTGTCCAATCCGAAATCCATCCCCGCCGCCCGCGTGTACGTCGCTACGATGTTCAAGAGGAGCTTAAGCCCCGCCTCCCCGGGGGCGTATAGCTTGAGGTCATCCATATAAAATAAATGGGTGATCCCTCGCCCACGCTCCCCGGGGGGCCCCGCTTCGTACCCGCGTGCAGCCCGCAAGGCGATTGATAAGGGTAATAGTGAGATGCAAAACAGGAGGGGGCTGAGAGAATCTCCCTGGATAATCCCCCTCCTATACCCCGCCACTCCGGTCGACACGTTGCCTTCACTAGTCTTAACTGTGAAGCGTGTCTTCCAGAGCGGCATGAGCTGCTTAATGCATCTCACTATGTAGGGACTCACCGAAAGGCGTTCGAGTAGGTGTATAATCAGTTTGTGACTGACAGTGTCGAACGCCTTACGGTAGTCTATCCAAGCGACCGAGAGGTTACGCTTGTGCTGGACCGCGTCTTGCGTAATGCAACGGTCCGCCAGCAGGTTCTCCTTACAACCTCCCAGTCCTCTCTTGGATCCCCTTTGTTCGTATATCTCCCGCCATGCAGGCTCGATCTCGTGCAGAACACGCTCATAAAGAATCTTTGTGAAGATCTTACAGAGCGCATTCAGACACGTTATCGGGCGGTAGTTCTCCGGATGCGACAAATCCCCTTTTTTGGGGAGTAGCACCGTCCTTCCCTCTGTCAGCCACGCAGGGATGGGCACCGTCCCATCGATGAACGACGAGAAGATGCGGGCCAGATGGGTATGGGTGCACGTGAATTTCTTCCACCAGAAGATGTTAATCCCATCTGGTCCGGGAGCGGCGTGGTTCCTCATGCTACTCACCGCCTTCTCCACCTCACCCCGCGTGACTGGAAGACAGTCGCCACGTTGACTCGGCTGTTGCCGGCAAAACGCGTCGAACCGCCCCAGGGCTGGAGTGCTTTCATCAAAATGACCCTCCCTGCTATACAGTTCTCCCCAAAACCGCTCCACCTGAACAGCTGTTGGCGCTGTGTCGGGGGCAGGCGTAGGTGGTTGGAACCAGCGGCCTGGGTCAGAACGGAAGAGGGCGTTGTCTAACGCCCGACCCAGTCGCCTCTCTAGGGATTGCTTCGCAACCCCCAGGTTCCGCACCTTCTCCACGTAGCGTTCCTTCACAATAAGAAGGATAGCTTTGTTCAATGTGTGGTGACGGCATTTCAGTTCCGAGCTGATTTTTCGGATTTTAGGGGTAAACGCCCTCCCCGCCGTAATGAAGTCTAACACACACTGAACACGGGATGCCTGCTTCCGCGCTTCATTGATCTTATTCTGGAGCTGTGCAACGCGCCGCCGAGTCTTAACCACGAACGCCGCCTTATCATTGCGTGTCCGAGGTTTCGCCTCAACAGCCGCGTGATACACAGCCCAGTTCAAGCTGAGGAGATCAGCAGTCTCAGGGATTGCTGCCGCAAGGGACTCATTTGCCGCTTCTAGGCAACCAGGCTGAAGAGAAAATTTCCCAGTGATTCTCTCCCTCCTTGTTTCCCAGTCCTCTGTCAAATCGACGCGCCAACGGGGAGGTTCCGACTGCCGGGGGGACCGATCTTGAGGCCGTCCGGCAGAGCTCCGCACTGAACGCGCGGAAGAGCGCCTGCCGGACAGCTCTGGTGGTAGTAACAAGAGATCGTAGCCTTGTCGTCGCAAACGGGCGGCCTGGTCTCGCAGATGTTGTTGCGAGAGGTATGCAAGCTCTGGGTGCACTTGGCTCCACAGGGCCTGCAACCTCGCCATGTAGCCCCTTCGCGACGGCAGGCTATCCCTCCAGCAGCGGATGAGGTCCTCCTTGAGTTCCTCCGTCCACTCTAGGCGCCGATTTCGAGCCGTGGTCGTTGCCGTGGATCCTGTACGGGTGCCCCTCCCAACTGATCCTTGGTCCCCATCCGAGAGGGACCGGTTGTGGGGGGCCTGACTAGGTCTAGTTGGAACCTAGTTTTCGGCGTGCTAGGTGGTTAGCCTGGCACGTCGGTGGCTATTGCGAAGGAGTTGTGCTCCCCCGGGCGATGGGCACGCCAGCTTCCCCACGCCTTATTATTATTATTATTATTATTATTATTATATGTATTATAATTATTATGTTTGTACAGAAAAACAGATAACGCGCCTCCGAATAACAAATACATTACGAAATACATTACGGTTGGTTTATCGCTTTATTCGCGTTTCATTATAATTAGCTATATTTTTAAACATAGCAGGCAAATCATAAGTTTCCATAATAAAATAACTCGTCTTGTACTTATATAATTATTATATCTGATGTGCTTATTATATAATAAGCCCATGTGAATAAAACAACACGAGTTGTTTCATTAATATGTGCTTTATTAATATTATTTATATTTTATTTATTATATATATGTACACAATATTATTATTTATTATAATGGAAGGAATCCCCACTTGGGTGTATTATCGTTCAGGTGTGCGCGAGAGAACGCACCATGACTGTTCCAAGTGAGTACGAGAGAGAAACACGATCACCCCAGTTTTGTGATTGGTCGCTGAGGCGGAGCTCGGACCTTATGCAGTTTTGTATTACTATATATAATCGTTTTCCAAGAACACTAGCGACGCCTGCGGCGGAACTGAGCACTACACCTCTGCGACCGATTGAAAGAACTTCGTACATACAGGCTAGGATAGGGAGTTTGGACTCCTTTACTCCAGTCTCCTTGGACCGTGGTTTGTGCTGCAGCGTGTGATCGCAGCGCTGCGGCGAAATACGGAATCAGTACACCGCAGACCTCTCTAGGCATCGCGTTCACCTCCTTTTCTTTCTCAGTTCTCAGTACTCTTCATGCTCCACGCATTCATTCATTAATTCTGGAGAGCGATACACGGTAGTGGCCGAATACGAGGCTCGCGTACTATATCTCGTATTAGAGCGATAATAATTTTTTTGCGTTTTTCTTTTCGTCTGTCTTACTTTCGACAATATCATCGCGACAAATAATCCCTCGTGCGGGCTTCGGTGTGTGTTTAGTCCAGTTTTTTTTGTTGTGCCCGCGGATGTGGGTGGGTCTCGAACCTAGTTTTCTCGCTATCTCTCTCCCTCGCTCTTCGTCTACCTGTTTTCTTTCTCACTCGCGTTTCGGCTGACCGTCTATACGTACATATATATATATATATCCATATCCCTGCCAACAAATCGTTTCACCTGTCAGCCTACGTTTAGCGACTATATATCTTTCCGTTAACACGATTAATTGAAAATCCGGTCCGATCGAACGAAATTTCACCGTACGATATTACTCGCAAAGACGATTGCGCGAAAAATCAAATAGAGCAAAATCGAAGAAAAAAAATAGAATTAACGATGTATTATTGCGCGAAAAAATGGTGCCCAATGCTGGTCTCTTTTTTGCTAGTACATGAGAAAATGTTCACTCACATCGCTCTTATCTTTGCAAATTTATATTAATTGGTTTTTTCTTTTTGCTTCTTTTTGTCTTTGAAATTCGTTTCTCAGCTATCGTTAGTGGGAATTGTCTCGTATAATGGCATCACTCTCGCTGCCTCGAGTTCTGCAACAGAGAAAAACGAGTTTGGATCTGGAGCGAGAGCACTTTGAGAAGTTTCAGGTATGATCCATGCAGAGCGACGTTTTTTTCTTCTCCATTCGCTCTTAATATTCTGGCTCGAGAGCAAACTCGAGCTTGCGTTTTTTTCACCGCGCCGCATGAATTCACGCTTGTCCGTCTCAACGTAACGTCGAACTTTGACGTTGCGAAGAAAAATCGAATTATCCGGACGATGCGCAAGCCGCTTGCTTTTTGGCACTCGTAAAATCGCGGGTTGTATTATCTTTGGGACGCAGCTACTCACGTCTCTAACTGTCTTGTCGCAGATGGCTTAAAATTACTCCACTAACACACGCTGCGTCGCGTAACGTCGTTAACGAGAGGCTAAAAACGAGAAACGTTGCACGATACACGTATATGCAAAGAGAAGGACAAAAATTTACGTTACATTTTGAGATTGAAACGCGACTAACAAAATGCCACCGGTCGTACCGCCTCCCGCTAAAGAGCTGCAGCAGCAGGTGAGTGGTTTCGTTTTTCTTCAGCGCCGCTTCGATCGTTCTCTATCGACGACCGACGCTCGGTCGCGAAATATTTACCGGAGTCTGCGCCTTTTCCATCCTCCCGGCCTTTTTGTGAGAACTCGGCAAGTGACTCGCCCTGCTCCTTTGGCGTTGCTCTCATCGATACGCTGTTTTCAGCGGCGTGCGTTTCAAATTAAGGGGCTAGGCCACAGTAACGGGTATAAAATGTGCGAATTTAACCATTTTCTTTCGTATGAAGAAATTATTTACTCATAAAATTAATTACACATCTATTTGGTGTGAATATCAGGCTGTTAGAATTTTTTTTTGTTTTTTCGATGTACAAAATGGCCGACTACTAATATTTTCTTTTATCTTTTTTTTTAGGCGCTCTGCGATGTGGGATTAAGCATTTACAATTTTGTACTTAGAGCAAGAAACAAAAATTCTCGTCAATCTATGTTACAATACCCAGAGAAATACGTACGGAATTTAAAAAACACTGTTTTATTCAAAAGTTGTAGGTATTCGAATTGAGTTGTAGCAGAGTTGGGCGTAATTCTATTTATAAATACGAATACGAATTCATTCACATCGTGATTTTCACGTGAATATAAATACAAATGTATTCATACTTTACTTCTTGTAAATACGAATACAAATATCTTCGTATTCACAAGTGCGAATACGAATTTATTTATATTCACATGCATGCGTACAAATACAATTGTATTCACAAATATTCCGAACATACAAATAAATTCACAGACAAAATTGTGAATATTCACAAAAGATGTGAATATTTACAAGAAATCCTGTGAATTAAAAAAAATTCACATCAAAATCTGTGAATGCAAATGTATTCACAAAAAATTGTAATTACAAAAAAATTCACAAAATAAGTTGTGATTTTTTTCGTATTTGAGACAAATTGAAATCAAATTCACAATGATTAGATTAAAATTTACACCAACCATGAGCTCTTACGTATTTTGAGAGAAAACATTGCGTCAAGGCAAAGAAATTTTTGCAAAAAAAGTTGTGAGTTTCAAATATCACATTATAAATATGAAAAAATTCACATAATGAGTTGTGAATTTCCTCAAGTTGAAGAAAATTAAAATCGAATTCACGACAATTATATTAAAATTTACACCACAAGTGAGTTCTTACGTATTTTGAGAGAAAACATTGTGTTGAGGCAAAGAAATTTTTGCACAAAAAGTTTTGTGCAAAAATTTCTTTGCCTCGATGCAATGTTTTCTCTCAAAATACGTACGAACTCACTTTTGGTGCAAATTTTAATCTAATCATTGTGAATTTGATTTTAATTTGTCTTAAATACGAAAAAATTCACAACTTATTTTGTGAATGTTTTTGTATTTACAATTTTTTGTGAATACATTTGCATTCACAGATTTTTATGTGATTTTTTTTTAATTCACAGGATTTTTTGTAAATATTCACATTTTTTTCTGTGAATTTATTTGTATGTTCAGAATATTTGTGAATACAATTGTATTTGTATGCATGCATGTGAATACAAATAAGTGAAGTATGAATAAATTTGTATTTATATTCACATGAAAATCAGGATGTGAATAAATTCGTATTCGTATTTATAAATAGAATTACGCCCAACTCTGAGTTGTAGGTATTTGAATGAATTTTCAGTGAACAATTTCGTATAAAACTGCTCATAAAATGAAAAGTTTTCGATTAATCAGAAATTCCGTACGTACTTCTCTGCGAAATGCAATTAGGAACATAACTTTTAAATTTGAAGTAAATCGAGTGAAAATTGTTGAAGTTATTTGTCGCGCCAATTGGAAAAAAGTTGTTCCGAGAAAAACGCGTTTAAAGTTTTAGGTATTCTATAGCCGTGCCAGAGGTGGGCTTACGTCATACGCTCAAAGTCGGTGAAAAAAAAAGTTCTTGCTATAAATCAAACAGTAACTTATTCTTATGATGATAAAGCACCGTTTTAGCGAGAGAAAAAAATCGATTTTTTAAAGTTCTACTGTGGCCTTACCCCTTAACGCTACAGAAAAGTCTGAAAATTATACGGCACGATGGTACTTGTTGCCTGAAATCGTCATTTTTGTCATTCTGAGGCCCTCCAATGTCTCCTAAGAATCTAAGCATGCTGCAGTTTTTATTTTGTCCTGACCAGGGTTACGCATATGGAAAACAGGGAGAAGTCGGGGAATTTTGGAAATTCTCTGGAATTTTCGCAGAATTTACTTTTTGCAAGAATTAAGAAGAATTAAACGAACATGACAAAAAAACCGAACATTATAAGAATAAACATTTTGGTATATTTTTAAAATTTATATTATTCTTTATTATATACAAAAAAAGTGATGTCAGTGCCAAACGTTAATAATTTAAAAAACTGAAAACTAATTTACTGTAAAGCTCTGTACATTTGCATTCGATCTGTCGAGACAAAACCACAGCATTATTATTATAGATAAGTGTTTACATTTATTTTTCATTTATTGTCACCGCGTAAAAATGTCTGTTTATAATAAAGAATAGGTTCTTTATTTGCTTTTAATGTATTTGTTTAACTTTACACTGTTTAAATTATTTTTCGAATTTCAGTTTTAAAAAAAGTTTATTTCAATTTTTAACATACCCATATATTTAATCTTAAAAAAATGTTGTTATCTAGCTCAACATAATTTTTCAATAGAAGGATCGAATTGAGAATTTCCTTTGTTTTTTCAAGTCGGTTAAAAATGTTGTTTTTTTTTCCACGACAATGATTCGTTGCTACACTTCTTTCCGCACTAAAAGTTATACAGTTTCGTCAAAAAAAAGATAACCAAATTTACGGAACGGCCTTTTGAAGGGAACAAATTCAGCTTTATTTTGCTTCTCTGGAATATTTTTATTCGACCCGGTACGCACTTTTGTACGTGACTGTTTTTCGGCTTTTTTCGACCATCGAGAATTGGTCTTATGGAAAAAAAATGTTGTCATGTTTATCCATGATAAACTTGAACGGGGTAGCAGGAGCTCCATTTTCGTTTTTGAAAAGTTTCGCACGATTTTTTTTCGCAAAGTTATTTCATTTTTGGCGAAAAAAGACAATTTTTGGAAAATGCAACGTAACTCAAGAACTATGGGGTTTAAGGATGTATGGCAGCTACTGCAGAGTCGTTACAGAACTGATTATGCAATTTGCAAAAATCGCATTTAAAGACTAAATAAAATAATTGTAGTATTCATTGAAGCTAAAAAGGAGATTTACCACAGCTCAAAGTAAAACATGCGGTACAGAAAGAAGAATTTTCAATTTTTAACTGCAAATTTAGTTGCTGATTTGATGTACGTTTTCCCTGACGTTGTCGTGGTTACGACATACGAGCTAAAGAAATACGAAAACGGTCCCATTTAACTCGCAATATCTCGCAAAATATATGGGCACATGTCGATTTTTTTTTTAACGTATCATGCATATTACAGCGATACCGCACAAAAGTTTTTTTTACAAAAGAGTACTCCGGAAATACCTTTTTTGCCAATGTAAAGGGAATTTTGGACGTACAGTCCTATGTTCCCCGTGTTAAATGACCCAACTTTGAATTCGTTTATCTCAGCATTCACGTGGGCAAATTTTGTTTTTTTTTTTAATCTCAAAAAGTTCTCGATATTTTCCTTTACAATATCAGTGAGTTTCAATTCGAACAGTAGTAAATAACTTAGTTGCCATACATCCTTAAGAGAAAACGTCAATGATGTAAAAAGTTGCGCAAGTTTATACTGGAACGCCTGAAATTTTTTCAAAATTTTCCTCTGAGTTTTTTTTCCTACTATTTTTGTTCGAAACTCTGATAAGTAGGATGGCTTAGCTCAAAAAGTATGGCGTTTATAACAAAATATCAGAAGAATAAACTTTTTCAATTTTCGATTTTAAAGGGGGTAGCCGGTTAAGGGGGGTCTGACGGCCCCCACCGAGTTTGATCGAATCGACCCAAAAACCTGAAAGAGGGCTGAAAAACAAAATTTTAGAGATATTTTTTAACCCCCTAAACCCTTATGAAAACACCATAATCGCAAAAAATGCGTTTTTTTGATGTTTAATTTTTTTTTGAGCTTTCAAATGCATTTTAAAGCGGTTTTAACACAACCAAAATTTTGTTTCAGATGTGTAGACATGCCCTGAATTTTTCCAGATTTTTTCGTAAAGTTAAATCATGTGCAACATAATTTTAATGGCAAAAAAACCGTAAAAAATCGTCATTTTTTGTATTTAATGCTATGGTTTTTATTGACGTATTAATGGTAAAAAATCGTGCACCATAGCATAGAAAGCTACTATCTTCCTCTACAAAATGACGCTAATTGGGCTCAATTCGGTCGTCTCTAGCGTCCGAAAATCAAACTTGAATAAATTCCGTTTTTATAATTTGAGCATTTTCAGTTACGAAAATGACACAAAATCATATTTTTCAATTATTTTTTTTAATAAAAGTACATTTTGGGGTTTCTGAGGTCGCCGATTACAAATTTGATGTCAAAAATTAGTTTTGTCACATGACAGCTGTCAAAACGAAGAAAAAATATTTTAATTTTTGAAATTTTTTAAAAAAGCTATGGGAACGATATTAATAAGGATTTTTTAGGTCGCTGATTATAAATTCATTCTTATACACGAATTTTTAATCGTAACAGCTGTCAATAGTTATATTAACAAACAAAAAATTACGTATTATTCAGAAAAAAAATTTGGAATTCCCCGACTAAACTGTCACCTGGCGGAGAAAATCCCAACTTGTACCTTATTAAGCCACGTACCCGAGTGCCTAAGGCCACCGTACCCACGTGGGCCTTAGGCTCGTATGCCCCTCCGCACGGTACTGCGCATGCCCACTACGCACTGACGCATCGAGAACCCCGCTCCACGCGGTCTCTCTTTCTCTCTGTGTTCAGCCGCCGTCCAGTACACACGTCATGCGACGCGCTCTGCTCCGTTAAACAAATCTATTTGTTTTGTTAACAGCGTTTTTTTAATTTATCGTTTAACCTGCCTATCTCAACACGAAGTGATTGAAGCAGTATTCTAAGGTGAGTTTGAATATCAATTTAAATATCAATCAACATAAAAATTGATTTATAATCATAACCTCAATCTACAATCGTTTGCCTCATAGTCGACTTGAAATCGTACAGAAGGTGGCCGTCAACTTCAAGTTGTTGTTTAGTTCACTCACATGAAAAGAATTTAAAAAAAGCAAAAAAAAAAACAAAACTAAGACGAAACGATATTTCAATAAAAAAATGATTTGGAATACAATAATTTATTTCTGTTTTGTTTACCGATGTTTTCAACATTTTTTTTGTTTTGATTTACAATTTTTAATGTACTTTCGATTTTCGTTACTTTTGTTCTATTTGTTTTTTTAATTATGGTTTTTTTTTATTCCGGGTTTCAGTTACTTTTTTCATTTTTTTCAAAAAAAAAAAAAATAATTTGTTAATCATAATAAAAAAAATAACAATGTTCTTTTTTTTTCTTTAGGAAAAACTGTGCGATGCCACCGAAAAAACGAAAATGTACGGCTGGTGAAAGGTGCATAAGATGCAACAGATTGTTGCGTTATGATACCGGAAAACAGAAGTCCATTTCTTCAGATGATGACGTACACTTATATACTAAACTACTAGGTAAACGAGTAGAGAAAGGTGACGTTTTATGTCATCTGTGTCGTTCCGCAATCGCTAAATCCCGAACGGTTTCACCATCGACGAGCAGTGATTCTGATCCTGAAGAAAATCTTCAGTTGGATTTTAATCCCGAAGAAAATCCTCTGCCAAACGTCAATCCCGAGGAAAATCCTCTGCCAGATGTTGATCGCGAACAAAATTCTGTCGATCCTGTAGAGAGACATTCATCAACACTCTCCAATTTGACAGTATCAGATGACACAGAACAATCTTCGGAACGGTCTTCGCAACAATTGTCACGGTCGGAGTCTGGATCTTCCACAGGACAGTCATCACAATCTTCTAAGGACCCTCCTTACGTTCTTCGTCCAAGAGAACCGGACTATGAAATGATCGAGATGCCTTTCAACAGAGTTACCGCGACTCACAAATGTTGTTGCGTATGTCTTACTCCAATTACGACATCTCCGGTTGTTCCGTTTAAAGCGAGGTTACAGGTATTTATAAGTTCACGAATTTTCATTCCAAAAGGCAATCGCTGTTGTCCTGTACATCTTATCAGTGAACGTATGTACGTTGACGAAATTTCAAACTTGAAAATATTTTCGAATACTTGTACTATCAGTTCTCAAGAGTTGGCATTATTTTTGGATGCACTGTCCAAAAAATGCGACAACAGTATTTTAGACAGAGTAGATGATTACAATTTATCGGCAGAGCGCATAAAATCGCTAACTGAATACACAGTTGCAGAAATCAAGACTCTAAAAAACATGTTGGTCACTTTGCGAAATTCTCAAAATCGCAGTATTAATCAAGCTCTTTTAATATTCCTTTTTAAATTAAGAACTGGAAATTCCAACACAATCACTGCGTCAATTTTCGATATCAAATCTGAACAACTAGTATCTGCTTATTGCAAATCGGTTTTGGATTCATTCGCGAAAGACGTCTTTCCACTTCGTTTCGGAGCTCGGGCATGTTCTCGCGAAGATTTAATTGCTAATCACACGTCGCCTTACGTAAAAAAATTACACGGATTTGAAGATCGCCTGCTCTTGATTGCTGATGGTTCATACCTTCGACACCAAAAAAGTAGTAATAATTGTTACCAAAAAAAATCTTTCTCTGGTCAGAAAAAGTGTCCACTCTGTAAACCCTTCACAGTTTGTGCCACAGATGGATATGTAATAGATGTTTACGGACCGTACGAAGCAATTGTGAATGATGCGAAAATCTTACAACATGTACTAAGTGATCCGAACGGCTTGAGATCAATCCTCAAAAAAGGGGATGTTTTTATACTTGACAGGGGGTTCAGAGACGTCAAAGATTGGTTAGAATCTCAAGGGTTCGTTGTGTTGATGCCAGCGTTGAAAGGCAAAAGAAAGCAACTTCCTACAAATGAAGCAAACGAAAGTCGATTTGTTACGAAATTGAGGTGGGTGGTAGAGGCTGTCCACGGTATAATCGGTAGTAAATTCAAACTCTTGCATAATCAGTTTAACAACAACATGTTGGATTCAGCGATGCTTTATTGCAAAGTAGCGAATTTTTTGGTTAATGAGTTTGGAAAAAGACTGAATTGCGATACCGATTTACAAGATCAAATTGCCGAGCAAATGTTGAAAAGAAAAGACGTTGACAATTCTTTAGCGAAAGTTGTGGAAGAACAAAACTGGAATAGGAAGAAAAGGATCTTCAAACCGTTAACATCAAATGACGTATTAGACTTTCCGGAAATGACAGAGCAAGATTTGAAGATCCTTTTCACTGGCTCGTACCAGTTATCGCAAACTGTTTCATACTTAGCTGAAATGTATACCGAAGAAGGACTTTTGAATATGCAATACTTGTTGGAGGACGATACCATTTTGAAATGTGAAGTTAAATCAAGACATATAAACAAGAAAGTATACAGATGTTACGTTCAGTACGACCCTAACAGTATTGGATATAACGGTATAAAAAACTACGTATGTGATTGTGCAAATGGGCTAAGAACTGTTGGTTGCTGTGCCCCCGTTGCAACAATCATTTACTTTTTAAGTCATGCACGGTATTTGTCCAAAATCATCCGCCCAGCTCAAATTCTAACGAATCTATTTCACGTTGATAATGTCGAACCTGTTATTGAAGAACACAGTGACGAAGATTAACAACATAACAATCATGTTGCAATGTATGTATTACTTGTGTCTGTTTAATGTATATATTAGATGAATGTATGTAATATTATTATAAATAAATAGATTTTTTAAAATACAATGACTTTTAATTATTGAAAAAACCGAAATAGCAAATACCATTTTCATTTGATGACATGTGTAATTTTTTTTTTTTGTTAGCTGTTTGACATCAAATTTGTAATCGGCGACCTCAGAAACCCCAAAATGTACTTTTATTAAGTAAAATAATTGAAAAATATGATTTTGTGTCATTTTCGTAACTGAAAATGCTCAAATTATAAAAACGGAATTTATTCAAGTTTGATTTTCGGACGCTAGAGACGACCGAATTGAGCCCAATTAGCGTCATTTTGTAGAGGAAGATAGTAGCTTTCTATGCTATGGTGCACGATTTTTTACCATTAATACGTCAATAAAAACCATAGCATTAAATACAAAAAATGACGATTTTTTACGGTTTTTATGCCATTAAAATTATGTTGCACATGATTTAACTTTACGAAAAAATCTGGAAAAATTCAGGGCATGTCTACACATCTGAAACAAAATTTTGGTTGTGTTAAAACCGCTTTAAAATGCATTTGAAAGCTCGAAAAAAAATTAAACATAAAAAAAACGCATTTTTTGCGATTATGGTGTTTTCATAAGGGTTTAGGGGGTTAAAAAATATCTCTAAAATTTTGTTTTTCAGCCCTCTTTCAGGTTTTTGGGTCGATTCGATCAAACTCGGTGGGGGCCGTCAGACCCCCCTTAACCGGCTACCCCCTTTAGTTAATTTTTCAGAATTTTTTAGGGCGAACCTCGGAGAATCGTCTGAACAATTGATCGGCGTATCTCGAAAACGATCGAGTTGAAGACAAAATATCAAAAGGAGAAAATGTTGCAGTATTTCGTTTTGAATACGATGACATTTTTTCAGATTTTTCCAATTTTTTTTACAATGTTTGAAAAGCACCTAGACGACCTGAAAAAAGAAAGAATTCCCTCAGAGGAAAATTTTGAAAAAATTTCAGGAGATCCAGTATAAACTTACGCAACTTTTTACATCTCAGACATTTTCTCTTAAACCCTATAGTTCTTGAGCTGCGTTGCATTTTCCGAAATTTGTCTTTTTTAGCCAAAAATGAAATAACTGCGAAAAAATCGTACGAAACCTAAAAAAAACGAAAATAGAGCTTCTGCTACCCCGTTCAAGTTTATCCTGGATAAACATGACAACATTTTTTTCCATAAGTCATGCGCCCAATTCTCGATGGTCGAAAAAAAGCCGAAAAACAGTCACGTACAAAAGTGCGTACCGTGTCGAAAAAAAATCATAAAAAATATTTCAAAAAAGCAAAACAAAGCTGAATATGTACCCTTAAAAACGACGTTCGGTAAATCTGGTTATCTTTTTTTTTGACGAAGCTATGTAACTTTTAGTGCGACAAGAAATATCGACTGGTGTATCCAAACTTTTGAGCGGCAGTGTTTTTCTACGTATATAACTTTTCCCGTATAGTTCGTAACGTTTACAAATCTTAGTATTGTTGAAACGAGACTTAACTTGTGGTTTTTAACATTAAAAAATATATATTTGATGAAAACAAAGTGTTCTTTATTTGACCCTAATCTGGGTAATTTGCAAAACTTAGAATTTTTGCAAAACCTGAATTTCAGAGTCAATAATACGTAACAACCTTGCTAACGAAAGCCACAGTTATCTGCACTGCCAAAAAAAATATCTAATTTAAATAGGATCTATTTAAATCAAATAGGTTTTTTCCTTGGCTCACGGCCTACTACGATCTTATTTGTTTCAACGATATTTTCTTATTTGTTCCAGCTATTCTTTTTAAATATTGAATATATTTAAATCGAATAAATAAAGATTCGATTCAACTAAATCTCTATTTGCTTACAATGCACACTGTAAATCTAAGTGTACTATATGCATAAAATATTTCAAAAATCCAATAATAAAATAAAATACTTAATTGAGGGTTTGACGACAGTAATTTTGTATCGTAATTCGTCATTCCTTGGCCTTGTGAGATGATTTCTATTGAAGAAAATATTTCACCTATATATGGGAATCGAACCTAGAACCTGACTACTCATAGCTGCGCACGCTGCCCCTATGCTACCAAGTGCTTGTATCATGTGAGTCGCAGATATGACTAAGAGACCAAATGAATTCCTATAATTATTTGCTGTATCACATAAACTATATCAATTAGTTAATGTCATTGTGTTAATCAGAGAGTTTTATCGAATAACATGCTATATATTTTTCTAACCTAACCTATATATATATATATATATATATATATATATATATATATATATATATATATATACACACACACACATATATATATATATATATACACACACACTACCAGCGAAACGTTTGAGGGGAGGGTAGGGGTTTCAGCGTGAAAAAAAAACACTTTTTTGCGAATTGTTTTCATCTATATGGATAGAGTAAATTTATTGAAACCTTTTGTACATTGTTAAGTGTCATTTCAAGAACATTCCGTGAAATTTGTACGGGAAAATATCCACAAACAAGCCGGTGACAAAGCTTTTCCAAGAACGCCTTCGGAAAAACACGATTTGCGGTGTTCACTGTATCTCAGCTAGAAATTATCTGAAATCAAGTAGCATTAAAATTTAGTCAACGTACCATCAAATCCTCCCCCAACGGTCTTTGATAATTTTATTTTTTTCATTTCTAAATTTTTGGTGGTCATGTAAAGTGAAAAGTGCTATTTTTCACGAAAAATTCCGCCATTTTGGGGGTGGAAAACCCCCTCAATATAAAAAAAATCTCAAACTAACCGTTGGGGGGAGGTATATATATATATAATAGAGTTTTATTTGCACAACTTGTTATAAAGTTTTTTACAAAGTCTCTTTTCTTACAATCAATCTCATTCACGAACTTACACCTAACAACTTACGTCTAAAATTCTTACCTATATCCTAACCACTACTGATCGCTGTCGCTCTAATCTTTTTCCTCTTTTTTTCATTTTTGCACATAATGCCTCTATTTCTTTGAAGTAGCAGCAAATTCCCACATTTATTTTCCCGCTTAACATATTAATGATCTCCCCCTTTATCGCAACCTCGTCAACTCCTTGTATCCACTCCTCCGCTTCTTTTCTTGCCTCTTTTGGCATCATTTCCCAGCCTTTTTTGCAAATTAGAAGGTGCTCCACCGTCTCAAATTTCTCCTCACAAATCCTGCACCGCCAATTTTTCTCCCCCTTCTTTCCCGCCCTCCATACATTTCCACATCTTATTCTTGCCCACAATTCTTTCTCCCTACCCTTCACTCCTTCCTCCTTCCAGTATTTCCATGGGGTTTCTTCGTTTTCCACCAAGTACTTGTATAAACTATTGTATGATGATTTTTGTACTCTTTCTTCTTCCTCCTCCAGTATTTTTTTCTTTAGGTTTTCTAATCCTTCTTTCACCTTTTTTTCTAGTTCGCCCTCGTCTGTCTCCTCTCTTATCATCCCTACTAGATCCTCAATTCCCATTTCCATTAATACTTTTTTTAAATCCTTTCCCCACTTCGAGGGGGTTCCATTCTCAATCGCTCTTAGCTCCTCTCGCAAACATATTTTTGGCCATCTCGACTCCCGTTGGGGGGAGGTATTTTATATGTAGAAAGTGTGTACCAAGTTTGAAATAAATCGGTCATGTAGTTTTCAAATGGCAGTGAACACGGACTTTGAAAATGTGGTTTCGAGAAAAACGCGTTTGAAGTTTTAGCTATCGGAGCTACAGTGTTAGAGGAGCGGGACTAAATAGTCAATAACTTCGGGAGTTTTGCTCTGATTGACTTGAAATTTTGGGATTGTAATCTTGAAGTGTTTAACTATAAGAAAAGACAAAAAAATCCATTTTTCAAAAGTACACACCCCTACCCTCCCCTTAAAAGAGTGCCGGAACGGTTTTCTATGCCATTTCGCCGGTAGTTGACCTAGGCCAATTTAGTAAACGGCATTTTAAAGAGGAGGGATTTACCTTCATTTTGGCTTTTTTTTAAGTTTACGATTTTTTAAATAATTAGCACACGGCTTTGAAAACGACCATTTTTCGTCGTCTTTTTGTTCCTTTTTGAGTGGACCCCGTTTGTAGTAAAACAAATTTTACGCATTTCTTCGACCAAAATCATAAAGGGCAAAATCATAAAGCCTAAGATTCAATTTCGTTTTTTTTTTAAATTTTCTACGATTTTTTTTCCAACAATATTTCGTTTTTTGTGAAAAAATAGATCATTTGAAAATTGCTCCGGAGTACGAATAAGATGAGATTTACAACAAAACCTCAAGACAGCACAAAAGTTGCATTGCTTCTTGTCAGTTCACGAGAATTATTTCAGATTTATTTTCGAATTTTTTTTTTTCATTTATTTCCGGTCAAAGCTCGATTGATCTGAATACCATAACAATAATATAATTAAATTTTTTACTTATAATACATATTAAACTTTAGTCTCATCGAAGAAACCTCCTCTCGCCGAATTTAATTATATTATTGTTATGGTATTCAGATCAATCGAGCTTTGATCGGAAACAGATGAAAAAAAATTCGAAAAATATCTGAAAAAATTCTCGTGAACTCACAAGAAGCAATGCAACTTTTTTGCTATCTTGAGGTTTTGTTGTAAATCTCATCGTTTTCGTACTCCGGAGCAATTTTCAAATTATCTATTTTTTCACAAAAAACGAAATATTGTTGGAAAAAAAATCGTAGAAAATTAAAAAAAAAAGGAAATTGAAGTTTAGGCTTCTCCCTTGATCATTTTGTTCGAAGAAATGCGTAAAATTTTTTTTTACTGTAAACGGGGTCCATTCAAAGAGGAACAAAAAGGGGACGAAAAATGGTCTTTTTCAAAACCGGGTGCTAAATGTAAAAAAAATCGTAAAATTTTTTGAAAAGAGCCAAAATGAAGGTAAATCTCTCCTCTTTATAAAAGCGTTTATTAAATTGGCCTAGGTCAACTACGGGCGAAATGGCATAGAAAATCGTTCCGGCACTCTTTTAAATTTTTGTCCGGAAACTTTTCGCCGGTAGTGTGTATATATATAATTCCTCTCGCTCCACCCTCTCTCCCCCACACCTCTTTGAAATGTGTGTTGCAATAAAGACAGACCATTCAATCAAATAGAAAAATGGTTGACTAAGAAAACTCTATTTAATTTAAATAAAAAAAATCAAATAGATGCATTTAGTGGATTCAACTAAATTGTTTTTTGAGCAGACGAAACCGAATCACAGATTTATTAAGATTAAATAAAATATTTAGTTATTGGACGATATTGAATGTATTTTGATTTGAATAAATAAATATATTTAAAGTAAATAATTTCAATAATGAAATGCAATAGGAAAAATTTGATTCCACGAAAAATCTAGTTAATTCCAATAAACAAAAATAAAATAGACGCGATTAGTTCATATCAATAGAATTTTTCTTTCTGTGTGTGATGAATAAAGAGGGAGAATAAAGCATCGCACGAATTTTCGTCCGACATTTAACAGCTCGAAAAAAAATCTCTAGATACAATGTTTCACTTAAAATTGATTTGGTATCTCAAATGTTGAATTGGGATTTCTTATCGATATCTATCTCGATACTATTCTTATCGAGCCTTATCAGTATTGAAAAGTCTGTGTGTGATGTAAGAACCGATGGAGATCTTGAGAAACAATAAATATGCGATAAGAGTCGAATGCAAGGCATCGTGAATCGTTTTTAGCGATAAATGTGGAAAACTCGTCAAAGAGAAGCTAATGAACATAGACCTTTTGCAATTTCAGAGTATAAGCATCAGCAAAGCTGTCCACGCGTCCGAAACTCCGGTCAAAGAGAAACATGTACGAAGTATCCTTTTTGCCGAGAGAGTTTTTTCGTCAAAATAATTCTACAAAAATGAGTTATTCGAATCGAAAATTCTAATTCGTTTTTTATTATTATTGTCATTATGATTGTAACAATTTTTTTTAGTAGAAAAGCGAAAATATCGCTCTTTAGCGAGAAGGAAATATTGCATCCTTATCTAAGTTGCGTAGGTGCCATTATCGGTACGTATCAAGAGAAGAGCGGAGCGATATTTTGGATGTTTATACTGCGTCAGCCGCTGCAAGAAAATCGCATCGTCGCGTGGAAATTTTGTCACGTGTTGCACAAAGTACTGCGAGAGGGTCATCCCCGTGTGATTCAGGATTCTCAGTGTCATCGCGGTAAGCTCGAGGATATTGGAAAATTGTGGCAACATCTTCGCGAAGGTTACGGCCGTCTCATACACCTTTATATACGTTTGCTCATTACGAAATTGGACTTTCACAAACGTAATCCTGGACTACCCGGCAATCTTCAAGTGACCAACGAACAGCTCGAGGCCATCGGAGAAAATGACATAAACGTTTAGTAAGTTTTTCCATTGGGTTCGTTGAATATCAATTAATGAAATAAAAATTCATTCACGAATAAACAGCGAAAGAAATATGCGAAACTACCGAAAAAATTCAATATCCAGCTTTCATAAACCTGAGTTCATTAAAAATGACGTTTTTAGTGATCTTATCTCGCATCCATTCTCGTGGCCTTCGTGGTCACATGGGGTCTGTGTGACCCCAGCCATGTTTAAAGGAATGCCACGTTGGTTCTATTGTTCCGAATGGATTATAAAAATTCAGGGTTTTCGTTTGAACCTTCTAGAGCGTGGCATTCTCAGTATAATATTGTAATCGACATTTAAAATGGCGTAAAAAAATCACGAAAAGATAAATGCGTGAAAAAAGCAATATTTTACTTAAGGCGGAAGCCTGAATTAGAAAGTCCAAAAAAGCATTTTTTCGGGAATTTTTTTGGAAGGAAAAAAAAACAAGTGAACCCAGTAAGAATCAAGGTATCTTTTCATTAAATTACATTCAAAATTATATTTGAAATGTATAAAAAAATGTTCACCATGCAACAAAAAATGACTGCAGATTGATCAGCCTATTCCATGTTCGTCTTTCGACTGCAGTCCTCAATGAGCGAGAAAGATGCAGTTCGTAATTCTTGACTGAAACAAAAAACCAATAAAATTTTCAATTGTCTTATATTTTTCTTCTGGGTGAATTAAGAAAAATCTGAAGAAATCGTGAAATTATAACTTTTCGCAGGTTTGGAAAAAAATGTGTTAAAAAAAGACTTTAACGTGCTATAAAAATGTTTTAAAAAGACTTTTTCAACGACTTTTTTAATTCACTTAAAAGAGATTTTTATACTGAAGAAAATACACTTTGGCTTGATTCAATAGGTCGTTTAGTTTTTTTCCTATCACGCCCGCCAATTTGGAAAAATCGTGAAAATGAAAACTAGAGAAAACGCGCTTCAAATTTTTCAATAGGAGGAAATATCAATATCAAATATTGATATTAATATTCTCTGCTTTTGGCCTTGTATCTTCGAAAATATTTATAATTGGCCTCTGTAACTTGGTGAATATATTCTTGGATAGTTTATCTATTGATTTAAGCAATTTTAAAAAACGATTTTTTGGACCTTCTGGTTCAGGCTCCGGTCATAAAAAATCACAATAATTGTAATTTTCAATGAAAAGAAATTAGGTTGATACTCTTGAGATATGATAGTTTAAGGGAAAAAATAGCTTCATGGTAGGCGTTTGACATTTGAAAGGGCCTATTTCGGAGTAAAAAAAAACGATAATCGTGAAAAATGAGCAATTTATTCGCAACAGCGCCTCGAAAAATTATTAGATCATAGTGTAAACACAATATATATGAAAGATATTAAAAAAACATATATTAAAAAATCGTAAATAAACAAGTTTGTCCTCCGCAGTCGACACAGATAAAAATTCTGTGCTTGTCGCACATTCTAAATGGTTTTATGATTTTCCAGGTACTATTGTAATGAGTTTTTAATTACGTAGACGGACTTCGCAAAGAATTCGGATTTCGGAGTAATTCAAATAAACTTGATAGAAATCATTTTTACCGTTCTCATATTCATACTTACATTACGTAAAGTGATTTCACGCCGAAAAAAATACGCTTTTTACGAAAAAAAATACATCGGGTCATATGGGGGTCGTAAAGGCCCCAGCGCCCAGTCGATTTTTTTGTCGCATTAAAATGGAACAAATTCGATATAAAAATCCATGCACAAAAGATAAGGCAAGAAATTGAACATGTTTCGGAAGCGAAAAAAAGTCATAACTTTTTTTTTACCCCGGATTCAGTTTTCAGATGTCCGTGGAGATGTTCGATTACATGGACGACATATTGAATCTCCAGAGCGCCGTATACGCGTCCATGGACCACGCTCGGGCAAATTCTATGACACCGTCTGGTCAATGCCGTCTCGCGCCTCTCATACCGTGTGTTCAGGACGCCTCGCGCCTCTACGACTATTGCGTGAAAATATTGTTCAAATTGCACGGTGCACTGCCACCTGACATACTGCTCGGTCATCGGGATCGTTTCGTCAAGCAGTTCCACGATCTCAACGGGTTCTACAGCATCGTCCAACACATGCAGTACTTCAAGCATTTGATAACTATACCATCCTTGCCGGAAGTAAGTACACGTTCCGTGCCTATTACGTTACGTAAGGGGTGCTTTATCGTCAACAATTGCGATTTTTCATAGACATAACTAATTATGAAAGGATCGGGTTTATCCTCATTTTATGAAGTATATGGGGCGTTCCATACCATTTCGAACGGTCAAAAAGTTGTCCTCTCTCAAAAAAATTGAAATTTTGTCAAATTATTTAATTATATGAAAAAAAAACAGTAATTTTTTTTTTTAATTTTTGTTTCGCATTTTCTCGAGTTTCGCTGAATTTTAAAATTTTCAAAATACCGTTATATCTTGTGAGCATTTGATTTAACAGAAAAATGTCAAAGACAAAAAAGTTGCATTTTTACATGTACTTGGTGAAAAAATTTTGTTTCGAATTTTTTGAGTTTAAAAAATGCCCATTTTCACCAAAATTATACAAAAATATTTTTTTTCGGTCGGTATGTCACTTTTGATTTTTCTCAAAAAATTCCAGGAAATACTCTGAAGTGTGTACAGTAACATCTATTTTTTTCAGAGTGGGTCGATTCGTTCCAAAGCTGTGCTTTGGTTTATTACTATGAGATATTTTTTTTAGACAAATCAATTATTATTAAAAATCATTCTCTCCCAAATTTTTCTGACATTTTTCAGGTAATAAACATCCATAACAGTGATAATTTTTTTTAGCTTAATCATAAATTATCGGTAAGGTATACAAAGTTAACCTTGCCATACAAAGTAACGTTCGTCGTCCAACATGAAAATTGTGATACAAAGTAACGTCGTCGTGCCATATGAAAAATTGTGATACAAAGTAACGTCGTCGTGCAATATGGACATATTATTCGTTGATGCCATCATCAAAATAATTGCTCATGAATTAGTTTGTAACAAGGCACTCGAGAAACCACCAAGAAAATTCAAAGGAAGCATATGACTTCTCCGCTTGGCTGACACCGTGCAACCTAGTGTAAAAAAATCAAAACACACTGAGAACTCCGATAGTATTTTGGCGTGGAAGGGGAATGTTGACAAACTGAAGGATGTACAAGGCATTTGACGGCGCACATTACTTTGTATGACAATGTTTATATTGGGCGGTCAACGATACTTTGTATCGCATTTTCCATATTGCACGACGACGTTACTTTGTATCACAATTTTCATGTTGGACGACGAACGTTACTTTGTATGGCAAGGTTAACTTTGTATACCTTACCGATAATTTATGATTGAGTAGCAAAAAAATTATTACTGTTATGGATGTTTATTACCTGAAAATTTTGAGAAAAATTTTGGAGAGAATAATTTTTAATAATAATTGATTTCTCTAAAAAATATCTCATAATAATAAAAAAAAAACAAAGCACAGCTTTGGAACAACGAATCGAGCCACTCTGAAAAAATAGGTGTTACTGTACACACTTCAGAGTATTTTTTGGAATTTTTTGAGAAAAATCAAGTGATACACCGACCGAAAAAAAATATTTTTGCATAATTTTGGTGAAAATGGGAATTTTTTGAACTCGAAAAATTCAAAACACGTTTTTTTCACAAAGTTCATGTAAAATTGCAACTTTTTTGTCTTAAACATTTTTCTGTTAAATCAAATGCTCACAAGATATAACGGTATTTTGAAAATTTTGAAATTTTGATAAACTCGAGAAAATGCGATCCAAAAATTTTGAAAGAATGTACACTGTTTTTTTTCATGTAATTAAATAATTTGACAAAATTTCAGTTTTTTTCAGAATGGACAACTTTTTGACCGTTCGAAATGGTATGGAACGCCCCATATATTAATCTAGTTTTATACTAGATTTTATGACAAAATCTTGAAAAATAACCGAGTTATATGCCTTAAATTTAGAACGAAAAAAAAAAACAAATTCTCTTCATTGTCTCATCGATATCTTTATGAAAAGTTATCTGTAAATAAAAAGTCAACAATTGATCGATATCTATACAAACGTAGCTATCGTTAGGCGTAGCCTTTTTTTATTTTGGTTTTTTTTTACAAAATGCCGACAGTTTGGACATTTTTTTCTATTTTCAAGGCCCTTTTTTGTACTCAAGCAGTCTTTAAAAATAGTCATTAAATGTTAAAAACGCGGATACGTACAACCTTAGTCACTGCGATTACAAAAATGTTCTTAAAAAAATTGAAAATCGGTTGATAAGTTTTTAAGTATTCGCTCGGACAAGGTCGAAAAAACTAGTTTCGAGAAAAACGCGTTCAAAGTTTTCCTTCCGTGTTTCTTGATATAAAGTTACGATTTTTTCTAGAATATTGATATTTACATTGAAGTATCTAGTCGCGGGCGATATGACGGTACTTCATCTTCGTGATAGTTCACAAAATAATAAGAGCCTGTACTTTATCTATTGTAAATGATGCAACACCTGTAGGGCCTGAGGGCACTAACCGGTCGCGCTACCTGTTCTCACTAAAGCGACTATAACTCCGTCAATTTTCGGACTTGCGAATAAAAACGTTGCCAACATATATTTCAATACATGGACTTTCAAGAATTATAAAAAATAGAAAAAAATTCCTTCAATTTTTGCTTGAGGGATGTGGTCTCAGCGGCTTTTGCAGAATGCTGATCGATGCTAAGATACCGATAAGACCTCCCCGCGTCCAGGTGTTTCCAGCCGCTCCCGTCCAGCAGCCGAACATCAGCCGCGACACCCTCTGCTCTCCCTCTCCTGAGATAAAGAACAGCGCACTTGTCCAGCCCGAAGTCAATACCAGTCGCCCGCGTGTACGTCGCTACGATATTCAAGAGAAGCTCAAGCCCCCCCCCCTTTCCCCGGAACGTATAGCTTGAGATCATTCATATAAAATAGAAGGGCGACCCCTCACCCACGCCCCCCGGGGGCCCCGCTTCGTACCCGCGTGCAGCCCGCAATGACGATTGATAGGGGCAAGGCGATTGATTGAGGCAATAGTAAGACGCAAAACAGGAGAGGGCAGATATTTTATTATTATTATTATTATCATATCGATTGTTATTCTTTCCCATCCTTTCTCCTTTTATTTACTACTAGCCGGAGTTACCCTCACTTCGCTTGGACAAAGCCAGTCAGCTTCTATCAAATGTGAATTAAAAGAATGAAAAATAAACTGGAAGTCCCTTCGATGGTCCAAAACCGTCTGGAACATTCTAGAACACCCCGGAACCGGAAGTTCTTCGAAGGCCCAGAACCATCTGGGACATTCTAGAACATTCTTGAACATCCTGGAACATTCTGAAAAATTCTAGAAGATTCTAGAGCATTCTAGAGCATTCTCGAACATTCTGGAACATTATCGAACCTTCTGGAAGATTCTGTTATAGTCTAGAACATCTGGAACAGAACATTCTAGAACCGGAAGTCCCTTCGGAGGTCCAGGACATTCTGGGACATTCCAGAAAATTCTAGAGCATTCTCAAAAATTCTCGAACCTTCTGGAAGATTCTATGACATTCTAGAACATCTGAAATAGAATATTATAAAACTGGAAGTCCCTTCGAAGATCCAGAACCTTCTGGGACATTCTAGAACATTCTTGAACCATCTGGAACATTCTAGAACATTCTCGAACCATCTGGAACATTCTGGTCAGTCTCGGGACTCGATTCCCAACTGTTCCACCGACTGCCCATGAGAAGTCCATTGGTGCGGTGCCCCATTTTGACTCTCATATCTCCAAACCCAAGCCCTGCAGTTCCAAACCCAAACCTTCTTCATGAATGGGGGATGGAGGGCTACCATACCATATAACCCCCATAGGGCTGCGGGGGTGGGTTGCGAAGTTATAGCGGCCACACGGACAAACCACGCCTACATTTATTATATATATTGATTATTATTGTTTATGCTGTTATTGTTATTGTCAATATCATTGTTATCACTTATCATTGTTTTTATTATATTCATTGTTATTATATTTCCATAGAATCCACCGAACTTTTTGATTCAATCGGAACTCCGTACATACGTCACACCTGTTGTTGTACTGCCACCCGAAGAGCCGACAGACTCCGATGCCACTGTAGACAGTTTAATCGACACATCGGACACGAGCTTGACTAGCAGCGATCAAACCGACACCACGCGAAATGGTTCCATCTCACCGGACGTTCTTGCCGAGAGGCAAGTGTTTTCGACAAAAAAAAACATAATTTTCACATTCAGAACACCAATAAGATACTCGAGCGCTAAACCTCTTACGATTATTAATACATACAATTCCGAAAAAAACAACAGGGATAGTCTGATCGAGCATCTTCACCAGGAGAACGCACGTCAGCGCGATGAGATGCATCGAATCTTGACCGAGTACAACAAAATGATCGGCGAGATGAAGATTCGCATACGCGAATTGGAGCCGGCCCTGTCCGCCAAAGAGAACGAGCTCAAGGAGGAAAAGGAATTGAAGGAAATATTGACCAAGCGGAGCAACGATATGACCGAAAAAGTTCGAGAATTGGAGGGTAAGAAAGGAACATCAATTTTCGGAACATCTCACTCTCATATTCTTTTTTACTCGTTCGTCAAAATCTGTCAAAATGTCGAGAAATCTTTGAACTTGTGTTATGAGATTTAAGGCGTTACCCCCACTTGTAGCGCAAAAAAAGGCCTTTTTCATGAATTTTTTTAAAGAAAACTACAAAACTTTTTTAATCGATCAATATACCATCTTAAAGAACACATCTTGAAGAACTTTCAGTAATTTTTTTATTGAAAAATATTACATTGTTTAGTGGCAAATGGCCGTCAATGAAATAATGTTTTTATATACACGGTTTGCGGTGACCAACATTGCGGCGAAGTGGATCATCTGAAAAAAAAAATGCGGGTGGATTTAGTCAAATATAAGTATAAACTCGTCTTTAATCGAAGGATTTTAAAAAATATTCATTTTTCACAAAATGACGGACAGTCAAAGTTAATGGTTCGATTTTAACGAAAAAACGGCCGTTTTTTGGCTATAAAACGGCCATTTTTTTTTTTTCGAAAAAAAAAATCGAACGATTAAGGATGTATGGCAACTAAGTCATTTACTACTGTTCGAATTGAAACTCACTGATATTGTAAAGGAAAATATCGAGAACTGTTTGAGATTAAAAAAACAAAATTTGCCCACGTGAATGCTGAAATAAACGAATTCAAAGTTGGGTCATTTAACACGGGGAACATAGGACTGTACGTCCAAAATTCCCTTTACATTGGCAAAAAAGGTATTTCCGGAGTACTCTTTTGTAAAAAAAACTTTTGTGCGGTATCGCTGTAATATGCATGATACGGTAAAAATAAAAAATCGACATGTGCCCATATATTTTGCGAGATATTGCGAGTTAAATGGGACCGTTTTCGTATTTCTTTAGCTCGTATGTCGTAACCACGACAACGTCAGGGAAAACATACATCAAATCAACAACTAAATTTGCAGTTAAAAATTGAAAATTCTTCTTTCTGTACCGCATGTTTTACTTTGAGCTGTGGTAAATCTCCTTTTTAGCTTTAATGAATATTACAATTATTTTATTTAGTCTTTAAATGCGATTTTTGCAAATTGCATAATCAGTTCTGTAACGACTCTGCAGTAGCTGCCATACATCCTTAAAGACTACATTTTTATGTGTTAAATAAGCCTGCAAAATTTCAAGAAGATCGGTTCATTAGTGTTCGAGTAATCTTGGTCACCGACTTCAGAAATGCCATTTTGAGAAAAACGCGTTTAAAGTTTCAATTTCAGTTTACACGAAGAAAATATTTTTTTTTGTAAACTTACATAGTCATCTATTCCGGGCCCTTACAGAAGTATGGGCCCGGATACTTATCCTTAAAAAAAATGCAATAAAAAAAATCGATTTTTTCAAAATCGCAAGTGGGGGTAACCCCTTAAAAAGAATCGGCCATTTTGTTTCCACTTGGTCCGATAACACATTGTGACGTTTTTTCTGTTGTAGAAAAAAATCGTTGCTTGGAGGAGAAGTTTCGAAAGCTGAAGGAGGTGTACTCGAAACTTCGCGAAGAGCACATAAGTTTGATCAGGAAGGTGAGATACGTAGATAATCGAGACGGATAAGTCGACCTATTTATTTCTCTACCTCTCTTTCAACGCCCCCGCTCACTTCGTTGTTTCCGCAGAAAGCCGAAGTCGACCGTCAACTCGGTGGAATAAAAATTGTACAGGAGCAAGCCGAGCGCAAAACGCTGGAGGCCGAGCAGAGACTTCAAGAATTGCAGCAGGGACAAGCAACGGCCGACCAGGAGGCTCAGAGAGTCGCTCAAGCCCGATCGGAACTCGACGACGTTAGGAAACAATTTGATCAGGCGAAAACCGAAAATGTCGCGCTTGTGGCCAAAATTGACTTCATAACGTCGGAAAAAGCGGTCGCCGAAGGCGACTTGCACGATTTGCTCGCGCAAAAGGAAGAACTCGACGTTAGGATAGCCGAGCTACAGGCCGACATCACGAGAACGCGCAAGGAGGCAAAAGCCGATTTCGACGCGGCTTATTACGAATTGATCTGTAAGATATTAAGGCCACAGTAACGGGTATAAAATCATGTGCGAATTTAACCATTTTTTTCGTATGAAAAAGTGATTCACTCGTAAAATTTATTAAACATCTATTTAGTATGAATATCAAACTGTTAGAAAATATATATATTTTTTTTCGATGTACAAAATGGCCGACTACTAATATTTTTTTTTTTAGGCCCTCCGCGGCGTGACATTTAGCATCCACAATTTTTTACCTAGAACAAAAAACAAAAATTCTCGTCAGTCTACATTAGAATACCTAGAGAAGTACGTACGGAATTTAAAAAATATTGTTTTATTCAAAAGTTGTAGGTATTTGAGCTTAAGAAATGAATTTTCAGTGAAAAATTTCGTTATGACTGCTCATAAAACGAAATGTTTTCGATTACTCAGAAATTCCGTACGTACTTCTCTGCGAAATGCAATTAACGGGAAGGTAGGGGTTTCAGCGTGGAAAAAAACACAAAGAAGGTTTGACACAGAAACACATTTACTCCAAAAACTTCAATATTCAAATTTCATGAAACAAAGGAAAATTTAAACTAAACAAAGTAACACACAAAACTCACAAATCATTATTGAATATTGAAATTGACGATCTCAATTTTCGAATCAAAATACTAAACGAAAAAATAGAAAAAAACACCGAAATAATCAACAAAACTCACAACACTATAAAAGAAATTTTTTTCTCATTTGAAAAAACGAAATTAAACAGATTATCATTACTCGTGTATGAAAAACACAAAAAAAACTTCAAAATTTTAGATTTCAACGAACCACGGAAAAAAAAACGAATCGAAGCCGATTCCTCAACAACACGTGAAAAAAAAATACTTTTTGCGTTTTTTTTTCTCATCTTTTTGGATAGAAAAAAATTATTGAAACCTTTTGTACATTGTTAAGTGTCATTTCAAGAACATTCCGTGAAATTTGTACGCGAAAATATCCACAAACAAGCCGGTGACAAAGCTTTTCCAAGAAGGTCTTTGGAAAAACACGATTTACGGTGTTCACTGTATCTCACAAGGGGACAGTACGGCAGTCGGATTTTTGTAATTTTTCGTACTCATGGTACGCGAAGTTCAGAGCTCGAATATTAATATCCCAAAGCAGTTCGACGCCATATTCAGAAATTTTCGTGAAAATTGACTTTGAAGTTTTCGAGCGCACTCTTATCCCACAAAGATGCAACGATATTCGAACCGGGCTCGTGGCGTACCCGGTAGCGCTCGAGTCTAGTAATCGCGGGGTCGCTGGTTCGAGTCTCACTTCGAAATTTTTTTTTTGTTCATTTTTTTTTAATGAAAAAACGCAAGTCATATTTTTAATTATCTCTTGATTATAAACATACATTTTCAAGTATCAATATTTATAACCAACAACATTTTTAGGATGAAAATGAAAAACGTCGGGTAAGGAATTGAATACTTTATTATTCGATCTGTATTCGTTTGTTTTATACATCGGGTGTAATGTTACACGAGCCAGAGTGATAACCATCGTAAAAACAAGGAAAACAGTAATTTTCACGGCATCTCGCACACCGTACAAACGCTGCATTGTTACATTCGCAATTTTTTTCCAATACATCGATCGGAAAACAAACTTCATTCACGTTCATGAAGATTTCTCTTTGATCGCAAAGTTTCGAAGCAAACCACGCATATCTGATCATGTTATTGAAGACCGGAGAAGACAACTGATGATGAACAATAGAATGAATTTTTATGCAATCTTCTCTATCATTAATTTCACGTCCTTGTTCAATCAGATATTTTTACGTCGCCTACTCGCAATTTCAAGCAAGAGATAATAAAAAATAAGACTTGCATTTATCATTGACAATTATAATTACATATATGTGAATTAGCATAGATTTTATGATTTTTATCCCGGGATTATTTATTTATTTTTTTATAAATAATCACCTATTGTTATATATAAATAATATATAAACATATATAGATATATTATATTAATTATATATAACAATATGTGATTATATACAACAAAAATTTATCGGGATATTTAAATGACGGAGGTATGCGAATTAAAAAAAAAATGAAAAAAAAAAAAAATTTCGAAGTGAGACTCGAACCAGCGACCCCGCGATTACTAGACTCGAGCGCTACCGGGTACGCCACGAGCCCGGTTCGAATATCGTTGCATCTTTGTGGGATAAGAGTGCGCTCGAAAACTTCAAAGTCAATTTTCTCGAAAATTTCTGAATATGGCGTCGAACTGCTTTGAGATATTAATATTCGAGCTCTGAACTTCACGTACCATGAGTACGAAAAATTACAAAAATCCGACTGCCGTACTGTCCCCTTGTCAGCTAGAAATTATCTGAAATCAAGTACCATTAAAATTTAGTCAAAGTATTATCAAATCCTCCCCCCAACGGTGTTTGATAATTTTTTTTTCATTTCTAAATTTTTGGTGGTCATGTAAAGTGAGAAGTGCTTTTTTCACGAAAAATTCCGCCATTTTGGGGGTGGAAAAACCTCTCAATGTAAAAAAAATTTCAAACTAACCGTTGGGGGGAGGTATTTTATATGTAGAAAGTGTGTACCAAGTTTGAAATAAATCGGTCATGTAGTTTTCAAATGGCAGTGAACACGGACTTTGAAAAAGTGGTTTCGAGAAAAACGCGGCACCGGCTTGTTTGTGGATATTTTCGCGTACAAATTTCACGTAATGTTCTTGAAATGACACGTAACAATGTACGAAAGGTTTTAACAAATTTACTCTTTCCATACAGAAAAAAAAATTCGCAAGAATGTGTTTTTTTCACGCTCAAACCCCTACCCTCCCCTTAAGAACATAACTTTTAAATTTGAAGTGAATCGAGTGAAAATTGTTGAAGTTATTTGTCACGTCAATTGGAAAAAAGCTGTTTCGAGAAGTTTCGAGTAGTCGGCCATTTTGTAGATCGAAAAAATTCTAACAGCTTGATTTTCAAACTAAATAGATGTGTAATTAATTTTATGAGTGAATCACTTTTTTATACGAAACAAAATTGTTAAATTCGCACACGATTTTATACCCGTTACTGTGGCCTAAGGCTTCAACCGGCATTCCAATGTTTTCTTCGATTATTTTCCATCGGTTGCTCATTCGTTGTGTTTGTTCGAAAAAATCACGTGTAAATTCTCTTTTCTGTCGTCCCTTCTCATCGGTTCGCTATTAACCGTAATTTTTTTCGTCTAGTGAATTCCTTATCGGCCGCCGAAGGTATAATCACGAGTGCAACGAGCGCGATCGAGAATCCAGCGATGTCGACGCTGACCTGTACACCGGATTACTTGGAGAGCCTCGTAAAGCCAACATGCCGGCTTTTGGATGATCTCAAAGCGTCATTCGAAGCTTACGAGGCCGATGCGAAAGAGGGAAAGTCTCTGATACGCAGCGCTACAAACGCTGCTCACGCTTTGGCGATTTATCTGACGCACGCGAGATCAACCTCGAACATATCGACCGACATATCGCTCGGGGACAGTGAGTCATCGTACTATCCCTTTTTGTCTTGCTGTCGCTTCGCCTCTCTTACTCACGTGGGAACTTCGTCGATCGAGTCTAAGAAAACCTTGGCATGGCTAATAATCGTTTTGAAAAAAATCGCCGACAAGCCATTGAGCACAATTCCGAGAATATTTTTAACCTACTGAGCGGCGGTGACGCCATATGGCGAACATCGATTATTTTGTCATTCGCTCGAACGATTTTCCCGAAATTTGGTACTCGGGGGTTTGCGAGGTCGCTGATTACGAATCTGCTTTCAAAATTCAGAAATTCAAAATGGCGGACCAATATACAACAATTTACTTAATTTGCATGAAAATTGATGTTATCGGGTTTTCAAGCTAGCTGATTACGAGTCAATCTTCAAAAATTCAGAAGTTCAAAATGGCGGATCCAATATGGCGGGCCAAAATACAATAATTTACTCGATTATCATGAAAATTTGTGTTATGGGGTTTTCGAGCTCGCTGATTACGAATCTGTCTTCAAAAATTTAGAAATTCAAAATGGCGGACCGAAATACAATAATTTGCTCGATTATCATGAAAATTGGTGTTATGGGGTTTTCGAGCTCGCTGATTACGAATCTGTCTTCAAAAATTCAGAAGTTCAAAATGGCGGATCCAATATGGCGGACCAAAATACAATAATTTACTCGATTATCATGAAAATTTGTGTTATGGGGTTTTCGAGCTCGCTGATTACGAATCTGTCTTCAAAAATTTAGAAATTCAAAATGGCGGACCAAAATACGATAATTTGCTCGATTATCATGAAAATTGGTGTTATGGGGTTTTCGAGCTCGCTGATTACGAATCTGTCTTCAAAAATTCAGAAGTTCAAAATGGCGGATCCAATATGGCCGACCAAAATACAATAATTTACTCGATTATCATGAAAATTGGTGTTATGGGGTTTTCGAGCTCGCTGATTACGAATCTGTCTTCAAAAATTTAGAAATTCAACATGGCGGATCCAATATGGCGGCCCGAAATGCAAAAATCGATTCCAAACAGCTTGAACTCGGTACTCGGGGGTTTTTGAGGCCGCTGATTACGAATCCGAACTCACAATATATGAATTCAAAATGGCGGACGCAATACGGCGGACGCAAATTGAAAACGTGAAATTATTGGGATGAACGGTGATAGGAATCGGATAAGACGAGTAACAACAAAAGTTTGTCAATGTTTTCAGAGGATTTACGTGTTATTTCATTAGCTGTTCTCATTCGAAAAGTCGAATGTTTTTTAGTTACTTACCGCCCTTATCGTTCATCCAAATTGAATCAGTTTTTCATTTTAGTCCACCGTATTTATCCAATGAATTTTCAATTTTTTAACGGGTTACACCTAGTTCGCGGTCGGCAAAAAGAGGTGTTTTCGTGGATTTTTTTTTTTGGAAAATGGGTGCAGGTTTTTAATCTTTTTTGTCATAGTAAAGAGTATCATTTCAAGTATCTATGACAACTTTTTTATTGGGAAATATTTATAAACGACGGAGATACAGTAAATTGCACAGACCGGCGTGCAAAAAAGGTCCTTCGCGGTGACCACTCCTGCACGGGAAAAAATCATCCGAAATAAAAAAAACCAAATGAATTTAACTTTTGTACCGTATTATCTAGTCTTCAATCGAAGGATTCAATAAAATAATGATTTTTGAAAAAATGGTCGCCGATCGAAAGTGATCGTCGAAATTTCGGTGAAAAAAACACCCTATTTTTCTTGATATAAAAAAAGTATGCATTGAATAAAAAAATTCTTCGATTAGGGACTGCCTTTTGATATACAAAAAATGTCTGTGAAATTTGAAGCAGATCGGTTTAGTTGTTTTTGAGATATTTCGGTCACCGATTCTGAAAAAGTAATTCCGAGAAAACCGCGTTTAAAGTTTTTACCTGTGACGGTAAAGCGGTAAGCGGATCTACCCGTAAACGCTCATAACTCCCTTAATTTTCAACGGACCGACTTGAAATTTTCAGAGAAATATTTTTGACAGGTTATATTATAAGAATCCGTCGAAAACGAAAAATCGATTTTTTCAAAAATTCCAATTAGATTTATCCCTTAGTAGGAATTCGTAACCAGCGACCTCGAAAGCCCTCCAATTTTCATGCGAATCAAGTACATTTTTGCATTTTGATCCGCCATTTTGAGTTTATGAATTTTTACCTGAAATTCGTAGGGACCAAAAAACCCCTTGGGTGCCATGTTTAATTAAGGGGCTATACCAGTGTGAACGCTGAAAATTGGGGTGATTTTCGGGAATTTTTTGGAAGAAAAGTAATCAATTAAATGTTTCGGAAAATTAAGAATATATTTGGCTATATTTGACCTATATTACATAATTTTTTCATAGAAAAATATTGAGATCCAAGCGACTTATGCGCTGCCTTCGGAGGCGCAAAAAAAAAGTTGCTCCCCTGCTGACATGATTCCGGCCGATTGAGTAGCTGAAACCGAAAAAGGAAAAAATGTCGTTAAACTGGAAGGTATTTCCCGTACAATAACGTAGGGTTTTCGAAAAATATCAAAATCTAACAAAATGGCGTAGTTATGAAAAAAAGTCTGTTTTCTTGCCTACAAAATGGTCGTTTTTTTTCAATGCCAAATCGTCAATTTTCATCCAATCAAAAATATCCTACGTCATTGTAGAGTAAATATATTCAAGAGTACTCAGTTTAAATTTCAAGTCAATCGGATAATTGATCTTTGAGTTACAATGTCAGCAAATTTGAAAAATATAATTTCGAGAAAAACGCGTTTAAAGATTCAACTATCGATTTTTTCAAGATAAAATGATATTGATATAAATGATATAAATGATAATGATATTCTTGAAAGTATAAACTGTCGAAAAAGGCAAAAAAAAACGATTTTTTGAAAGTGTCACACTGGTATAGCCCCTTAAACTCGAAATATTTTCATTTTCCGCGCTAGGCGCACAAACAGTGAAATTTTTCTTGCCGCTCGAAGAGGAAAGCCGCTCTTAACAATTTCAATTTCCTAGTTTTCTAATCGCTTTAGTTTCTACCGGTCTGATGAATTTTACGACCCCATCTCTTTTACTTTTACGCTATAGTCGGCAGTTCGTTATTTTCAGTTCCTTACAAATCTCTCCAGTGTTAAATTTCGCATATCGGAACTCGCGACTACTATCGGCACTTCAAATGTTAATTCTCATGTATTGTCTCATCGTATAATCCCTCGAACGCACAGAACTGACCGACGAGTGCAAAATTCTGGGATCTCTGGCCTCCCTCATGTTCGCTCAGGTGAAGGAAAAATCTCCGAGAGCCGCGGAACAATTCGACGCCGTCAAGGCTCACCTCGAGAATGTCTCGAAGATGGCGAATACGCTGGCGAAAGCACGCGGCAACGTGGACGCGATCGGAAACTTGGTCGAGAACGAGTTGTTGAACATGGACAAGGCTATAGAGGAGGCGGCCGGAAGAATTCAGGTACACTTTCGTTACTTTCGCCTTTATATTCGCAGGCTTTTTTTTGTATTTCTTGCCTCCTCTCATTTTTCATTATAAATGCAGGAAATGCTGAACAAATCTCGCGCTGCCGATTCGGGCGTGAAGCTCGAGGTGAACGGAAAGATTCTCGACTCGTGCACGGACTTGATGAAGTGTATACGAATATTGGTGCAGAAATCGAGGTTGCTGCAAACAGAAATAGTGGCCCAGGGAAAAGTCAGTATACAATATTATTGATACTTATTCGAGAATTATTTATATTAGGGTATGTCGAAGAAAAAAACGTAGTTTTCTCATCTCTTGCCCCTCTATATAAAATTATTCTGTGTGAAAAGTATTATTACAACTTTTTGCTCTCTAGCTTTAGCTTACGGTAATCCTATCGCCAGGCTTCAATCCATACGATCTTCATAATTTTTTTTGAGCTTCACTAAATATATTAATAATCGTCTCTGTACAATTTCAGGATTGGTTATCGACCTAGAGACAGAGAAAAAAAAATTAAATTTGCTGTTTTTGTGAAGGAATTCCGAGACGACATACAAAAACCCAATTTCCGGTAGCTACAAAGGTGTATATAATAGTGGGAATCCGTCAGATTCTTAAAAATAATCACATTTACATACTTAACACTTGTAGTAATCCAATGCTCTGAGAAAAAATTAGGCGTATTGACCTAATTTTTATGTAATATTAAGTTTAATTTGAACTTCCGGTATTGGATTTATTACCACTTGCTACGATAAAGAGACGTGACAGCAAGGCAACAGCTGACTGTAGTCCTAACCTCATCTCACTCATTCGAATTTCCACACATATTTCATTTTTAACCGACATATTTCGCCGACACAAATTTTCCACGGTCTTTAACAGTCGTGGCCCGAATACAATGCTTTATATTTCCCGCACCTGACATTGTTTTGACAGATCGACGTTGAAAAGCATGGAGGTTAACGCGGTCCTCTAGTTTCTCGGCTGTTTTTTTACGGCTTTTTCAATATTTTTTTACGGGCAAAGCATCGAAATAATCAATCTCATTGTTTTTGCATCTTTATTAACATTTAAATAAGCTTTACAAATTTTTTGAAGTCAAAATATATAATAGAATAAAAGTTATAGTGGCCGACAGGAAGACATCAAGTAAAAGAGGTGCTTGACGGTGACCAAGATTGCGGCTGTTCTGCTTATCTGAAATCAAAAAACCAAACGGCATTTTAATCTTCATATTTAAGACTAGCGATTGAACTAGAGTGAATTCTAAATTACAAAAATTGACTTTTTTATACACTTTTGAAAATTACATTCTATTTTTTACTCATTTTTTCTTAAGTTTTTCGCTCGTACAAAAAAAACTATCGAAGCAATCATGACAATCCTAGTTCAATCGCTGGCTTATAACATATTAAAGATGCTGTATAAATTTGAACAAGATCGGTGCAGTAGTTTCTGAAATATCGTGGTCACCGTTTCGAAAAATGGTGTTTCGAGAAAAACGCGTTTGAAAGTATACCTGCTCCGTATACCTGCTCCGTTCCAGGGCCGTAACTTGTGAACCACTTCGAATATCGAAAAATCCTTTGGCACACATTTTCTACACATGTTGTGGATGTGATTTATGAAAAAAAATCGATTTTTTCGATCCGAGAAACTAGAGGACCGCCTTAAACTCGCCTGGTTGAGTAAAAAGAGATGGAGATAGAACCAATGTTGCTAAATATCAAACCTAGAAATACTGCGCGAATCGTTGGAATAATAATTTTTTCATTTTTCTAATTAAATATGGACATTCATTGAACAGTTTACACATGGAAAATTTTAGTTATTACAAATTATTTTTTTTGCATATGTTAAAAATATAAATTGTACAAGTCTCAAGTATGATCAGTGGCATGACGAGTGTGAAGCGATAGGATTACCTTAAGACGGGAAACCAGTTTAGATGACTCAAATGTTTTTTTTTTAATTCTATAAATTGTTAATAAAACTATTCGCCGATTAACCGGTAAGCAGTATAAATAATTCAGTATTGCCTTGAAGTTTTTGTTTTCGGTCATTTTTTTCAACCGCGTTTTCGTCGAAACGACTTTTTTCAGTTTGTGTACACTTCAAATTTTAACTAGCCATTGTTCATATCATTATGCACGTTTGAGTGAAATTTCAGAACAGTCGACTATTTGAATTGGAAGATCATGGGTTTTAAAATTGCAACTTTTAACACTGCAGGGTTTGCATTGAAATTTAGACAGAATAATTTTCCGTAAAAAATATTTGTCCCCTATAATAAGAAGACCTATGGCAACACCGCATCGTTCCACGTATCCAATGACGTGAGTTTCCGCCGCATATTTAACATAATGATGCAACACAAACTTTTATTTGGAAGTAATTTTTAATCGAACAAATTTTTTAATTAGTCATGAATGAACCAACACTTTTATTTGTTAATGAAGATAACATAAACAATATAAAATATTAATATTTATAATGCAAATATTTTTCATGACAAATTTGTTAACTTCAGGAAAACGATAGTTATTTTTTTCTCGAAATATTTAACTATACTGTTCTGCGGTGTTGCCATAAGTCTTCTTATTATGGGAGACAAATATTTTTTACGGAAAATTATTCTGTCTAAATTTCAATGCAGACCCTGCAGCGTTAAAAGCTGCAATTTTAAAACCGATTATCTCCCAATCTAAATAGTCGACTGTTCTGGAATTTCACCCAAACGAGTATAATGATATGAACAATGTCTGGTTAAAATTTGAACAAAATCTATAGAAATCAAGATTGCGCGCTCCTGCTACCTTAAAGTAATCTTCAAACCGTATTGATTTCCGATGAAAACTGTGGCCTCCAGTGTGTACACAAACAGCAAACTCTGAAAGTACCAAATTTAGCCTATTTCTTCGACAGTTTTTCGTTAGAAAAAAATGAAGATTAAAAAAGGCTTTCTTAGCAAGATATAGAATGGCGTGAAGAATGTTGTGTCAAAATTTGAGACGGATAGCTTGAAAACCTTTCCTTTGAGAGTGTACACCGTTTTGAAAAAAGTGCGGAATTTTCATATAAGAGACTAACTGAAAAGAAATGTCTGTACATAAAAGTTGTAGTTTTGTGTTAGCTTTCGAGTGGACGACTTGAAATAACTTTTACAGTCCGGTAACGCTAGTTTTTATACCAAAAAAGGGGGAAATTATTTTTTTTATTAAAAAACGGCCATTTTTTTTGCTGCAAAAATTACAGATTCTTCCAGTACTTCTGACGATAGCGCAAAAAAATCGCCAGAGTGGCACGGATCGAGGTTCTAGGGTTAAAAAAATGAAACCACACAAATTAATTTTTTTATACCGGAACCTCGCTCCGTGCTACTCTGGCGATTTTTTTGCGATATCGTCAGACGTACTGGAAGACTCTGTAATTTTTTCAGCAAAAAAGAAACGGCTGTTTTTTAATAAAAAAATACTTTCCCCCTTTTTTGGTAAAAAAATCAGCGTTACCGAAATGTAAAAATTATTTCAAATATTCCGCTCGAAAGCTAACACAAAACTACAACTTTTATATACAGACATTTTTTTCAGTTACTTTTAGTTTCCGAGATATATTCATTCGGAAAAAACGGCATTTTCTAAAATGTTGAATTAAAAAATCTGAAAGAATTCACATAGAATGCCTTTTAGTAGTACTTTGATATAACCAATTATGGGGCAGATCTGATATGGTCGAAAAAAAAGTGGCTGAATTGACGGAGAATCCCTCATAAATTGTCTACATAAGATCATTCGGCGATACCAGGTCCATATTTATAATCGTCTATACTATCGGATAATGAAACAAAAAACGATTTTTCGAAAATTTTACACTGTGATGATCCCTTAATTCTTCAGTTATTTAGGTTCGACCGTGAAGGCTCGATTTTTCGTACACACATAATTCGCGTAATATTAATTCGATACCAACGAACCTTGTGATAATTACCGTTAAATTGTAAATATTATTAATGAACAGGGAACGGCTTCAGCGAAGGAATTTTACAAGAGGAATCATCAATGGTCCGAGGGCTTGATTTCGGCTGCCAAAGCGATTGGGATGGGAGCCAATTTTTTGCTGTAAGTCCACACGCTCCGGGCCGTTACTTTCCTTCGTCCATTTTTCTCATTCCGATCTTCTCGATCCGCGAGCTGTAATAATTGTGACGTTAACAATGAAAAATAGGGAAGCCGCCGATAAGGTCGTCTTGGGCGACGGCAAGTTCGAACAGTTGGTCGTGGCATCTCAGGGAATCGCAGCATCGACGGCTCAACTCGTAGTGGCGAGTCGCGTAAAGGCCGATCGAAACAGCAAAAATCTTTCCTCACTCTCCGAAGCTTCGAGAGATGTCACGCAAGCGACCGGAAATGTCGTTGCTACGGCAAAGAGCTGCGGACAACTTGTCGAGGAAAATGGTAATAACAATATTAACGTTTTAGAAATGCATTTTTCTAGCTACAAATGTCTCTGGGTTAGCTAGTGACTTTTTTTCTGCATATTCGATCTTCGGGTCTCACCTTGATAAAGTTCAATTTAAGGTAATCCTATCGCTGGGCTTCAATCCATAGGATTTTCATAATTTTTTGTTGAGCTTCACTAAATATATTCAGAGAAAAAAATATTAAAATTGCGTATTTTCGTGAAGGAATTCCGAGACGACATACAAAAACCCAATTTCCGGTCGCTACAAAAGTGTATATAATAGTGGGAATCCGTCAGATTCTTAAAAATCATCAGATTTACATACTTAACACTTGTAGTAATCCAATGATCTCAGGAAAATTACGCTTATTGACCTAATTTTTATGTAAGATCAAGTTTAATTTGAACTTCCGGTATTGGATTTATTACCACTTGCTACGATAAAGAGACGTGACAGCAAGGCAACAGCTGACTGTAGTCCTAACCTCATCTCACTCATTCGAATTTCCACACATATTTCATTTTTAACCGACGTATTTCGCCGACACAAATTTTCCACGCTTTTTACCAGTCGTGGCCCGAATACAATGCTTTATATTTCCCGCACCTGACATTGTTTTGACAGATCGACGTTGAAAAGCATGGAGGTTAAACTCGCCTGGTTGAGTAAAAAGAGACGGAGATAGAACCAATGTTGCCAAATATCAAACCTAGAAATACTGCGCGAATCGTCGGAATAACTATTTTTTCATTTTTTAATTTAATGTCAACATTCATTAAACTGTTTACACATGGAAAATTTTAGTTATTACAAATTATTTTTTTTTGCATATGTTACAAATATAAATTGTACAAGTCTCAAGTATGATCGAGTGATATGACTAGTGTGAAGCGATAGGATTACCTTAAAAAAATTGAAATAAGACGCGTTTTATCTTTTTCTCGTCTGTTCTTTTTTCTTTCTTATGTTCCTTCGAAAGCCCTTGCAGTAAAAGTGGACCCACTGGTGACATTTTAATATTTCCATTTCCTCAGAGATTCTCGTTAGATTATTACGTCCCCCACTCCGTTTCCCAATGCACTAAGCTATCAAATTTGCACGCCGGGACGTGGAAACTGTGGAGAATCTATACCTACACACATAAAAGCATCTATACCTATATCTATACATTTAAAAGTGTCTATAACTATCTCTATATCTGTACATATGTATAAATCTATATGTATACATACAAAAGAACATGTCCTGACTGATTCATCAACGCCGAGCCAAAACCGCTGAAACTAATTACATGAAATTTGGACAGTAGGCTGCTTTTGTGACGTAAGTATCCACTAAGAAGGGATTTTGGGAAATTCAACCCTTAAGGGGAGAAAAGGGGTGGCAAGGTTTGTATGGAAATTTAAGTAAATCTGGTCGGATTTACTTGAAATTTGGTATTCGTGCTTTTTGACACAATTAATGAAACACGTATTTCAGCGCTTTTAGAAAGTCAACCCCTAAGGGGAGAAATATAAGGAAAAAGTTTGTATGTAAAATACAACAAATCTGGTCAGAAGTTTTACTTGAAACTTAGTATGAAAGCTCTTCAACACAATTGATAAAACACGTATTTTAGCGTTTTTCGAAATTCAACCCCTAAACGTAGGGTGGCAAAGTTTGTACGGAAAATAAGAAAAATCGGGTCAAATTTACTTGAAACTTTGTATTACTGCTCATAGACACAATTAATGAAATTTCAGCGTTTTTGGGAATTCAATCCTTAAGGGGAAAAGGGGGTAGCAAAGTTTGTATGGTACAAGAAATATCTGTTCAGATTTGCTTGAAACTTGGTATGAATGCTCTTCAACACAATTCTACGTGTTCCTTAAGCCCGTCGTCTAGTGTGAAGGCCGTTTTTTAATGCTTTTTTGGGGAATTTTTTTTGACAAACCATTAAAATAAAATAATTTATAAATTGTATATAATTCTAATTAACATTTAAACAAACTTTTTGAATTTTTTGAAGTCATTGTATAGAATATAGTCGGAGATACACCGCCCAACAGGAATACATATATGAGGCATTCCACGTCAATTCAGCCAGTAAAAAAAAATCCACAAATAATTTTGAAAAATCGAGTTACTTTATTGAAAAATATTCACCGAGTGTCGACATTTTTTGAAAATTTCTGCCGTTTTTTCTCGTTGATTACCATTTTTTAATATTTTTCCATTCAAATGGCTGTATCTTTGGCAGGATTTGATGTATTTACATTCGTAAAAAACGAAAATGTGTACATTCGTAAAAAACGAAAATTTAGATTTTATTGAGCAAGTCGAACGTCCGTTTCAGGGCAAAATATCCAAAAATATTTTTTTTCTCAAGGAAAGACACTCGTTATTTTATTTTTAAGAATTTTCCCGTATTGTAAATACGAAAAACGGATTTTTGGTATTTTTCATATTATGGGATTCCTAAACACCGTAAAGTAACAGCTATTTTTATTTTTGGATTTTTTTATTAATGTTCGATTGAAGAGTGGGGACACTCGCTGTATGTTTACCAGGTTTTTGAAATACATATGACATATATGTCATATGTATTGGAGCCTTGGAGTGCTCCACACTCTTCAATCGAATATTAATTTTAAAAAAATTTAAAAAGCTGTTACTTCACGGTGTTTAGGAATCCAATATATGCAAATATGTTTAGGAATCCAATATATGCAAAATACCAAAAATCCGTTTTTCGTATCCACAAATCGGGGAAATTAAAAAAAAAAAAATAACGATTCTTTCCTTGAGAAAAAAAATATTTTCGCATATTTTGCCCTGAAACGGACGTTCCACTTGCTCAATAAAATCTGAATTATTTTTTTACTGGGAGGCTATAAAAAGACGCACATTTTCGTTTTTTACGAGTGTAAATACGTCAAATCCTGCCAAAGATACAGCCATTTGAATGGAGAATGTTAAAAAATGGTAATCAACGAGAAAAAACGGCAGAATTTTTTTTTTAATTTCGACACTCGTGAATATTTTTCAATAAAGTAACTCGATTTTTCAAAATTATTTGTGGATTTTTTTTTTACTGGCTGAAGTGACGTGGAATGCCTCATATAAAAAGAGGTGCTCCACTGCTGCCATAATTCCGGCCGTTCTGCTTATCGAAAATCAAAAAACAAAACGCAATTTTAATCGTGAGACTTGAGACTCTACATGGAACTAAAATAAAGTTAGAATTCCAAAAAAAAAAATTTTTTACCCTTTAGGAAAAAAAGTTCAATTTTTCGTATTTTTTGAGGTCTACATAGCTGATAAAAAGAAAACTAACGGAGCAATCTTAATTATTTTAGTTCAAATTGTAGTTATATATGTACTGATGCTGTATAAATTTGAGCAGAATCAATCAAATAGTTTTTGAGATATCATGGCAGCAGTTTTAAATAATCGTGTTTTAACAAAAACGCGTTTGAAAGTTGTATATAATTCATAATAAAAAAATGGTCTCACCATCAATCTGCTATGTCTGGACCATAGAGTGCACCTTCTTCTTCTTCAAAGAAGTCATGCAAGGCCGTTTTCTCTTCTTTTGATCTGACACACTAGACGACCCCCTTAATGAAATATTTCAGCAGCTCATTACATTAAGGAGCATTCGACACAAGCTTACGCGAACGAAGCCGCGGGCAGAAAGCTAGTCTTTGACAAGTATCACGTGGATCTGAAACACTTTTCTTTTTGTTCCAGACGACCTGGACGTTTCCGGCTTGACTCTGCACCAGGCGAAAAGGCTCGAGATGGAAGCGCAGGTTCGCGTCCTCGAGTTGGAGCAAGCTCTGGAGACCGAAAGACTTCGACTGTCCGCGTTGAGGCGTCACCATTATCAAATGGCCGGCGAATGATAATTACACGCGCCCAAAATTTCGCGCGGCAACGCGCGTAGGAACGTAAAAAAAAAGTAACGGAAACACCATTGAAATAATTGAAAGTAGCGTTCTAAAATCTTTTTTTTGTCTGTATTATTTAATATACCAGTGTCTCGAAGTCACGGTCGAGGAACGGGCCATTCGTCTATCCATATCGGATTATTTAACGCCCTCCCACAATTTGTATTTTTGTTACGCTCAATACCAAATTGCCTGAGACCCGAGAGAAAAACCAAATGCTCTTGCGTGTCGATAGACCGTGGCTTGTGTGTTTATATATACACAGTACATAGGATATATTATTATTATTATTATTATTATTATTGATTATAATTATTACCAATATTAATAATATTATTATACCATTACGTTCAAATTGAAATTTATTTTATATACGAATATAGTCAGTATTTATGCCTCCCAACTAATTGTGTATATGTAACTTGAATTACCGTAACCATAATCTTGTTTCTCTCTCCCTCTCTTTTTTTCTCCCCTCGTTGAGGAACATCGAAGTGCTTTGGCTAATATGACATGGAAGTCAATTTTTTGTCCTTCGTATTTTCGAATATTTATTACAATACTGCGAATATTGTCACTCAGCTCTCGTATATCGTTTTGTAATGGAATATGGATAGGCATTAAAAGGATGTTCTTTTCGTTAATTTTTATTTATTTTTTGATGACTGCCGTTGTTGGATCGCGATCGCTCGATGGATTCGGATAGTGAATGGATATTGTTGCAGTACCTCAATAGGGTATTGCACCCTTTTTTGAAAGGTGTCTCAATTTGATCCTTTGGTGGTAATAAACTAGTAGGATTTTTATTTCTATTTTAGGAAATCGATAAGTGTCATAAAAATGCATTTAAATTTTACATTTCAAATTTCCGCGCGAAAACGCTAGCCGCTATGGGGGCGTACACAAATTACGTACCGCAAAATTTCCCAATTTTTTACCACCTTCCCCTTCCCCTCCCCCTTCCTCTCACGTAACGGAACCGTAACGCTTGGCCAGAACCCTATTCCGTTACGTAACGGGTGCTTTGCCGTCAATAATTGCGATTTTTTTCATAGACATAACTAATTATGAAAGGATCTGGTTTATACTCATTTTATGAAGTATATGTTCATCTGGTTTTATACCAATTTTTATGACAAAATCTTGAACATTAACCGAGATATATGCCTCGATTTGACGACGAAAAAAAAATTTCTCTTCATTGTCCCATCGATATCTTTATGAAAGGTTATCTGTAAATTAAAAGTCAACAATTTATCGATATCTATACAAATGTAGCTATCGTTATGCGTCGCCGTTTTTTTATTTTGGTTTTTTTTTTACAAAATGCCGACAGTTCGAACATTTTTATCTATTTTCAAGGCCCTTTTTCTGTATTCAAGCAGACTTTAAAAATAGTAATTATCAAATGTTAAAAACGCGGATACGTACAGCCTGAGTCGCTGCGATTACGAAAATGTTTTTAAAAAAATTGAAAATCGGTTGATAAGTTTTTCAGTATTCGCTCGGACAAGGTCGAAAAAACTAGTTTCGAGAAAAACGCGTTCAAAGTTTTCGTTCCGTGTTTCTTGATATAAAGTTACGATTTTTTCTAGAATATTGACATTTACATTGAAGTATCTAGTCGCGGGCGATATGACGGTTCTTCATATTCATCATAGTTCACAAAATAATAAAAGCCTGTACTTTATCTATTGTAAATGATGCCACACCTGTAGGGACTGAGGGCACTAACCGGTCGCGCTACCTGTTCTCACTAAAGTCGCTATAACTCCGTCAATTTTCGGACTTGTGAATAAAAATGTTGCCAACATATTTTTCAATACATGTACTTTCAAGAATTATAAAAAAAAAATCCTTCAAATTTTGCTTGCGGATTGTGGGAAAGCTACTATGCACGTTCTTGCACAGTAATTTTTCCCCTTAACTGACATTGCGTATAGAAAGCTGTGAGCCGTCCGCGGTAAAATTGCACTCGAGGTTTAAATTAAAAACTTGAACATGCAGAAATTTTGCTATTTCTGGCAGTTTTAAAATCGTGACGTAATGCAAGTCTTGAACCCCCCCACATGTGTTACGTAATTTACGTACCGCCCCTATGCTGCTCCGGTTCGTGACGTCACTGGCATAGTAAACATCGACGCTGCGCCAAATGTGAATACGTAAATTTTTTTGTTAAAAGCGAGTTACAATTCCTGTCATTGGTGTGTTGTTCGTAAACGTAAGAATACTAGTGCAAAAATACCGGGAAAGTTGTGGATTAAAATGCCAATTGATATAAATATGAAGAAGACTTGGTTAAAACTTGCGAGAAGAGATCCAAAGTCATAGTCCGAAAAAATACCAGTCGTTCTTTTTTGAAGTATAGATAACTATTCGAAAATTTGAAATTAACTATGACAAACGAGAATATATAGTTGGTGACGCTTTCTTTCACGTCTACCGCTTTCTTTGTTAACTATGTCAATGACGTCACGTCAGAATCCATCATGGCGGCTAGCGTTTCGCATGTTCGTTGAACAGATAGAAAAAGTATATGTTTAAAAATGAATTACAAAATTTATTTAGTGTTTTTATAAATTAAAACCAACATTATTCGATTGCTTTGCGAAAACTACCTTATTTATAAATTCTTGGTATTTTTCTTGCATAGTGTAAAATACCCTATTCTTCCGGTGCGCGGTTGGTGTGCGGCTTCGGTAATCTATGCTTATTTCTTTTTTTTTATTGCATTTTCTAAAAATGTAATTTTTTCGGAAAATTTTCGTTTTGAGGCTATTAAAAAATTCGAAAAAGTTACCCGAGGTATAGGCCTTCATAGAGGTCGCGGCAATCGGAGTAACCGACTACCTGACCCGTGCGGCGCGCACGACTTTTTTCGAGCGCCCTATCCGCCTGTTGTCTATTGAGATTTGTTATTATTATTCGGGGTACCTGGAAAAACCCGAACCCTTGATCGCAATCGTCAAATATTAACAAGTTTGAGCAAGAAGAAGGTGTGACGTATGGCCCTGGAATCACAGACTGAGTGTAAGTTTTGAAGATTTTTCATCATATTTCTGCATGTTCTGTTCTTCAAACTTAAGGTAATCCTATCGCTTCACGCTAGTCATACCACCGATCATACTTGAAACTTGTGCAATTTATATTTTCAACATAAGTAAAAAAAATAATTTGTAATTACTACAATTTTCCATGTGTAAACTGTTTAATGGGTGTTCACATTTAATTAGAAAAATGAAAAAATAGTTATTCCAACGATTCGCGCAGTATTTCTAGGTTTGATATTTGGCAACATTGGTTCGATCTCCGTCTCTTTTTTACTCAACCAGGCGAGTTTAACCTCCATGCTTTTCAACGTCGATCGGTCAAAACAATGTCAGGCGCGGGAAATATAAAGCATTGTATTCGGGCCACGTCTGGTAAAAAGCGTGGAAAATTTGTGTCGGCGAAATATGTCGGTTAAAAATGAAATATGTGTGGAAATTCGAATGAGTGAGATGAGGTTAGGACTACCGTCAGCTGTTGCCTTGCTGTCACGTCTCTTTATCGTAGCAAGTGGTAATAAATCCAATACCGGAAGTTCAAATTATACTTGATATTACATAAAAATTAGGTCAATAAGCGTAATTTTTTCTGAGAGCATTGGATTACTACAAGTGTTAAGTATGTAAATCTGATTATTTTTAAGAATCTGACGGATTCCCACTATTATATACACTTTTGTAGTGACCGGAAATTGGGTTTTTGTATGTCGTCTCGGAACACCTTCACAAAAATACGCAATTTTATTTTTTTTTCTCTGTAATTAGGTCGATAACCGACTATGAAATTTTACAGAGACGATTATTAATATATTAAGTGATGCTCAAACAAAAATGAAAATTCTTTGGATTGAAGCCTGGCGATAGGATTACCTTAAATACGTCTTCTTCTACGCTTATCATACGTAGCGACAATAAGTGACACAATTTATCGAGCCTCTTCTAACCTAAAAATCCACGGTCGGCGAATTACTCGATTTTGCTTTCACACATCGTTGCACGAAAATTAAACTAGTTTTCAGCTTTTTTAAAATGCTCAAGATGTTTTCCGACGTAAAATGACACCAAATTGTACACTTCTGTACACTGCGTGTAAGCCGTATGCATAGCTTATTCGGTCGCGTTCGAACGGTGCATGGGTGACGGCACAAGCGCCAGCGCCGATGGCGTGGCGTTTTGGCGCCAACATCTACAGTTTGAATTATCGTCATACAAAACAATTAATAATTATCTTCAGAATTATTTCAAAGAAAAACCCTTTTGACATTCTTTTTTATCACAAAAGATCAATTCTAATTTTAAAAAATCTAACCTTTTTTTTACAACTTAATCATGAGCGCTTTTAGCGGTAATTGGAAATACGCCAAAATTCAACGATTGTTGTTAGCTCATGGGTGCAATGTCTTTATTTTATCACAAATAATGGAAATTGACCGGGCGATCTTCAAAAAGCATTTCTTTGTTAAGGTTTGTTCAGTGGTATCGTATAAATACCACGTAGTATTTATATTACTTTCAACATAAATTCCGAGATTATAATGCTTTATTTGTTTATATTCTTTGTTTATTTATAACAATAAAAATTGTTCCATATAATTACGACCCCAAATTACTAAACGATATATTTTACATAAACTTGCAACCTTACGAGTCTGAAGAGAGATGAATCGTATATTTTTAATCCCTCTTCGGACTCCTAGCGATTAAAAGTACTACTTTACTCTCCGTCTAGTCGCACCTATAAGCGAGGAAAACATGGTAGTGGTATTTGAAATACATTTTTGACTTCCGAGACACTGTTGAAACTATATATTTCCAAGTCACCTCGCCTGATGTTCCTTGAAATTATCAAATTCGAAAAAATCGTCATTTTCGATAACTAACGAAAAATTCTAATTTTAACGCAAAATAAGCGAAATGTTAACTTTTACCGCTCTTCATATTTTATTTATTTTCAGCCGATAATCCTAAATTCATCGTCAAATCTTGGCGCCCCGGATATCGTGTTCTACTCTTAACCCCCATATTTGTATACTATATCAAAATAAAAATATTCGTACTTTTCAAATAAATAATACGTTTCATTAATAAATTAAAATGTCAGGTAATTTTAAGACAGCCCATAGAAACACGAAAAAACACTCATATTCAGCAAAATTGCTGAATGTTATAAAAAAAAATAGCAGAATAAATAATAATGAATAATAAAAACGGTTTAAAATTCCGAACTTTAATGTTGCGAAATTCAAGATGGGGCCGGGTTGAAATTCCGAACTTCGAATGGTCAGAACGCTCAAAACTCCGAAAGAATTTTACACGAAAGACCAAAACTCCGAAAATCCTAACACCGTCAAAATAATTCGGCTATAGAAGTTTTAAAAGTTCCAAAATGTTCAATAAATCGACGAATTATTTCAAGATTTTGTTATTTATTAAGAAGTGATTTTGCGTCGATTTTGAAATTTGTCTAGACAATGTTATACGTTCTACATAATTTACAGTCAACTGTGTAGACTTTCGCTGTCATGATCTTGACCTGAGGGCCGGGTTGAAAATCCGAACTTTGAATGCGCCGACGGTTTAAAATTCCTAATTTTAATCTTCCGAAATTACAGGGTTCGTCAAGATTATGCCAGCGAAAGTCTACACAGTTGACAGAGTTCGGCGTAATTCTATTTATAAATACGAATACGAATTTATTCACATCGTGATTTTCATGTGAATATAAATACAAATTTATTCATACTTCATTTATTGTAAGTACGAATACAAATAAATTCACAGAAAAAAATGTGAATATTTACAAGAAATCCTGCGAATTAAAAAAATTCACATAAAAATCTGTGAATGCAAATGTATTTACAAAAAATTGTAATTACAAAAAAATTCACAAAATAAGTTGTGATTTTTTTCGTATTTAAGACAAATTAAAATCAAATTCACAATGATTAGATTAACATTTACACCAACCGTGAGTTCTTACGTATTTTGAGAGAAAACATTGCGTCGAGGCAAATAAATTTTTGCAAAAAAAGTTGTGAGTTTCAAATATTACATTATAAATATGAAAAAATTCACAAAATGAGTTGTGAATTTCCTCAAGTTGAAGAAAATTAAAATCGAATTCACGACAATTATATTAAAATTTACACCACAAGTGAGTTCTTACGTATTTTGAGAGAAAACGTTGTGTTGAGGCAAAGGAATTTTCGCACAAAAAGTTTTCTCTCAAAATACGTACGAACTCACTTTTGGTGCAAATTTTAATCTAATCATTGTGAATTTGATTTTAATTTGTCTTGAATACGAAAAAATTCACAACTTATTATGTGAATTTTTTTGTATTTACAATTTTTTGTGAATACATTTGCATTCACAGATTTTGATGTGAATTTTTTTGAATTCACAGGATTCTGTGTAAATATTCACATTTTTTGTGAATATTCACAATTTTTTCCGTGCATTTATTTGTATGTTCAGAATATTTATCGATGCAATTGTATTTTTATGCATGCTTGTGAATACAAATAAGTGAAGTATGAATAAATTTGTATTTATATTCACATGAAAATCAGGATGTGAATAAATTCGTATTCGTATTTATACGAGGGTGGGGTAAAAAGTTTCCGGCCTGACCAAGAGATGGTGCCACTAGGCCTAGTTTTGGAGCGGCGTCCTACAGTACCATTCCTACCGAGCTTATATGTACAGTTTCAGCCCAATCGCTACGTTAGTTTGCGTTTGAGAGCACATTGCGCGAGACGCTTCCGTTGTTTTCGTAAAAATGGAAAAATTGTAAAAACGTGCTGTCATAAAATACTTCCATTTGAAAGGTTTTACACCAAAACAAATAAAAGAAGAGATGGATTCAGCACTAGGAGACTCCTCCCCATCATATTCAACTATTAATCAGTGGGTTTCTGAATTTAAAATTGGTCGTGTGAGCACCTCTGACGAGCTTCGCTCAGGACGGCCCGTTGAAGTCACAACTTCAGAGATGATTGAAAAAATCCATAAAATAGTCTTGGAAGACCGCAGGTTGAAAGTGCATGAGATAGCTGAGACCTGTAGGATGTCAGCTGAACGTGTGCGAAATATTTTGCACAACCATTTGAACATGGAAAAGCTGTGTGCAAGGTGGGTGCCGCGTTTTTTAACGCTCGACCAATCGAGCGTTTGCTAACGCTCGACGCTACCGACAATTTGGCGCTGTATAGACGTAATCCAAACGAATTTTTGCGTCGATTCATAACTGTTGATGAGACATGAGTCCACCACTATACTCCTGAAAGTAAAGAACAGTCAAAACAGTGGGTTGGAAAAGGGGAACCAACCCCAAAGTAGGCAAAAACAATTTTATCGGCAAACAAGGTTATGGCTACTGTTTTTTGGGATGCGAGAGTTATGAGAAATGTATCAGTGTTGATGGAGATTATGTTGAAAAATAAAGCAAAAAAAAATTTTAAATATCGTTTTCCTTGGTCAGGCCGGAAACTTTTCACCCCACCCTCGTAAATAGAATTACGCCCAACTCTGACAGTTGACTGTAAATGATGTAGAACGTATACCATTGTCTAGACAAATTTCAAAATTTACGTAAAATTACTTTTCAATAAAAAAAATTCTTGAAATAATTCGTCGATTTATTGAAAATTTTGAAACTTTTAAAACTTCCATAGCCCAATTATTTTGACGGCGTTCAGATTTTTGGAGTTTTGGTCTTTCGTGTAAAATTCTTTCGGATTTTTCATCATTCGGGGTCGTATATTTTCGGAGTGTTGAGCGTTCTGATCATCCAAAGTTCGGAATTCCAACCCGGCCCCAATAAAAAGAATCTCTGTTTCTGTCGATGCGGCACGGGATGCTAGGAAGATTGTACCATAGCGCGGGAATTTTCTACAACAAACAAGAATTTTGTAAAATTTTTCTCACTTTTATTGTAGCATTTATAATACGGACAATGAAACAATTGGATTTGTTGTTTGCGTTTTGTAAATGGAGTACAGTGGAATACACGCGGACGCGCAACCGATTTTTCTCTCTCTCACGTTGCCCCGCATTATTTACGATCTATACATATACACGTATATACAACTATCGGATAAAGGTCAGAGCATAAAGTTTGTTCGTCGAACAATTATTTTTCGTACTTGCCAACAGCCGCGCGACGCACTACACGGAGATTGCCACCATTCGAATGAACACTCATCCGAGCTATTTTCTTACAAAAAAAAACCAACAATCTTCAACACCGCGTTAAATAATATTCAACAAAATAAAAACGAATAAAATTTCGAATAACTAAATTGTACGGGAAGGTGTAATTTACCCTAAACGAAGTGTATATACATACGATTGTCCAAATGCTTGCTAAATTATTCCATTTACAATTTGGTTTTCACAGTAATTCGTAATTTTTTACGCAACTTTGTTTTTTTACATGATTATTTATCTTCATTCGAATTGTGCTCGTTTTTGTCACGCGGTGTTTGCAAAATCAAAAGCACGTTTTTTGTTTTATTCATCCCCTTCCTCTTGAAATCGTCCGCACTCTCGTCGGAGATTTCGTTTTTCGTGCTAGTTGTATTCGTTTGCTTTTTTCAGGATATTTTAATTTTCTCGACGACGAACGTTGGCTCACAAATGGACGCTTATGAGCAAACGTCACGTCTCGTCGCGATATTTTGACCACGTAAGGTGCCGGAAAATTAATCGCCGAGAGCGAATGACGAGTGGAACGAGGGAACTTTGGAAAAGCATTCCGCCGCCGGAAAATACGCTTCTCTTTTATAAAATATATGCATACATACATACATACACATATATACATATATACATATATATATATATATATATATATATATATATATATATATATATATATATATGAGCATACACATACGTGTGTGTGTACACCCACATGTACATACTTGTTTCCCAACCCCCTTTTTTTCTAACATGTTCAACTTTACATTATTTACAAGTGAATTATATTTAATCGACGAACGCGAGAAACTGCGTTGTTCTTTTGTAATCGCGAATGGCCCTGCGATAAATTCCGTTAATGGAAAAACAAAAAGAAAATCAGTTTCTCGCTCGTACGGAAAATTGTGAGGAAATCTCGATCGTCAAATGTTCGAGTGAAATACGAAACGTGCCATATTGACTTTATCGTCGATTTACTTGTTTTCTCTAGGTATTTTAAAAAATATTCCATCGACGATCGATCGGTCTGGAAAGGATTGGACGCACGAATCGCCAACGGGAAAGTGTTTTGAAAATTCACTACAGTGCCGAGAGCACCAAAAAGTAGAGAAAATACCTGCATTATCTACGAACAAAAAATGAGATAAATGGTAGATTTGAAAAACGAGCGATTCTGAAATTTCGGAGATTGCCAGCTCGAGTGAATACTCCGAAGAAGTTCTCGGTAATGCGGTACTTTCCCGACTTCTCACATTTTGCTTCTCCGGTGTTATCATTGAATATTTGAACATTTTTTTTCTTCGTTTTTCTTTTTAATCAGGAATGACCGATTCAACGTTGTCGCCCGTTCGTTTCGCTCTGTTCCTATCGGGGAAACAGAGTAAAACCGTGAACGTACCAACGATTGAAATGTGGTCGATAGGTGTTTTCTACTTTTGTATTCGTTCGTTATCGTTTCTTTTTTCTCCTATCTATATCGTTATCTTCCGTTGATTGTGAATTGTTTAAAATTGTTTCGCACCTACACACGAATCACGTGAAAGTTTCGATACTCACTGGCGTGTGGCGTTGAAGGAAGAAAAAAAACAAACTCGGCCACGGAGTATCAAAAAAATCAACTTTGTCGTTGGCACGACGCACGAAAGTTTTCGCGAAGTTTGCGTTCCGAGTTTTTCACCCTTCGACGCGCGATACTTACCGCGCGTGCAACGAACAAAAAGATGGTGAAAAACTCGAGAACGATCGACGCTCCCGCGAGCCGTGTCGTTGAACGCGACAATATTTATAGCTAAATAATACCTCGATTTTTATTTATCTATCGTTTTGTTCCTCAATAAAACTAATATTTACAAACTTTTCGCGGCTGCGAAATCGTTGGACATTGTTTTCAGTGTTTTTGTGTTCTCGTTTTTTTTTTACTTAGTTCCGAAATTTTTAAATACACGGAGAAAAAGTCACCAAAGAGCGCTCTTTTGCGTTCCTTTTTCGTCCCGTGTTTTCTATGTGTGTGTGTGTGTGTTTAAATGTACAAACGAAGTATCCAGGAGGAAGTTCACGCGCAATTTTCTCTCTTTCATTTTGTTTTTTTTTTTTCGTTTTGGTACACAGGGACATAGTCACACGTCGCGAGGAAGTTTTCTCGAGTTCCGAATCTCCTCGTCAATGTAACCAATCGTGTTTCGAGGCGTAAATCTTCGCGGTGTTCCGCGGGTGCCTAAAATAAATGAGTTCATCGTTTCGTTTCTCTCTTTTTGCCCCCTCCCCATCCGCTCCGCCCACTTTCTCTCTGTTTGCTTTTCCCTTGCATGCCGAAAGTAATTGCGGTCTCGTTGATCTTTGATTGTCGAGGGCTCGACGAAAAGGAAAATGAGTTTGGCCTCGGGGGTCGTCCATTAATCACGAGAGGTTTTTTAGGCCACTTTTCGAGCCCCCCCCCCCCCTCCGCGCACACGTGTATTTTTTTTGTTACGAAATGTCAGACACGAGCAATAGGAAGTACAGTATTTGATTGTCAAAAACGAAATAATATATATTGTCAGTATATTTAAATGGCATTGTCCTAGGACCATGGGTTCATTTGCGTGTTTTCTACAGTAACAAGTGGACAAGCCTTTTGTGGATCAGATGTAGTCACTTCACTTTAAGTAGGTGGTCAGTCGAAATTAAATAGAATTAAAAACTGTTGTTTGAGTTACTCTTCAGACACAACCAGGGGGTTGAAACCTTCTATCCCCTACTGTGTATACAAATGCTGCGCTTTTTGGCCGCTTTTTTTTAGTTCCACCTCTTCCCGTGGCGCTATCTGTTATCTTATAATATTCTTATTGCGCAGGCGCGAGGCCCGCACGGCGTACATAGGTCGTGTTCGTTGGGTCTCATCATTTTGATACGAACGAGTGCGCATGCGCATAATGATGCGCAACGCACAACTGCGCAATGAAACGAGCGCATTATCAATTGCGCATCATTATGCGCATGCGCATTTGGTCGTATCAAAATGATGAGACCCAACGAACACGACCATAGACCCCTGCGCACGCATCTGGTTGTAAGAGTATAACTAGCGCTGCGAGTGGCAGAGTACGACACTAAAAATGCGGTCATTTGGCGTAGCAAACATTTCAGGTGCCAGGCCCCTGGGCACAACTTGCCTGTTCAATAGCTCACAGCGGATGCTCTCCGGTTCACGCAGTTACACAAAAAAATACACGTGATGTGTCACAACACCCCTCCCCTACCAGCGTGATCATCGTGATATTATCCAAACCCCCCTGCCCCTATTTGAGCCTCACGTGATTAATGGACGGCCCCTCGTGAGCGGACTTTTGAAAAATTGGCCACGAAACTTTTCGTATGCTACATTTTTCATACCAACTTCGATCGCTGCATGCCAAGAGAGATCGGCTGCGTAGGAACTTTATTATTTTCAGAGCCGGAACATGCGATCGATTGATCAAACGTTACTGTCGTTACGTGAATTTTAAACGCGCCTTGCAAGACGAAAAAGAATTGGTTACAAAATGTTAATTTGTAGCGAATAATAAATACAGGCGTCTCAATAGAGATATTTCAGTTTCTAGGTTAATCGTACAAACTTTATACCAGAGTTGGGCGTAATTCTATTTATAAATGCGAATACGAATTTATTCACATCATGATTTTCATGTGAATATAAATACAAATTTATTCGTACTTCACTTATTTGGATTCACATGCATGCATACAAATACAATTGTATTCACAAATATTCTGAACATACAAATAAATTCACAGAAAAAATTGTGAATATTCACAAAAAATGTGAATATTTACAAAAAAATCCTGCGAATTAAAAAAAATTCACATAAAAATCTGTGAATGCGATTGTATTCACAAAAAATGGTAAATGCAAAAAAATTCACCATAGAAGTTGTGAATTTTTTCGTATTCAAGACAAATCAAAATCAAATTCACAACGATTAGATTAAAATTTGCACCAAAAGTGCAAGACCGCATATGCACCAGAATATTTGTGAATAAAATTGTATTTGTATGCATGCATGTGAATATAAATAAGTGAAGTATAAATAAATTTGTATTTATATTCCCATGAAAATCACGATGTGAATAAATTCGTATTCGTGTTTATAAATCGAATGACGCCCAACTCTGCTTCATACTCGATTTTTAAGCTTTAGAAACAATATCAACGTTCGTATCGAATTTTCGATATCGACGAAATAAAACCACCGAACAATCATTACGATCGAAAAGTTACGTTTTCCGCGCTGTGAATCACGATCAAAATCGACGAGTGCCAAGAGCTTCCAAAATCGTGCCATCAAATCTCCAAAGTTGCATTCGACAAATTTCGGCCATCTTCCTCCGGCAATGAAAAACCAACGATCTCCGTAAATCCCCAAAGAAGACCAACAAATAGAAGATGAAAGAAATGAAGTAAAAAAAAACCAAAATAAGACCCCCCTTTCTCAATGTGTCTTAACCTTCAGCGAGTATCTCCATGAGAAGTCGTTTGAGGCTGTCGAGGCCGGTGAGAAATCCGCAATCCGGTCCGTGATGCAAAGTCGCCGAGTTCGCGTGAATCCCCGAGTTGCTCGAGTGTCCGAAGGTGGTGTGAGCGAAATCGATCATTCTAACGTCGACGAGTGGATCGTTCTGTGTGTCCTTGGAGCGTAGTTCGGTCTTGACCCTCAGCCGTTTCGACACGTTCGAGGTCTCGTCGTTGACGCTTTTGCGTCTCTCGTTCTTCTCGTAGATGAGAAATTCGCGAATCCTCGTGGTGGGTCTGGTGCGTTTGAGGCTGCACTTGGTGCCGATATCGAGATCGGAGCTCGTGTCCTCGGAATTGCCAATGGTCAATTGTCGATGGCAGAAATAATCGTCGTTGCTGGAATTGCTGCTGGTGGAGCTGTTGTTGCCGATACCAATGCCGCCTCCGCCACCGTGGCTGCTGCTGTTGGTGTTGCTCGTCGCGCTGCTGTAAGCCGAGCCAATCCAATTATCGTACGACGGTGAATTCTGAACGACCGCGGCATTCAGCAGATCGGTGGGTGGATCCATGAATACGGTTTCCTCGCTGATCGGATAAAAGCCGGTTGCGTGTTTGGCGCCGCGTGCGGCTGCCTCGCCAAAGGCGCGATGCAACGTCGACTGATTGACTTCCTCGTGTTCGGGAAGTAAATTGTAGGAGGCGCTGCCGCACGAGCGTCCGGGCTCGCAGTAACACGAGCGTTGACGAGCTCGCATGTCCTCGTCGTCGTCGTCGTCGTCGTCGTCGTCCTCGTCGTCGTCCTCGTCGTCACCGTGGCCATCCTCGTCGTCCACGTGGTCCTCGTCGTCCTCGTGCGGCATGTTCTCACCGAAACTAACGTCGCTCGATTCCTCCTCGACCGCGTGGCTCGACAGTGGACTTCGCGTGCGCGGCCCGTAATCCTCGATCTGATAACCCTCGTAAACGACCAGCAGAGAACTGTAATGTTGGTGGTGTTTTTTTTTGTTTCGCCAACCAGAAAAATCGTACGATTAGTGACAATGGCTTCGCTTCGATGCAACCACTCCTCGTTTATCGTTACGACTCTTCGCATTCCTTTTTTTTTTTTAAATTATTTCTTAAGATCTTAGATGATATTTGACTTGACCGTGTGCCAGGGGGATGATGACGTGGAAGCCCGAGCGAGTCCTTCCGCACCGGTGAATTGTTAGAGCAATTATTCCCTAGGTGCACACTCTCGGACGCGGTTCACTACGGGTGGTCTACTGTGTGGTCACGTACGAATTTTCATGTTACCGGGGCAAGGGGACGAATGAATATTCTTTTTTGCTCGGGTCATTGTCTTTTTTTGCTCTCGCCCATTCTAACTGTATTTCTCGCTGGTTTCTTTTTTCTTGTTGCTCGTCGATAAAGGACGCGGACTGACTTACCAGGAGTAAAAACGATAACTGCTCTGTCTCTCGATCGCGCGGCGCAGGCTTTCTAGTCGCGTCACTACTCGCTGTATCGCGGGCGTTCGCAGACAGTAGCCGTTGTGAAAGAAACGATACAGGGCCGACTTGAAGCCTTCCTCGTTGAGCTCTCGGCCCCAGTACTTGTCCCTTTTCACGTAATGATCCGTGTCCAATTGGTAAACCTGGAGAACAAATTTTCGTTTTAATCCCTCTTCGCTTTCTTTTTTAAGGTAATCCTATCGCTTCGGGCTTGTCATACAACTGATCGTGCTTGAGACTTGTACAATCCATGTTTTTAACATATGCGAAAAAAATAATTCGTTATGACTAAAGTTTTCCATGTGTAAACTGTTTAAGGCCATAGGCCACTCTAGAGGCCGAAAAAATAGGCTTTTTGGGGATTTTTTTTAGAAAAACTACTAAATAAATCGAGATTACAAAAAAGGGTGTTTATCGTACATATCAGTGACTGTATACAATAATTTTTTTGAAGCAATTAATTTCAAAATGGCGGCGGTGCAGCGCTTATCTCAAAACTGCATTTTTTAAGTTGGCCGGAAACATAATCGATTCACTTGAAATGTTGAACATATCTTGAAAAATACATTGTCTATGGAAGTACGTAGGACTTTTTTTTATATTGCATAGTTCATTTGTTATTAACAATTATCTGACGATTTTTTAGGCAAGTTTCAAGTGAATCGGTTGAAAATTGTCTGATTTGTTTATGGCCAACTTAAAAAATGGCGTTTTGAGATAAACGCTGCACAGTCGTCATTGTGAAATTAATCGCTTTAAAAAAATTATTGTATACAGTCACTGATATGTACGATAAACACCTTTTTCTGTAATCTCGATTTATTTTGGTTATTCTGAAAAAAATTCCCAAAAAGCCTGCTTTTTCGGCCGCTAGAGTGGCCTAACCTCTTAAGGTGGAATATACCTTTGTAAATATTTTTATATTGGCTTAAGGCGGACAAACAAATTTTTTTGTCTTAAGGCTTAAGGCTTTTTGTCTTTGTCTTTTGTCTTAAGGCTTGTCTTTGTCTTTTGGCTTAAGGCGGACAACAAATACATTTAGACAAACAAAAATAAGCAATATTGAGAGGCTCTTTAAGCTAAGAAATAATTATTCCACAATTATCAAACGTCAGGTATACTTTAAGGGGCCAGTCCACTTTGAAAATTTCAAAAAATCGACAGCAAGCAAGACTTGAAGAAATCGACGATGAGGAGCATTCAGAAGGGATTTTGTACGATGTAGGAATTGCCGATTGAGTTTAGGTAAGAGTTTTTCACAGTATAAACTTCACACGCGTTTTTCTGGAAACAACGTTTTCAAAATTTAGCTCCATCGTATCTCTAAAACTAATAAACCGATTCTCTTGAAATTTGAGCCACATGTTGTAAACATGATTCGCAACAAGATAACCCTCGATAGTTTTAAAATTTTGATTTTTACTCGTTTTTTTTTGCAAAAAACTGCGGAAAAACGCGTTTTTTTACTTTTTTCGTTTGTCATCTGCCATTTTTTTATTTTTTGATAAAACTTTATATCCGAGGGTCATTTTGTAGCTGGTGTCATAACGAATCTAATGGACTTTGATTTTTTTGTTTCAGACACGCCGTTGCCGAATTGTGATGGAGCTACCTAGCCCACCTATTTTGAGGCGTTACGTTAAACTATAGTTTTTGTACTTAAAAATTAATAAAAATGAATTAAACATTTTTTTAAATGTATTTCAAGACGTTATTCATCAAGCCCAACAACTTTTATATTCATGTCTCTTATAAAATCCTCAAAAAAATCGCGAAAATAGCCTTTTTTTCGTGGCTCTAAAGTGAACTGGCCCCTCAACGTCATTTTTTTCCAAATCAATATTTTGAAAAACTCCTACGTACCGGACTAGTTTTTTATATCCATTTTCAAAATATTTTTCGTTTTTTGTTCTAGCTTGAAAATTATTACCTGTGCGAATATTCCCGTAGAGGATTATGAAAAAAAGGAGTCTTCTTTCATCGACTACTGCACCGCCATTTAGTTTCAAAATAAGTAAAAAAAAAATTTCTTTCCCTTTAAGACTTGGACTAACATGTATAAAATGTCGAATTTAAAAATATCGTTGTTTTTTTTTTTTCAAATAAATTGTCAAAATTGACCCTTGATTTTGCCCTCACGAAGGTATATTCCCCCTTAATGAATGTTCACATTTAATTAGAAAAATGAAAAAAAATAGTTATTCCAACGATTCGCGCGGTATTTCTAGGTTTGATATTTGGCAACGTTGGTTCTATCTCCGGCTCCTTTTACTCAACCAGGCGAGTTTAACCTCCGTGCTTTTCAACGTCGATCCGTCAAAACAACGTCAGGCGCGGGAAACATAAAGCATTGTATTCGGGCCACGGCTGGTAAAAAGCGTGGAAAATTTGTGTCGGCGAAATATGTCGGTTAAAAATGAAATATGTGTGGAAATTCGAATGAGTGAGACGAGGTTAGGACTACAGTCAGCTGTTGCCTTGCTGTCACGTCTCTTTATCGTAGCAAGTGGTAATAAATCCAATACCGGAAGTTCAAATTAAACTTGATATTACATAAAAATTAGGTCAATAAGCGTAATGTTTCTCTAAGAGCATTGGATTACTACAATTGTTAAGTATGTAAATCTGATTATTTTTAAGAATCTGACGGATTTCCACTATTATATACACTTTTTCAGCAACCGGAAATTGGCTTTTTGCATGTCGTCTCGGAATTCCTTCACAAAAATGCGCAATTTTAATATTTTTATTCTCTGTAATTAAGATTTTTAATATATTTATCGAAGCTAAAAAAAATGAAGATCCTATGGATTGAAGCCTGGCGATAGGATTACCTTAAATAAATTTGTATTGTTTTTTTTAACTATTGTGCCTTGGAATGTCCTTGCGGGCTTTTACGGTGCATCCCTTTCCCACCACTTTTACCCCACACTCGTTACTTCGCTATCTCCACTTTCTCGGAGAGCCCTCCGGAGTGTCGACCGCAGCCACGCGGCTCCCAATGCACTACCGTATCGCTTTTGCACGAGGGTACAGGGAAGCTGTGGAAAACTTGTGCCGCGATAAAAATGGCGATATTTTCATTGAATTGTCACTTGCGTTCACCAATGGAAGCGCAGTTAAACTGTCCGTCCGTTCGGTAGCCGGTGTGCAAGCCAGTGCGCGATCAAGAGGTCACCCATCCGAGTATCGGCCTAGGTCAACGCTGCTTGACGCCGGAGATCGGCGGAGCCGCAAACCGACTGCGACTCTCGGTATTTTATTGTCATTTTTCTTTTTTTTCTCCCGTTTAGTTGATACGTATAATTTACCTGCATTCCACAGAGCCTGACGCCCAACGAGGCTGAGGTGCTTGCCGCGCATTTCGCAATCTGTTTACTCCTCTTCTCGGCAGAAGCGTCGTCACCGTGCTGCCTCGTACCCATTTTGAGGTCCAAGATGCACGGATGCGTATAACGCGACGTTATGTTCTCCAACAATAAAAAATCTGTATTTTCACCAAGCGGTCAAGGAAAACAAACTTCACGACGGGTCCATCAATTTCCTTCGTTTTTTTACTCCTTATTAACGGGTTGGGTCACAGTAACGGATATAAAATCATGCGCGAATTCAACAATTTTTTTTCGTATGCAAAAGTGATTCACTCATAAAATTAATTACACATCTATTTAGTATGAATATCAAGTTGTTAGAATTTTTTTTTTCGATGTACAAAATGGCCGACTACTCGAAACTTCTCGAAACAGCTTTGTTCCAGTTGGCGTGACAAATAACTTCAACAATTTTCACTCGATTTACTTCAAATTTAAAAGTTATGTTCCTAATTGCATTTCGCAGAGAAGAACGAGGGTGGGGTGAAAAGTTTCCGGCCTGACCAAGAAAAACGATATTTAAAAAATTTTTTTTTGCTTTATTTTTCAACATAATCTCCATCAACACTGATACATTTGTCATAACTCTCGCATCCCAAAAAACAGTAGCCATAACCTTGTTTGCCGATAAAATTGTTTTTGCCTTCTTTGGGGTTGGTTCCCCTTTTCCAACCCACTGTTTTGACTGTTCTTTACTTTCAGGAGTGTAGTGGTGGACTCATGTCTCATCAACAGTTATGAATCGACGCAAAAATTCGTTTGGATTACGTCTATACAGCGCCAAATTGTCGGTAGCGTCGAGCGTTAGGAAACGCTCGATTGGTCGAGCGTTAGCAAACGCGGCACCCACCTTGCACACAGCTTTACCATGTTCAAATGGTTGTGCAAAATATTTCGCACACGTTCACCTGACATCCTACAGGTCTCAGCTATCTCATGCACTTTCGACCTGCGGTCTTCCAACACTATTTTATGGATTTTTTCAATCATCTCTGAGGTTGTGACTTCAACGGGCCGTCCTGAGCGAAGCTCGTCAGAGGTGCTCACACGACCAATTTTAAATTCAGAAATCCACTGATTAATAGTTGAATATGATGGGGAGGAGTCTCCTAGTGCTGAATCCATCTCTTCTTTTATTTGTTTTGGTGTAAAACCTTTCAAATGGAAGTATTTGATGACAGCACGTTTTTCCAATTTTTCCATTTTTACGAAAACAACGGAAGCGTCTCGCGCAATGTGCTCTCAAACGCAAACTAACGTAGCGATTGGGCTGAAACTGTACATATAAGCTCGGTAGGAATGGTACTGTAGGACGCCGCTCCAAAACTAGACCTAGTGGCACCATCTCTTGGTCAGGCCGGAAACTTTTCACCCCACCCTCGTACGTACGAAATTTCTGATTAATCGAAAACTTTTCATTTTATGAGCAGTTTATGAGCAGTTATAACGAAATTTTTCACTGAAAATTCATTTCTTAAGTTCAAATACCTACAACTTTTGAATAAAACAATATTTTTTAAATTCCGTACGTACTTCTCTAGGTATTCTGATGTAGATTGACGAGAATTTTTGTTCTTTGTTCTAGGTAAAAAATTGTGGATGCTAAATGTCACGCCGCGGAGCGCCTAAAAAAAAGATAACAAAAATATTAGTAGTCGGCCATTTTGTACATCGAAAAAAAAATATATATTTTCTACCAGCTTGATATTCATACTAAATATATGTGTAATTAATTTTATGAGTGAATCACTTTTTCATGCGAAAAAAATTGTTAAATTCGCACATGATTTTTTACCCGTTACTGTAGCCTAAGGCCTTAATAAATACACTGTCGAAATAAAAAAAAATCTTTTTTGTATTTATGTAACCCAAACAAACTTTAAACGCGTTTTTTTCGAAACAACGTTTTTCGACGGCTTGTTGATAAAATCTTTGAAACTACTGAACCGATCCTTATGAAATGTTAACCACATATTCTTTACATCTAAAGCATATCAAAGATTTTTTCAAATTTTGATGTTTACTATTTTTTTGCCAAAAACGGTGAAAAAACCTCTTTTTTTTTTTTTTTTTTTTTTTTTTTTTTTTTTTTTTCGAAAAATGTCTGTTATTTTGTTATTTTTGCATATATCAAAAATCGTATGATATGCGCTATAGCCATTAACATACTGAATCTCAAACCGTTTGATTTTTTTGTTTCGAATCATCCATCTCCGAGATTTCATCAACAGCGCAGACCTACAATTTTTTTACATTTTTTTAACTACCATTTTCGTCTATAAATAGTGACTTAAATGACTATTTTTTTTAAAATATATTTCAAAAGTGTACTCGTTAAGTGTAACAACTTTTACATGAATATCTACAATATAAACCTATCAAAAAAATTGATGAAAACAGCCTTTGTTTAGCATCTAAAGTAAGCAGACCCCTTAAGTCGCTTATTCAGAGATCTACAACTTAAAACCGAACAAAATCTTTTTCAAAATAATAAAAAAGCGGAAAGAAAAATACAAAAAAGAATTTTCCTTGCATCGCAACGATGCAATCTTCAAGACCATCACTGCAACTTTTTATCCAAGTCTGAATATGTTTTGGACAACCCAAAACATGAACGAAACGTTCATTCGCGGAAAAAGTTGAATGAAATCAACAAAAGGATACATTGTTTGTTCGAGGCACTGTCCAAATGTGATCCCGACTTCAGCACATCCACCGTACTGTTTTTACGGTGGATTCTCATTCTGAAAAAGTTAACATCAGACAATACATGAAATCACATCCACCTTTTTTCTCGTAAAGAAATGTAATTAATTAATTAAAAAAAAAAAATAACAAAAAGTATACTCGTTCCTTTGTTCAACGAAAATGTCACTTTTGTTAGCTACGCATACCGTTTCAGATTATTACGCGATATTTATACGGATACGTGTGTATCAAGAGGCGCGAAAACGCTGGACGCTAAATTATTAAAAAGTTTCGATATGTATATATATACCCCCAAGGGTACTATGTTTTATCGTAATTATTTATATGAACATAAGAACATGAGAGTTTAAAATGAAACTGATATAATATATATGTACAATCACATATACATGTGTATATGTATATACGTACGTATATGTAAAATAGAATTGTAGATATCGGTTTTCATAAAATACAATAAACTTCCGTCGTCCGGTAATACAAAACTTGTGTTATCAAGAAAATGATTGAATGTCGATACAACATTTCGATTTTTTCGCATTGGCCGTGATGAGAACAAATACGAATGAGTGAGGAAGAATCGATATATTCGATAGGTACATTTTTCATCGATTAATTCAATAATATTCTATATATATATAAATACGAGGTATTCCACGTGAGTCCGGTGGACTTTTTCCCTGACCCCCGCCAAATCGATTAATTTTTTAAAATCTGATTCCATTGACTCTATAAGACACCCTGATTTTTTTTACATTTTGCGAAACAACCCTTGGTCAAAAAATTTTTTTTTTCCGAAACAAAACGCGCCGATTAAAAAATCTGAAAAGATTCCCGAAAATGCGTGATTATATGTGAACATTTGCAAGCTATCACCTGCAGTGGAAGTATGATTTTTTTTCGTGCTTTCTGAGGGATTAACGTTAAAGAAAATCCGAAAAATTGACTCCTACCTGTTCAAGGCCCATGATTGTGATTTGGTTATTCAAAAATGGTCAACAAATTAATTGTGGGTATCAAAATATTTAAGTATCCGCCCGAAGTAAACCGTTCTTGAATTTTTCGGATTTTTTAAAAGTTAATCGCTCTGGAAGCACACAAAAAATATACTTCCACTGCGGGTGATGGCTTGAAAATTTTTACATGCAATCACGCATTTTTGGGAATTTTCTCAGATTTTTAAATCGGGGCGTTTTTTTTGGAGAATTTTTTTTTTCGACGAATGGTTGTTTCGAAAAATGTAAAAAAAATTCAGGGTGTCTTTTAGAGTCAATGGAATCAGATTTAAAAAAAATCGAATTCGCAGGGGTCAGGGAAAAGGTCCCCAGATTCACGTGGAATACCTCATATACATACATACATACACACACACACATATATATATATATACACACTTAAGATTCATTTATCATTCCAGCGATTACGGAGAGAAAAAAGCCAACTTTTCTCATAGTGCGCATTGATTCTTTTCGATGCGAATATGTGTCAATACACCAAAAAATGGGGATTAAGGGGCTATACCAGAGTGACACTGTTAAAAAATCGATTTTTTTTTTGCCTTTTTCGACAGTTTATACTTTCATGAATATCATTATTATTTATATCAATATCATTTTATCTTGCAAAAATCGATAGTTAAATCTTTAAACGCGTTTTTTTCGTAACGAGATTTTCCAAATTTCCTGACGTTGTAACTCAAAGAGCAATTGTCCGGATGACTTGAAATTTGAACTGAGTACTCTTGAATATATTTACTCTACAATGACGTAGGATATTTTTGATTGGATGAAAATTGACGATTTGGCATTGAAAAAACGACCATTTTATAGGCAAGAAAACAGACTTTTTTTCATAACTACGCCATTTTGTTAGATTTTGACATTTTTCGAAAATCCTACGTCATTGTACAGGAAATACCTTCCAGTTTAACGACATTTTTTCCTTTTTCGGTTTCAGCTACGCAATCGGCCGGAATCATGTCAGCACTGTCGGAACTTTTTTTTGGCGCCTCCGAAGGCAGCGCATAAGTCGCTTGGATCTCAATATTTTCTATGAAAAAATTATGTAATATAGGTCAAACATAGCCGAATATATTCTTAATTTTCCGAAACATTTAATTGAGCACTTTTCTTCCACCCAATTTTCAGCGTTCACACTGGTGTAGCCCCTTGAAAAAACCGGGTTAAAAGTTCTCCGGCCAACGAGAGAGGAATCGAAGAGTTGTTAACGACCAAGTTCATGAAACAGATGTATATTTGCGCACAACAAAGAGATTAGGATAGAGAAATGGAGAGAAAAAACAAATACAGTGAAAAAAAAAAAGAAATTTCTAGATACATGATAAAGATAGTAAAAAAATAAAAATGAACAATATGAAAAGAAAAAAAAAATAACGCGATAAGATTACTATTTTAGAATGCAATTATGGTTTTTGTACCAAAGGTACGGCCCTTTGCGTTTTTTGCAGCAGGATTTTTTCGGCCATTCCCTGCGCACTCGGTCTGTGTGTGTTCGGGGGCCACATTCGCACGACTCGGTCGTAGGGCCCACACCCCTTGAGCGTGTGTGTGTAACGAGCACAATTTTTCAAGGGCCCCGAAGGTAGGACGGTCGTCAGAGTACCCTAATCGTTGTGCCCTACTGGAAGTTGACGTTAAATCCTGAACTCACACACAGAATTCATCGTATCCTCACGACGAAATCTCAATGCTTTATTTTTTTTGCAATTCTTTTTTTTTTCCATATTTCTCTTATTATTGCTTTTCCAATTGATTGAAGAAACGAAAAAGGTGAAAAATATCGAGAAAAGAAGAAAAAAAAACGATCTCACACACGCGCACAATGAGAACAAGATCGGTCGAATGATATCTGTACTTTTTTCTTCTTTTTTTTGCTTTGCTTTCTTGTTTTTATGCTACTTTTTAAATGGCTTTTCTTTTTTTCTTATCTTATGGTTTTTTTAAGTCTTTTTCAATTTTACACGGTGAATGAAATTACCTGAGGACGTCGTCGCGTTTACGTTTCGACGAGGACTTTGTGAGCGGTGTCTGTTGGTGGGACGATGCTTCCGCGTCTCGAAAGCTGGGACTGTAACGCTTGTCGAGGGTCATCTCCCCACCGCTACACGACGCCTGGATTACACCTGAAATGCCAAGTTTTTGGTGAATAAAATGTTACCAATTCGCAATTCGCGTATCGGCGCGAGTTTCCTTCCCGTCTTCGTTTTTATGACGTTCATAAAACGTTGGAACGCAATGGAAATTAATTCTTTTTGATTACTCAATATTTTTAGCCTATAAAATGTTACCTTGTATTCTTATTCGAAAGTTAGGTAAATATTTACAAGTGCCAAATTTCCAGCCCTAATCGGGTCCAAAATTTTTTTTCACCTGTTTGGGCCTATTCTGCAGTATGAAAATGTGTTTTTTATGATGGGGGAGGAGTATTTTATTAAGGGGCCAGTCCACTTTGAAAATTTCGAAAAATCGAAAGCAAGCAAGACTTGAAGAAATCGACGATGATGAGCAATCAGAAGGGATTTTGTACGGTGCAGGAATTGCCGATTGAGTTTAGGTAAGAGTTTTTCATAGTATAAACTTCAAACGCGTTTGTCTCGAAACAACGTTTTGAAATCTAGCTCCATCGTATCTCTAAAACTAATAAACTGATTCTCTTGAAATTTGAATCACTTTTTTTCAACATAATTGGCAATAAGATGATTCTCGATGGTTTTAAAATTTTGTTTTTTACTCTTTTTTTGCGAAAAACTGCGGAAAAACACGTTTTTTAATACTTTTTGCGTTTTTCATCTGCATTTTTTTGTTTTTTGATAAAACTTTATATCCGAGGGTCATTTTGTAGCTGGTGTCATACTGAACCTAATGGACTTTGATTTTTTTGTTTCAGATAAGCCGTTGCCGAGTTGTGATGGAGCTACCTAGCCCACTTATTTTTTAGGCGTTACGTTAAACTATAGTTTTTGTACTTAAAAATGAATAAAAATTAATTAAAATTAAAAAAAAATGTATTTCAAGACTTTGTTTATCAAGCCCAACGACTTTTATATTCATATATTTTTAAAAATCCTCAAAAAATCGCGAAAATAGCCTTTTTTGTGGCTCCAAAATGGACTGGCCCCTTAAGAAAAAATACATATTTCCGGAAAATATTCGATTTTTTAAATAGGTTTTTTTGGATTTGTTTGGGTTTGTTTGTGGGTCGAATGACAAGCCCTTGTCATTCGACCCACTTGATGTCACCATGCCCGTTTCGTGCATACCTTTAAAAAGGTAAAAAAAGCGTTTGGGGGTTGAATTGCGAGTTGAAATTGTCTTCCCCCGACTTAAATATTATAATCAAAGTGCTCTGAAATACATCGACTCGGTCCAAAATTTCTAAACCCCTTTTCTAGCTGAAGCCCCACTTGTAAATATTAACCGAAAGTTACGACCCAAAATTGCACAAAAAAATATTTGGATAATTATAATGAAGGAAAAAATAAAAATATCGGTGCATTCCAATGATGCAAGCTTCAGCATAATTATTTGTTGTATTTAGATGTACTGCTAGTGTCCGTTGTTCATTCTTGCAGGCCTCTACGATCCCATAATTTTCGCTTTTTTTACTCAACGGGGTAAATCAAATAGGTTTTTTCCTTGGCTCGGGTCCTTTTCCTTTTTTCCTTGGCTACGATCTTATTTGTTTCAAAGATATTTTTTTATTTGCTTCAGCTATGCTTTTAAATATTGAATATATTTAAATTGAATAAATGAAGATTCGATTCAACTAAATCTCTATTTGCTTACAATGTACACTGTAAATCTAAGTGTACTATATGCATAAAATATTTCATAAATCCAAAATAAAATGAAATCATTAATTGAGGGTTTTACGACAACGATTTTGTATCGTAATTCGTCACTCCCTGGCCTTTTGAGATGATTTCTATCGAAGAAAATATCTCACCTCTATGGGAATCGAACCTAGAACCTGCCTACTCATAGCTACGCACGCTGCCCCTATGCTACCGAGTGCTTGTATCATCTTTGTCGCAGATATGGCTAAGAGACCAAATGAATTCCTATAATTATTTGCTGTATCACATAAACTATATCAATTAGTTAATATCATTGTGATAATTAGAGAGTTTTATCGAATAACATGCTATATATATATATATATATATATATATATATATATATATCAAATAGATATATCAAAATGATATCAAATAGATCCATTTAGTGGATTCAAATAAATTGTTTTTTGAGCAGATGAAACCGAATTACAGATTTATTAGGATTAAATAAAATATTTAGTAATTGGACAATATTGAATATATTTTGATTTGAATAAATAAATATATTTAAAGTAAATAATTTCAATAATGGAATGTAATGGGAAAAATATGATTCCACGAAAAATCTAGTTAATTCAAATAAACAAAAATCAAATAGACGCGATTAGTTCATATTAATAGAATGTTTTTGTCAGTGTATATACATCGCATACCTATATTTTTACTGTGTTGAAATCCGTGTAATTGGAATGCTACGAAACTTCACATCTATCATCTTATTTCTTCATTTTTATCATTATATAATTTTTTAATTTTGATTTCAGACCTGCGAATTAACGCATTAGAATATGTTCGAATAATTTCCGTAGCTAAAATGTGTGGAAAGAAATTTGCGCAGGTGAAAAAAAGTAATTTTCATTGCACTCCAATAATGCGAACTTCAATCTCACATATTTTTCTCTAGTGAAAAATTATAATAGTAATATGGGCTTAAATTTTACATCGTTGGAATGCAACGAATTTTTTTCTACTTCCTCATTTTTATTAGTGCCAAAGATCATATTTTGTAGATTTGGATTGTAGATCGCTAAATAAGGAGCCTAAAAAAAGATCGCAGGATTTCTGTGGCTTAAATCTGTTACAGAAAATTTGGAAAAAACAGTTAAAAAAATATTTCGTTGCATTCCAACGATGCAACCTTTAACATCATAATAGTAAAATATGTATTCGTATAATAAGAATTTTTATTTACGAAGGAACTTTTCCTCTTGACGAATAGCTGGTAAATATTCGGAAGTGTCACTCCTGTCAGAATCGAGCTAATTTTTTTTCACCCAAACAAACCGAAACACTCCATTGTGTAATATAAACTGAATATTTTCGAAAATTTTCTTACCTAAGTCTCGATGTATATTAGTGTGTTTACTTTTGTGTTGCCCAGTATATTGGTGACTTATTCGCACATTGTATTTGCAGGTTTACATTTTACCGAAAAAAAATGTTAATGCATTAAAAACATGCGCCATTAGAATGTAACTTAATATAAGGTTTTATAATCATAAAGAATTGATAAAAAAAAATGTACAGCCTCTTTTTAGCGGAAGTGATACGTCCGAATATTTACCGAAAAGCCAGTATGGAATATAAACGAAAAAAAAACCGCGCTCCATTTTTGTGCACGGGGGACGAACAAGAAAAAAAATATATATATACACGCGGGGACAAATCTTCGCGACGTTATCGTTTGTTATGCTCGCGAATCCACTTATCATGTGCTGTTGAAGTATGCACGATTGGAATGCAACGGAAATTCACTTAAGGGGCTATACCAGTGTGACACTTTCAAAAAATCGATTTTTTTTGTTGTCTTTTTCGACAGTTTATACTTTCAAGAATATCATTATCATTTATATCATTTATATCAATATAATTTTATCTTGCAAAAATCGATAGTTAAATCTTTAAACGCGTTTTTCTCGAAATGAGATTTTTCAAATTTGCTGACATTGTAACGCAAAAAGCAATTATCCGATTGACTTGAAATTTGAACCGAGTACTCTTGAATATATTTACTCTACAATGACGTAGGATATTTTTATTGGATGAAAATTGACGATTTGGCATTGAAAAAACGATCATTTTATAGGCAAGAAAACAGACTTTTTTCATGACTACGCCATTTTGTCAGATTTTGATATTTTTCGAAAATCCTACGTCATTGTACAGGAAATACCTTCACGTTTAACGACATTTTTTCCTTTTTCGGTTTCAGCTACTCAATCGGCCGGAATCATGTCAGCAGTGAAGCAACTTTTTTTTGGCGCCTCCGAAGGCAGCGCATAAGTCGCTTGGATCTCAATATTTTTCTATGAAAAAATTATGCAATATAGGTCAAATATAGCCAAATATATTCTTGATTTTCCAAAACATTTAATTGAGTACTTTTCTTCCAAAAAAATCCCAAAAATCATTCAAATATTCGGCGTTCACACTGGTACAGCCCCTTAAAAAATAATTATTACCTAGTGATTAAATTTTATTCGATAGTTTTAGGCTACGAGAATCACTCAGACGTTTTAAAAATATTTTTTTTATGCTTCACAACTTAAATTTGCAAATAAATATTTTGCCTGATAACAAAAATAAGAAATAAAAGAGTTTTCGTTGCGTTCCAACGATGCAACCTTCAAGACCATCTAATCGTTTTCTCGGAGCATTGTTGACGTCATTCTCTCTCTCTCTCTCTCTCTTTCTTTCTCGAAGTGCACGTACGAGAACGGATTTGGTTCGTTCCTTCCAATATTTATTAGCAATTGATCCGAGTATGTGCCTCAATGAATAAAAAATGTTCGCTCGGCGAGGGGAAAGAGGAGTGGGGAGAGGAGAATACGGAGGCAGCGGTAGGAAAGGGCGACGGGGGTATAAAAAAACCGAGTGATGAAGGGGCACCGCGTAACTCGCGTGATTACAATTAAGTCGCGTGTGACGTAGTTTCACAAGGGCACGACGTGATAATTTAACGAAGCACACGATTTGACCGACCAGCGCTACACGACCAATTCCATTCGGATAATCAATTCACAAAAGTCGGACAATAGGGGCTGAAAGTGTAAAGAAATAATGGCGCGTGCAACTCCCCCGGCAAACACGAGCTTAGGATTGAACAAATACCTGCCTATCGATTGAATGCACTCGACAAATGCTCGATGGAAAGAAAAGATTGTTGATTGCTACTTAGTAATTGCGCGAAAAATATAGATAAAATTCCTAAAAAGGAGTGAGAAAAAAGACACAATTGAAAAATCGTCAGTGTGAAATTTTCAAAAAATCGATTTTTTTTGGCTTCGCCGATTGATCGTAAGTAGACAATTTATATGAAAATTCTGCACTCGAAACTTTAAGGACTTAGGCCACTCTAGAGACCGAAAAAATAGCCTTTTTGGGGCTTTTTTCAGAAAAACTGCAAAATAAATCGAGATTACAAAAAGGATGTTTATCATACATATCAGTGACTGTATACAATAATTTTTTGATGCGATTAATTTCAAAATGGCGATAATTTCGAAATCTGACGATTTTTTAGGCAAAATTTTGGAAAGTGAAAAATTTGCCTAAAAATCGTCAGATAATTGTCAATAACAAACGAACTATGCAATATAAATAAAAATCCTACGTACTTCTATAAACAATGTATTTTTCAAGATATATTCAACATTTTAAATAAATCGGTTCAAAATTGTCCGCGTTATGTTTTTCGGCCAACTTAAAAAATGCCGTTTTGATATAAACGCCGCAAAGCCGCCATTTTGAAATTAATCGCTTCAAAAAAATTATTGTATACAGTCACTGATATGTATGATAAACACCCTTTTTTGTAATCTCGATTTATTTTGTAGTTTTTCTGAAAAAAAAAATCCCCCAAAAGCCTATTTTTTCGGCCTCTAGAGTGGCCTAACCCCTTAAGGGGCGAAACCTTTTAGACGCCCGAAAATGAGGCATTTTTCATTAAATTTTTACAGCTGATAAAATAACCGCATCATTTTGAAATTTTGACATTATTTTATTACAACTTTCAGGTGTTGAAAAAAGATTTATTTTTTAAACAAAAAAAATGGCGACGTTATAAGGTATTCCTTTAGGCGTCTTTTGAAAAACTGCTCATGTTATAGCTCAAAAAGTTATTGATCGATCTGGCTAAAATTTTGGGAGGTTTCTCACTATAACATTATTGGAAGGATATACCTAAAGTTTTAAGGTTATCGCGTAAATAAATTACTTTTTTGGGGTAAAAATTGTCGAGGAAATGGTCAAAAATATGAAAATTTGATCACAAAGCCTACTTAATTTTTAATTTTACACTTTTTTATATTTGTATAGGTATATTCTTCCAATAATTCCAATAACATGAGCAGTTTTTCAAAAGACGCCTAAAGGAATACCTTGTAACGCCGCCATTTTCTTTTACTTAAAAAAGAAAGAAAAAATTAACACTCGAAAGTTCTAATAAGATAATGTCAAAATGTTTAATTGATGCGATTATTTTATCACATTTAAAAAAATGCATGAAAAATACTCATTTTCGGGCGTCTAAAGGGATATCCCCCTTAAACGCGCTTTTCTCGAAATGTCGTATTTTAAAACGGTGTACACTCTCAAAAGAAGAGTTTTCAAGCTATCCGTCTCAAATTTTGACACAACATTCTTCACGCCATTCTTTATCTTGCTATGGAAGCTTTTTTTAATCTTCATTTTTTAAACGAAAAACTGTCGAACAAATATGCTAAATTCGATACATTTTTTCAAACCGTCGCCATTGTGTCAATTTTGACTTAAAAAATAACCTCCATAGCAAGATAGTGGCTTTCATACCGATTAATAATCTTTTTACATATTTCGTTTCAGATAATATTTACGACCACAATCGTGTACACCGTGAGGACTCCTTTCTTTTCGACATTTTCAACCGTTAAAAAAATGTGAACAAAATCGAAACAAACGTTTAAAAAATTATTTTCTGTTCTTCGTGAGTGCTTTGATTTGACATAAAAAATCAGACTGATTAGGGTATGTTAACCATCGGGAAAAAAAATCGCGAAAATCAGCTATTTTTCTTTATTCCTTAAGAATAAAAAATGTAATTAATGAGACGGAAAATAAAATAATGATTAAAATAAAGACATTTTCAACCGTTAAAAAAATGTGAACAAAATCGAAATAAACGTTTAAAAATTATTTTCTGTTCTTCATGAGTGCTTTGATTTGACATAAAAAAATCAGACTGATTAGGGTATGTTAACCATCGCGAAAAAAAATTGCGAAAATCAGCTATTTTTCCTTATTCCTTAAGAATGAAAAATGTAATTAATGAGACCGAAAATAAAATAATGATTAAAATAATAGACAATAACCAAAAGGATACTTACCAGTCTCATTTTCTTTTTCTTTACTGAAACCTTCCCATTTATCGATCACAGCTTTTTCTTTTCGTCGCAACGCGAGTTTGTTTTTTTTTGTCTCGTGTCAGCGTGGCGAAATTAACTTCGGGCACGACAGCCACGAGACGCTAATTATGAATATTACAATTATCGATATTATATAATAATAACAGTGATTTTTGTTCTTTTTATATTGACAAAGTCATAATTGATTTTTTTCTCATTATGATTATGACGATTATTATCATTATTTGCAATCTGCTCGGTTGTTGCTTTCATTTGCAGATGTTATCGCGATGAAAAACATTACCAAAGTCCCACACGCTATCATACACGTGGGAGAGAGAGAGGAAGATTTTTGTGCTGTTCGAGAATTTCATTAAACGAACATTGACTTGGAAATTTCCAGCTATCTGTACCAGGCAAATATATACTCGTATCGCGGAGGACAAAATATATCGTGGCAATGCCGCGATACTCTTTCGGGCGACTCGATTCGTACACGTTACGCAACACAACACTGCTGAGAGAGAAAAACTCTTTCTTTTTGTCATCGGAAATATCGTACCGATAGTTCGTCAATGGGACGTCAACGAGGCAATTCATTTTTCTCCTTCGTATTTCGGGAGTGGAGAAAAGCATTCGCGTATTCTATGCGTTACGAGCGAGAAAAGATCGGAGCAATCGATGGTTGCGAAGTTTGCATAGTTGGACTGCAACGAAAATTCTCTTACATATTTTTATTTCCTCATTTTTATTGTTACAAACATTTTTTGCAAATTCAAATTATAGATCTCTAAATAAACGATTCAAAAAATCATTGATGGATTTTCATAATGATGATTAGCCCCGAGAAATTCGGGCAATTGAAAAATAATTATTTTCGTTGCATTGCAATTGAAAAATAATTATTTTCGTTGCATTCCAACGATGCAAACTTCAATCTGTTTGCAAACCGAAGTGGCGCGAAAATGTTTGGGTTTTTTTTTCGGTCTACAAAGCATTGGCACGCCTCTGAGCCGAGATATGTTCAAGATTTTGAGATATTGTCTGCTATATTTTCAAAATAATTTTTAAAAAGTAAGGGAAATGTGAAATGAATCAATAAATAAAATGGCAGAGAGATGTTAAGGGGTTACCCCACTTGCGATTTTGAAAAAATCGAGTTTTTTATTGCATTTTTTTGAAGTATAAGTATCTGAGAATATGTCCTGAATATTTCAAGTCGATCCGAACAAAATTGACTGAGATATGAGCGTTGAAAGAGAAGAATCCGTTGTGAAATTGAAACTTTAAACGCGTTTTTCTCAAAATGGCATTTCTGAAGTCGGTGACCAAGATTACTCGAACACTAATGAACCGATCTTCTTGAAATTTTGCAGGCTTATTTAATACATAAAAATGTAGTCTTTAATCGTTCGATTTTTTTTCGAAAAAAAAAAAATGGCCGTTCTATAGCCAAAAAACGGCCGTTTTTTTCGTTAAAATCGAACCATTAACTTTGACTGTCCGCCATTTTGTGAAAAATGAATATTTTTTTAAATCCTTCGATTAAAGACTAGTTTATACTTATATTTGACTAAATCCATCCGCATTTTTTTTTTCAGATGAACCACTTCGCCGCAATGTTGGTCACCGCAAACCGTGTATATAAAAACATTATTTCATTGACGGCCCTTTGCCACTAAACAATGTAATATTTTTCAATAAAAAAATTACTGAAAGTTCTTCAAGATGTGTTCTTTAAGATGGTATATTGATCGATTAAAAAAGTTTTGTAGTTTTCTTTAAAAAGATTCCTGAAAAAGGCCTTTTTTGCGCTACAAGTGGGGGTAACGCTTTAAAGCGATAAGATTCAAAGAGACGAAAGAGCAATCGAAAATCCAGAGATACTCAGATAAACCGTGTTTTTCCCACCATGTTGCCCAACTTTTCCGTATAATGCATGGATACGCATAGCTCTTGGTTCAATCGTCAATTTTTTTTTCATTAATGTTTTTTTCCCTTCTTGATCAGGTATATCAATAACCAATGGCTATTTTTGGCATATCGATCGACCATCGTACACGATTACGTTACTAATGGAGTCGAAGTGTGCATTGGAGATCTCTAAGATGCGCGGCTTTAACGATCTTCCGTGTTAGGGTGTTAGGCTACTGTGAAGATGACGAATTCACCGCTTGAGGCAACTCAAATTGAAGGTCCAACATCCCGAGTGGAAAACGCAACTCATCACCGCCTAGCCACAATCTAGTAAAATGATGTTCCGAATCGCCATTACCTAGTCGTCTTGGCTATTGACTACCCAGCCTTGTAACGCTTTGCTCCTCTAGTGACTGAATACAAAAAATTAGATGGTGACTAGATAGAAAGAAATATCTCACGGCTGTATTATATTTCTGACCTAGCCATGACCTAGTTTTGTCAGGTAGCGACTGGGAACAAAAAATTAGGTGGCGATCAGATAAAAAAAATTTGCGGCTATTTATTTATGTTTTCGTGATTTTTTTGCACATTATTTACATCATTGGACCCTTTTACGATATTCTTCGTTGTTCATAAATTAGGGTTATATTTGCGCTGTAAATATGTTAATGGTTCAATTTTAAATGATCTCAGACAAACGTTTACGGCGTAACGTGGTTTCGATCCCGGGACCTATGGGTGATGAGTTGTGACGCTGTTCACTGAGCCAGTTCTACTTGTTCAATTTCTGAATTTCCGTATCGTCTACAAATGTTACACTAAACAATGTCAGATTATTGAAAAATGGGTGGATTAACAAATGTAAATAACATTATCGGATCGATGACTCAATTGCGTTCGCATTGAGAGCGATAATCGCATAGAATTGCATAACCTTAAATTGTATTTGTCCGATCATTTATTCCGGCTAGTGCGGCCGCAGTTCGGAAGTGTTGGCGAGATCATCGCGAGATACCGACTTGAGAATTTTTGCATTCGCAACGCCATCTGTAACTCAAGTTGCTTAGCCAGCCATGAGCCAATCGCTCGATGGAACTACACGTAGTCACATAACCACACTTTGTCATTTGTGACCAAGATCAGCTGGGCAGTGACTAGGCAAGGGCTGAATCAGGGGGCTGGCATCTTTTGGAATTTTTGCTACGCGAATTGTTCGCTGTTTGTAGTGTCCTACTCTGCCACTCCCACCCGAGTCGAAATTTTTAGCCTCCTCTGAACCCTCGCAGGACCCATTTCTTTTGTAATACATAAGCCGCCAGCCTCCGTTGAACCTACGAAACCTCATTTGTCGAGTTCAGTGCCATGAAGAGACCTCCTCTTGGCCCAGGGTAGCCTCTGCTAGACCTCCCAAACCTTCTCTCGACCCCCAGTTTCAGTGAAACGTGCAGAGCACAGGCCTCCTTAACCTGCTTTCAATCTCAAACTGTTGCCTCGACCCCACCTAACCTGCTTTCGGCCCAAATTCGATATCTCCTCCATCATCATTCCATTGTGACCTGATCGGTAACCCGTTCGATGACGAAAATAATACGAAATTAATAAAAATACATCGTCCCCTTATCAAATTAATAGTCCAATATGAATATGCGAAAACAATCAAATTTGCTCAATATCGATTTATTATTATTTTATAGGCAATTGATAAAAGAATGCTTGTGTATACAGTCTTACTCCAATTCTATCGGATTAATAGGCATTTTCCCGTGAGAAAAAATCTCACAGGAAAATTCTTTAAAAAATGCCAGTCTATCCAGTATAAGCTTACGCGACGTTTTTCGTTCTTGACATTTCTTCTTAAGCCCTCTAGTTCTTGAGTTACATTGCATTATCTAGAATTAGTCTTTTTAGCAAAAAATGAAATAACATTGCGAAAAAAATCGTACAAAACTTTATAAAAAACGCAAATGAAGTTCCTGCTACCCCGTTTAAGTTCATCATGGATAAACGTAACAATTTTTTTTCCATAAGTCATGCGTTCAATTCTTGATGGTCGAAAAAAAGCCGAAAATCAGTCACGTATAAAAGTGCGTACCGGGTCGAAAAGAAAATGATAAAAAAATATTTCAGAAAAGCAACATACAGCTGAATTTATTCCCGTCAAAACGCCGTTCGGTAAATTTGGTTATCTTTTTTTTACGAAGCTATATGACTTTTAGTGCAGCAAGAAATATCGACTGGTGTATCCAAACATTTAAGCGACGGTATATATTATATAATACTTTATATATATATATAATACTCGAAATATGTGGTTGCGTTAATATATTCGAATATACACTACCAGTCAAAAGTATTCGGACACTTCAGATAACTGCAAAACTTAATATCACTTTGGATCATTGCAAACTTATGGTAGAATAATTATTATTTTACGAAGATACTATAAAGCTCTGTGAAATTACTTAATCATATAGATCTTTATAGTATCTTCGTGAAATAATAAATGAAATGAATTATATTACTCTAACATTATTTGGCAATTATCCAGCGCTCAAAAGTTTTGCGATTATGTGGAGTGTCCGAAAACTTTTAGCTGGCAGTGTATATCTAAATAACATATAATGTTGATTTCTATATGGAACGATAGGGTGTTAATTATAGTCTATTTCATGTTCTGAAGGATTGAAATTGTCGGTTTAGAATTCAACCTCATTCGATTTTTTATTTTTGTTTTTGTTCGTTTTGTTTTTTTTTGTTTATTCAATAATGAGTTGATAAATGGCGACGGCCGATTACTGTCGATTTCAAATAAGATGTTTGATTTTTCCTTGTTTTCATTTTTAGCACGTCGAAAATTAAAAAAATATTTCCACGTGTATGTATGAAGCATATTTTTATTTTTTCCCGCTAAATATTATGATATTAACTAACCGCGTCTATTTGATTTTTTTAAAATTTGTATTAACTAGATTTTTCATAGAACCAAATTTTTCCTATTGCATTCCATTATTAAAATGATTGATTTAAAAAATGTTTATTTATAGAAAATCAATCTATTTAATACCGTCCAATAACTACATATTTTATTTGATCCTAATAAATCTGTGATTCGGTTTCATCAGTTTAACATTTTCATCTGTTCAAAAAAACAATTTAGTCAAGTTCACTGAATGGATCTAGTTATTTTTTTTTTAATTTACCTTAAATAGAATATTTGTAGAGTTAAGCATTTTTCTATTTGATTGAACTAATGGTCCATCTTTATTGCAACACTCATATCAAGGGGGCGGGGGGTAGTGAAGGTGGAGAGAGAGGAATTCACTACCTCCCGCCTATTTTATATATATATATATAAAATTCCTCTCTCTCCACCTTCACTACCCCCGCCCCTTTGATATGAGTGTTACAATAAAGATGGACCATTAGTTCAATCAAATAGAAAAATGCTTAACTCTACAAATATTTTATTTAAGGTAAATTTTAAAAAAATAACTAGATCCATTCAGTGAACTTGACTAAATTGTTTTTTTGAACAGATGAAAATGTTAAACTGATGAAACCGAATCACAGATTTATTAGAATCAAATAAAATATGTAGTTATTGGACGATATTAAATAGATTGATTTTCTATAAATAAACATACACACACACACACGCGCGCGCGCGCGCGCGTGTGTGTGTGTGTGTGTCTGTGTGTTTGAAAAATCTATAGCTTATGTGATACAACAAATAGTTGGAGGTATTCATTTGGTCTCTTATGCCATGTCAGCAACCAAAATGTTATAAGCACTCGGTAGCGTAGGGGCAGCGGCGCGTAGTTATGAGTAGGTAGGACTAGGTTCAAATCGCATATAGGGCAAATATTTTCTTCGAAAAAAATCATTTCCAAAGGCCAGGGAATGACGAATTACGATGAAAAATCCTTGTAGTAAAGCTCTCAAATAATGCGTTCATTTTATTTTCGATTTATGAAATATTTTTTGCATATAGTACACTAAGCTTTACAGTGTACATTGTAAGCAAATGAATATTAATTTGAATCTCATCTTTATTAACATATATAAATATATTTGAAAGAAATATGATCGTAGTAGGCTGGGAGACAAGGAAAAAAAAACTATTTTATTTAAATAGATTCTATATAAATTAATTTTTTTGTTTAGCCGTGTACAGTAGGCCGAAAGGGGGGGCAGTAGGTTCTGCGGGAGCGCTCGAAGTAGGCCCACCTGAGGTTCCGTAGGTTCAATTGTGACCCTCCCTGACCTCCTTTGAGTCAAAAAGTCTACTTTCTGCCATGCCGGAGGTTCATCGGAGGCTCTAACGCATGGTACTTTCAAACATTGTACCCTCCTTTAGATACCCAATAACCCGCTCACGCCGATTTCTGCTCGCCTTCATTTTGTGGGTTGAACGCGGCTCGAAAATTTCGACTCGGGCAGCGCTAGTTGTTCTCGAACAATCCTGATGCGCGCACAGGGACTATGTATGTGTACGCACGCACACATACTTGTATAATCGGGCAATACCCATATACCACCAACAATACACACTGATGGTTTCATATGGTGTATATCTATACACACACAATTTATTATACTACCATTGTTGTGTTATTAATTTATCTATTATTCATTGATTGTCTATTGCTATAACTCTGTTGTCCAATGATCGTGCCAACAAACAATCGTGAAGATAAATAGGGTAACGGAACTATTTGGTACCAAATTATAACTTTTCCAAAAGGTCATTACTAAATCTAAAAGAAGAGCTCCGTCTGTGATTGTATGCTTATATAACGAGAACTGAAGCATGTTTAAAAACTTAAACGCTAACAACTTTTTCAAGAATCGATTATTTGGCGATAAATAATTATATTGTACCCTGAGGTACAACCGCGCACAATACACGGCATTAGTACACGAGTATAAGCAATTTCAGTAATTCATTTAATTCCGCACCTCGATTTAAACTGCAAACGTCAAAATCACGGGTCAAAATAATCGTATTCGTCGTTGTGGTGGTTATGTATGTTGTGTACGCAGTGCGGTACTCGCGCCTGCGCAATAATAAATTGTCAGAAACCTACTAGCGCCACGGGGAGAGGTAGTAGAACTAAATAAAGCGATCGAAAAGCGTAGCATTTTTATATACGGTAAGGGATAGGAGGTGCCAGCCCCCTGGGCTGGATAACAAAACGTATACAATATTACTAGCTCATAGCGAGCCAACCATTGGTCAGTTCGTATGAGCTCAATTGGACGAGCCAGTTACTAGGTCGTAACTCAGACAGGCTAGCACAATTTCTACCATATATGGTGCAGGAATCGCATGGTCTTGAAGTTTGCATCGTTTGAATGCAACGAAAATCGGAAACCTTACTGCCAATTTCTCCCGCTAGAGGGGACATTGTATTATAGCGTAAACAGAACATGACGTTTAGTGAGATTCTCTTTGGTTTTGCCCGTGTTTCTACAACTACTGTTGAATAATCTTCAAATAATCCGTTTGTCGTGAATAAATTGTGAAGAATGCATCAGTGTTGTGCAATTCGATGCAGAAACGAAGGCGTTCATTTATTTCCTAAAAACGAAAAACTTCGCGAGCAATGGGAAATTGCTATACGTCGCAAGCACTTTACAGCCACAAAACATTCAAGGCTATATTCTTATCATCTTAGATCCGCAGACTCTAGAAATGAAGGATTTGTTACAGCTCAGTGTATGAACATAATATTTTTTACGCTATTTACTTCTAAAAGTATGTTGCAAAGTAGTTAAACATCATAACCTCAAAAATGATATCTGAAATATTTGCATTCTTTTAACCCTCTGGTATTATTTCATTACATGATACTTACCTAGCTCATTTTCATTCTTTACGAGGATGAAACTCAGCCGGAAAATATTTTAAAAAGCGGGGTATACCTTCCCCGTTGGTTTGGAGCAAAAAAGAAACTTTAAAAGATGAAGAGAGAAGGAAAAGAGTAGAAACTGATTTTTCAATTCCGATATAGTCAAATATCCGTAATTATTGTCCATTATGTCCATTCATATAATTTTAGTACAGGACAGACAACGTGAAAATGTACGGCGCGCGTTGACAGCTTCTTTTGTTCACGTTATGTTTACGTGGCGCCATCTGCGCTGAGCTTTGCATAAGGTTCCCGTTTTTTATATTTTTATTTCTTCATTTTTATTACTTTACAATATACTTTTGTGCAGATTTAAAATCTAGATCTTTAAATAAGTGAATTCAAGCATGATTGAGGGATTTTGGTAACGAATATTCAGCAAAAGAATTCGATCGATTGAAAAATAATAATTTACATTGCATTCCAACGCTGCAAATTTCAATCTCATTAATAAAACATACCCTAAGTCTCAAAAATGGCGAAGAAATCTTTCCTTAAGAAAAAAAAAAAAACATGAAAATCAGCCATTTTTTTCCTCGTCTAAAGGTATCTCCCCCCTTTGACAACCCTGCTGTTCGGGTCAGCAGCGCTGACTTTTCTATGTTAACCGATAACTCCTTCGCTTTTCCACAGTTTCTTTGTGCCCTCGCGCTAATTGTGATACGTGCGCTAGTAAACGAATGGCTATGGACAATACTGCGAGGGAGGGGGGGTCCAAGGAACTGGAAATAGCGACGTTAGAAATGTCGAGTAAAGACCATGGGATCGTAAAAGCCCGAAAGGTCATACGCAGAGAGAATAAAAAAACTAAAAATGTCAAGAAAATAATTTTTCGATGCATTCCAATTCAGAAGCTTTATTTATAAAGTATCGTATACGAGTACCACAAAAATGAGAGAGGAGAAATGTTTTTTCTCCCGAACAATACTTCAATGAGGTAATTCTCACCTTTGAACTGTGGAACGAACATTTGTATGTCCTGGGGAATGTTTCTGTAAAAGTCCAGCTCTCTACGATTCAGTGGCTTGCAGATGGTGTTCTGATTGAGCAGCAACAACCTCGTGTGCCCGCCGACCTGTGTAACAAAAAAAAAACAAAACGCGATTTAGCATGAGTTCAAAATTGAAATGCGGTTTATTTGAACCGTGTTGAAGTTTGCATCGGTGAAATTCAACGAAAATTCTTTTTTCTTCTTTTATTTACATCATTATCGACAATATTTTCTTGCCAATTTACATTGTGGATTTTTTAATAACGATCTTGAAAAACGTTTGAGTGATTTTTGTAGCCCAAATACGCCAAAGTGATTTGGTAATAAAAAAAAATTTCGTTGCGGTCCAACGATGCAAACTTCAACACCGTTTATTTGACCTCCAGTGATCACGTGGAGGCTCCATGTTTCCATAGAAGCTTCAATATATCTCAGTCTCGAGGGAACAAACATTTGGCGGGTGTAGCTTCATTTGAACTCAGTTAATAGTACAAGCTTTTATTTAACTTGACTTTCTGTGAGATGCAAAACGGAAAATCGACATTTCACCCACTTCCCGACTACTTAGAGCTCTGAAATTTTGCAAACATGGATCTAAAAGGTGACAATGGATGATTCAACTTAAATAAAATGTAAAAAAAATATCCATAACATTTTCAAATTTTCCTGTAAAATTAGCGATATCTAATGATCCATATAAAATCTCACTAACACGTACAACCAAATTCGTAGCCGACTGTGTTTGTATGTGAAAAGTTTATATGCAGCAATTAGTCGTAAGTTCAATCCCAATTAGTCTTTGTTATTTTTTGCAAGCATTCCATGTTCCTAACGTACAATCTCGTAAACAAGTAAACTACTAGTAACAGCTAACTAGTAAAATCAATTAACGGGAGGGTAGGGGTTTCAGCGTGAGAAAAAGCACTTTTTTGCGATTTTTTTTCTTCTATATGGATAGAGTAAATTTATTGAAACTTTTTGCACATTGCTAAGTGTCTTTTCAAGAACATTCCGTGAAATTTGTACGCGAAAGTATCCACAAACAAACCGGTGCCGCGTTTTTTCTCGAAACCACTTTTTCAAAGTCCGTGTTCACTGCCATTTGAAAACTACATGACCGATTTATTTCAAACTTGGTACACACTTTCTGCATATAAAAGACCTCCCCCCAACGGTTAGTTTGAGATTTTTTTTTGCATTGAGGGGGTTTTCCACCCCCAAAATGGCGGAATTTTTCGTGAAACATAGCACTTTTCACTTTACATGACCACCAAAAATTTAGAAATGAAAAAAAGAATTATCAAAGACCGTTGGGGGGAGGTTTTGATGATACTTTGACTAAATTTTAATGGTACTTGATTTCAGATAATTTCTAGCTGAGATACAGTGAACACCGCAAATCGTGTTTTTCCAAAGGCCTTCTTGGAAAAGCTTTGTCACCGGCTTGTTTGTGGATATTTTCGCGTACAAATTTCACGGAATGTTCTTGAAATGACACTTAACAATGTACAAAAGGTTGCAATAAATTTACTCTATCCATATAGATGAAAAAAATGCGCAAAAAAGTGTTTTTTTTTCACACTGAAACCCCTACCCTTCCCTTAAAGACTAAAAAGTAGAAAATATTTTTTTCACCAAGTCACCTATGTGACTATAAATAAAAGCTTGGGGCGCTCAAAATTTAGACATATAATCTTTAATTCACATAAATCCGTTAACATATCAACTGTATTTAATTTACTGTAAAACAACCTTAGACTTCGTAAATAAAAAGCCTGAAACTGAGTATAAACGTGTGATAAAGTTTTCTCATTACTATTGTGCCAAATTAAATACGGTTAATGAAACTGAATTCATCAAAGTTATTGAACATTTAATAAGTTGAGTGCCCAAGCATTTATTTATAGCCACATATAGGTGACTTGGTGAAAACAATTATTTTCTACTTTTTGGTACATTAAAATAAAAGCTTGTTTTTTAAATATATTTTTTACATATAATTCGAAAATATCGATTCGTACAGATTGAACCAGAAAATCTTAATTAAATAGACGAGATCTGGATACTTAAAAAAAGTAGGCGAGATAGGGACAGAGAAATAACGATGATAATTGTTACTGTTGTTAGTACAGTCGAACCTCGATATAACGAAAATTTGTCCATTCCCTTCCGATAGACACCCAAAACCTTTATACAACATAATAATATACATTGTGTCCTAATTGCTTGTAAAAGTGGCTCTAATTTGAACCTTTCTTCCATTAAAAAATAGCCCTATATTTATACCACTATTTTTTTTAAAGGTCATTTCAAACAACATGATCTCGATATAACGAACTTTCCTAGAGATTCGTTATATCGAGGTTCGACTGTATTATTATTCATAAGTCTTTATATACGGTTCTTGTAAATAATATTAATAACGACAATGATAATAATAACAATACTAAACGAATAATAATATTCCTTTTATTATGGTTACTATTATTGATATTGATATTATTGTCGTTATTCTTATTATTACGGATACTGTTATTATTTGCAATTTGGTTCTTCGTTGCTTCCTCGCACGACGTTGAAGTTTGCATCGTTGGAATGCAATGGAAGTAAATTCCACTTAATTGATGAAACGTTTTTTCATGCCGATTTACACTAAGATAATCACTCAAACGTTCTTACGTATTCTCAGTGATATCTACGACCGTAATTGGCAAAAAAAACTTTTGGATAATGAGAAGAATAAGGGAATAAAAGAGTGGAGCAAGGAAATCGTTACATTCCAAGGATGCAAACTTCCACGTCATTTTCTGGCAACGATTTATCGCAGTGACAATGCGATAAGTCTTTCACAGTCGAAAGTGTGATACATTTTCTCAGGTGACACCCCTCGATTTCGTTGAAATTTGGATATGTTATAAAGCACCGAAAAGTAAGCGATACGTATTTTTTTTTATCGGCGGAAAAACGGTTTTAAGGGGTGAAACCACCCCTCGAAAAAAGGCATCTCTAGGGGTAATATAGCAGTTTCACACACCAGGAGTCCACCGATTTTAATGAAACAAAAACGAAAATTCTTCTAATCCGAAGCAATGAAAATTCCCTATAGTGACATTGCAAAAAAAAATAAGGGGTGAACCATCCCTATATTAAGGGATGGTGTCACCCCTTAAAACCGTTTTTCCGCCGATAAAAAAAACGTATCGCTTACTTTTTGGTGCTTTATAACATATCCAAATTTCAACAAAATCGAAGGGTGTCACCTGAAGGATGTTTCTTGTGAGCCAAAACGTCCTCTGGCAGATAAGCCTCATTTTTCGACCAATGCGAAGAGAAAAATATACAAAGAAATAAAAAAGAGACTCGATACAAAACAACAAAAAATGTGGCTTGATATAAGAGAAAAGAAGTGACTCTGCAGGGTGTCCTGTTATGAATGGATAATCCTGCAACTGTCGATAGATCAGATCATGTCCTACTATATGCTGGAATTTCAGTTTAGTAAAAATCCAACGGTTTAAGAGATTTTGCGCTTTATGTTGTTAAAAAAAATCATCTGCTTTTGGTTTTTCGCATGCCGTTTCTACAAATGATATGAATCGACTAAGCAACTTTTTAAGAGGTTATCCCCACTTGCGATTTTGAAAAAATCGATTTTTTTTATTGCATTTTTTTGAAGTATAAGTATCCGGGCCCATACTTCTGTATGGGCCCGGAATAGATGACTCTATGTAAGTTTACATAAAAATATATTTTCTTCGTGTAAACTGAAATTGAAACTTTAAACGCGTTTTTCTCAAAATGGCATTTCTGAAGTCGGTGACCAAGATTACTCGAACACTAATGAACCGATCTTCTTGAAATTTTGCAGGCTTATTTAATACATAATAATGTAGTCTTTAATCGTTCGATTTTTTTTCGAAAAAAATGGCCGTTTTATAGCCAAAAAACGGCCTTTTTTTCGTTAAAATCGAACCATTAACTTTGACTGTCCGCCATTTTGTGAAAAATGAATATTTTTTAAAATCCTTCGATTAAAGACTAGTTTATACTTATATTTGACTAAATCCATCCGCATTTTTTTTTCAGATGATCCACTTCGCCGCAATGTTGGTCACCGCAAACCGTGTATATAAAAACATTATTTCATTGACGGCCATTTGCCACTAAACAATGTAATATTTTTCAATAAAAAAATTACTGAAAGTTCTTCAAGATGTGTTCTTTAAGATGGTATATTGATCGATTAAAAAAGTTTTGTAGTTTTCTTTAAAAAATTCATGAAAAAGGCCTTTTTTGCGCTACAAGTGGGGGTAACGCCTTAAAGTAACTGGCACGATATGCGTAGTAGGGGAAAGGTGTAGGAGTTGATCCCATGAGGTAAATGATCATTCGCAATAGCGACGAAACTATTAACGCTATCTAGTGATATTCTTTCGTAAAACATAGATCCCCCCCCGCGTTAGTCAATTCATGATGGTGTGAGCGACGCACTTGTTTTGACGGAAAAAAAATGAAAATTGTGAGCTGTTGATCTAAAGTAAGGTTGACTTTAAGCTTAGGTAACTTTTATTGTTACTGTCAGTTGCAATCATTGTGTTTGTGGCTTTATAATATGGTCAATTTGGGTTTTGGTTGGCGTGGTAAGAGTGGAATACTTATATGTTATGTTACCGAGCAATGAATGAAAAAGTTGAGTTTGGGGCAAGATGATTCCCTTTTAGGTGTACAAGATGATGCCTAGGGATCATCTTGTACACAAATAACGTACCCACTTTATTTTTGTTAAATAGATTGTCTACTTATATTCAAACTACACTACTAATGTATAATTAATCTCACAAATAATAATTGATATACGTAAGTGATTTAAGACTGACTGTAGAAGACTCGTTTAGTTTAATTCTAGTTGGGTGAGATCAAACTTATGATATAAAGGTAAATTTACTTGTAAGTTCAGTTTATGTTGTTTACCTATGATTAATATATATGGGTCATTCCATGTCAAATCGACAAATTTTTTACCTGACCCCCTTTGATTTCGCTGAAAATTTTCTATCTTTTTCTACCCCCCGAAAGTTATTTTTCAGAATTTTTTCAAATTTTTTTTCCCGACTCAAAAAAAGTTATGAATTTTTGAAAAAAACCGCTCTTTTATTTTTAAATTGCCAGAACTTTTTCAAAAATTGACCGTTTGGGAACTTTTTTTTTTCAAAATTTTTGTTTTTAAATGTAGTTTTCGAAAAAAAATATGAAAAAATTTTCAGAATCCCAGATATATGAAATATTTTAGTTTTTTTGAAAAAACCGTAATTTTCTCAAAGTCCGACCGTTTTTTTTTTTTTTATTTTGCTCTAAAAATACTTCAACTAATTCTGCAATGATCCCCGTTAATCAAAAGATGTGACGACAATCGCTTCTAATTTTTTTTCTTGATTATAAAAAAATTTTTGTTGAATTTTTGCTGATTTTATATAACTTTGTTATGAAATTTTTTTTATTTCCTCGTGAAACCTCAAAAGTTAAAAAATAAAATTTTATTGGAGAATTTCAAGTGATTATCGTCCAAGAAATTGTTATTTAAAAAAAAAAAAAAAATTTTTTTCTCTCATTGACGTTATTTTTTTACTCTTATGGACGTTTTTTTTTGGTACTGAAATATGACAACTTAACGTCATTTTGGTACTGAAACATGACAAAATAACGTCAATGAGAGAAAAAAATTATTTTTTTTTTTAAATAACAATTTCTTGGACGATAATCACTTGAAATTCTCCAATAAAATTTTATTTTTCAACTTTTGAGGTTTCACGAGGAAATAAAAAAAATTTCATAACAAAGTTATATAAAATCAGCAAAAATTCAACAAAAATTTTTTTATAATCAAGAAAAAAAATTAGAAGCGATTGTCGTCACATCTTTTGATTAACGGGGATCATTGCAGAATTAGTTGAAGTATTTTTAGAGCAAAATAAAAAAAAAAAAAACGGTCGGACTTTGAGAAAATTACGGTTTTTTCAAAAAAACTAAAATATTTCATATATCTGGGATTCTGAAAATTTTTTCATATTTTTTTTCGAAAACTACATTTAAAAACAAAAATTTTGAAAAAAAAAAGTTCCCAAACGGTCAATTTTTGAAAAAGTTCTGGCAATTTAAAAATAAAAGAGCGGTTTTTTTCAAAAATTCATAACTTTTTTTGAGTCGGGAAAAAAAATTTGAAAAAATTCTGAAAAATAACTTTCGGGGGGTAGAAAAAGATAGAAAATTTTCAGCGAAATCAAAGGGGGTCAGGTAAAAAATTTGTCGATTTGACATGGAATGACCCATATATATAAAGGTGTTGTAAACTCGAGCAAATTTTTATTTAAATTTACCTAATTTCTCCAAAATAACAAAAATCCAAAAATAGGGGCAAGATGATCCGGGGAAATCATCTGGTCCATAGCCTAGGGATAATCTTGAACACCGGGGTGTCCACGATGATCCTTATTTAAGGTTTAAAAAAAAGAAAATCTTTCTATTGAAACCCTAATTAATTGAATATTTCGAATATGCCAATCGTAAGATAGATAAATATAGTAGCAAACGCTTTCAGATCTTATGACCTATCGACATTTGCAGGATTATCCATCCATAACAGGACACCCTGTATAAACCAAAAACGTACAAAACAAAGGAAAGGCAAATAAAAATAAAGCGTATAACGTAAATAAAGAGTGGAGGGGCCTCCTTCGGGAACTAAAGACCAAAGACGAGAGGCGATTGTGCCTCGGTCCCGTGTATCTCGCACTTAAAATAAAAATCTAGGTCAAGAGTGAAAAGGAACGCATCGAGTGCTACTCCAGAGACGATCATGCATAGGGCCAAGGGGGAATTGCCAAGTTAACGAAATAAAAAATTCTTCGATTTTCGTATTTAACGGAATTTAAAAATAAAACTGTTTTACATTTGGAGAAATATTGTCATAAATATATATTTTAAGTGCACTTTTGTAACACGCATTTTTGCCGTAAACGCCTCACCCCCCAGACATTTGAGGCCTCGGGGAAAAAAAATTTCTCCCAATCTCTTTGATTGTCCTTTTGATATTCTCGCTGCAGAAATACGTCGCCGTAATGACCATGATTTTTATCTCGTGTCCTCGTAATCTCCGGTGAGCTCCGGTTCTACTCGTCCCCGAGAGAATTCCCGATGAGTCATAACCCTCCCATCGACATTTCTTACCGCAAACTTTCAAAACAAAGCGATTTTACCATGTGCGAAATTAAAGGTAACGAGTGAGCTGGAGATGGTTCTGGGAGCTTCGAGTATCATTTATTCTATTGCGTATTTATATATTTATTATCTTATCGTTATTATTGATTTTTGGTTTAATTTTGTCTATTATGATTATTATTGCTATAATCGCGATCGCAAAATCATTATCATTCGAATTCCTCGCACGCCTCCGTGTTTTCGTAAATACAGTAGTCAAAAAACCAAAAGCGAATGTTCAAGGAAAGACAATATTCACGATGTTGGAGTTGAATCGCAACGAAAATTCGGTTTTATTTTTTTTTCTTTTTTTCTTTTTCATTATCCAAAATCTTTTTTTACAAATTAAGTCTGGAGATCTCTAATAAGGGTTCAGAAAAAAGTTTGCGATTTTGAAGGGCTGAACGTGTAAAAAAATGGGCTACGAAAGTTTCGTTGCGTTCCAACGATGCAAACTTCAATATCATCAATATTCGTAGTCGCTGTCCAAATTTCGATATCACCGGGACGAAAATTGTAATAGTTTGGGGTTCGGTTTTGAATTCAAAAAGCAATTGCCCATTGCTTTATTTCGTTGTTATTTGGAATGAAAAAACTTTCAGCAATCTTAATTTCATTTAGTGTCATAACAAAATTGAACAAAATAAAACATTTTCACATATTTATTATGCATCAATTTTTCAAATATAGTTCTTTATTCATTATTTTCAAAGCTCTTTTCTGCTTTTCAAATTATGTGCACATTTATTTTCTAATCGCAAAATATTAGGCCCTCAATTCTACAAAATTGTCAATTCTGAAAATTCTTCCCAATGGAACGATGTCGAGCTACTTTTTGGAATGTTTTTAAGAATTTTGTCAATGTATTATTGACAAATATAAAAATGAAACTAAGATATAAAGAAATAAAAGAAAAGAATAACAAAAATAACAATAAGAATTATGTCAATATACTATTGATAACATGTTTTAAGGGAGACTTTGTCCTTGACATTTTCAAAAAATCAATTTGAGCTCAACATGAACAGCTAGAAGAAGAGGAGGGATGCCTCTATGGACCAAGCATTGCCGATTAGCGGTAATTATAAACACATTTGTGTAAACACATTACAAAACTTTAAACGCGTTTTTCTCGAAAACACGTTTTTAAAAATGGCTGACATTCTCCTGACCGCTGTAATTAACATATCGACCTGAAATTTGGAGAGCATACTCAGAAAATGTCTTCACGGAATGACGGATCGTTTTTTCGATAGATACATTTTCGCATTTATTATTTATCTTTTTATGCGAAAAAAAACGCGAAAATTCGATTTTTTTTTAAATTGCCGCCATTTTCCGAAATTTGTACTAAACGAAAAACCCATCCGTCATTCCATGACCAAAGGGTCACAGATTGATAATATGCTTTGAATTTGTGTTTCAGATCAACAAAGAGGGGGCAGTGATGTCAGCCGTTTACCTCCCGCCATTTGAAGACCTGTTTTCGCGGAGCTGCAACGGCCGCCATTTTGGTTATTTAAAAAAAAAATTTTAACGTTCTGTATATCATGAATAAAAGCAAGAAAAAAACCGCACTCAAAAAGCTTTACTCGTTTCCTTAAAAAAAAAATAAAATGTAAACACCTGAAATATGGCACTCCAAGGACAAAGTCTCCGTTAAAACATTTATACTTATTCATTTGCTACTTTTCTTCATTTGATTCTCTTTTTCCGTACGATGCTAACTCTGCGTTATTCAAGATGAAGGATACATAAATTGATTTTTGATGAAGGATAAATATTTTTCCTTGCTCTCAGCTCGTGGCTTAAGCAATGTTTCTTCTACTTACTCAATCGCTTATACTTCCGATGAAATCGAAGTTAGCATCGTTGATGTACATGAAGTTTGCATCGTTGCTATCCAACGGTTTCATTTTTTTTTTTCGATTTTGTTTGGTTGGTCCCGGTGGCCGTAAATATTTTTTATTCATTTTACCATATTTTTTTAGCAGCTAGAGCCGAACTGACCAAGAAAAAATAGGAAATTACAAAATCGAAAAAAAAAATGAAACCGTTGGATAGCAACGATGCAAACTTCATGTACATGCATCGTTGGGATGCAACGAACATGATTTTTTTCAATCTCAAATTTCCTTTGGCAAGATTTAAGCGACGAAAATCACGCAAATGTTTTTTAGGATTCTTATCCAGCGATCTACACCCTAAATTTGCGGAATATGATTTCGGTTAATAACGAAAATGAGAAATTGAACAGAATTGCGTTGCATTCCAACGGGGCAAACTTCAAACTCATTTGGTCCAAGTGTCGCAGCGCTGACGACCATTTCAAATATTTTCGCAGTGAATTCCGAGCGCGCCGTTCGACACTCGGACATTGACTGTATTTTAAACTCGAATAGCGTTCTCGCCAAACAGAAACAGATGGTACGATCGAATTGATTCGCTCGACGATGAATTTTGTCAGCCGAGAAAACAGCCGATATAATTATTTTTGTTGTTGTTGCGTTACGACAGCTGTGCGTTCTCCCAGTATCGACTGTTTTTGAAAAACAGGAGTGACGCAACAATTTGGACTGAAGTGACGTAAACAGCGGGTATGAACTATCTTTGGTGTGTAATTCAATGATATCAAATAGATTTGGCCAGCTGGAATAGAAGCGTGTCCGATGGGTTCATTACAAGACACAAGAATTCAAGATCTATATAGAATGTTGCAGTTTGCATCATTAAAATGCAATGAAATTAAGTGTTTTTTTTTATTTCCTTATCTCCTCCATCGCCCAAAATCTTATCCAGCATGTTTAGGCTTCAGATTTCTTATAAGTGCTACTGAACTTTTGTTGCGTTCCAACGATGCAAACTTCAATGTCATGATCTATATAGAAAATAATTCTTGCGTAGAATGTCTTTCCTAGATTGCCGAGGAATTTTCTCCATGCGGTTGATGGAATGCAACGAAAATTAATATATTTAAACTCCTTTAATTTCTTATGGCAGGCTTTTCCCACAAAAAAATCTTCAGCCACTTTGCAAGATATTTATTTGACTATCTACGATATAAAAGTATAAAAAAAAAGGAGATATTTTTTGCAAAATTTGAAAGACTTAAGTTTGCATCTTTGGAATGCAAAGAAAATTGATATATTTAAATTCCTTTCATTTCTTCTGGCAGATTTTGCCTACAAAAATTCTTCAGCCACTTGTAAAGATAATGATGTTGAAGTTTGCATCGTTGGAAACCAACGAATTATTTTTCCACTGAATTTTCCAAATTGTGTTCAACAGATCTAAGCTTCAAAAATCCAGTGATCATTTTTCAGGATTCTTATTTAGCGTTTAGGTTTGTTCTACAACCCAAATCTCCCAAATATGATGTTCGATGCCGATAAAAATAAGTAAAAAAAAAATCGTTGCTTTCCAAAGATGCAAACTTCAAGCCCATTAAAGATGCTCATTTGACGATTTGCAATATAAAATTATAGAAAAATAGATCATTCTTACAAAATTTGAAAGGTTGAAGTTTGCATCGTTGGAATGCAACGAAAATAAATATATTCAAATTCCTTTAAGTTCTAATGGCAAATTTTGCCTACAAAAATTCTTCAGCCACTTTTCAAAATATTTATTTGACGATTTCCAATATAAATCCATTAAAAAGTAGATAATTTTTGCAAAATTTGCAAGGTTGAAGTTTGCGGAAAGAAATTAAAGGAATTTCAGTATATTAATTTTCACATACTTAAATTCCTTTAATTACTTTCAGCAGATTTGGCCTCCAAAAATTCTTCAGCCCCTTTTCAAAATATTTATTTGACAATCTACAATATAAGTCTACAAAAAAATGATCTCTCACACCAAAGATATAGAAAATAAAATCTAAAATCCTTTGTTGCGTTCCAACTATGCAAACTTCGCCATAATTTGTCTTCCCCTTAATCGACGATGCATTTACAATTAAAAGAACGCGTATAGTTGAAAGAATAAAATCCTCGATTGTTACAGGGACTTTGAACGCGGGAATCTGCCGCAATTACGCAAAAAGCGCATCGATTGCCGCACCAGAGAACAAATATGTGGTGTGACCTCACAATCGCATGGTACCTATTACTATAACGAGAAAGCACATGTTCATCTTCGACGCTCCGGCCAATCCGGATCTCGACCGATCTAGCCGTACGGCAATTTCGCTCGCGAAGAATTCCATCGACGTTCAACGTCAATTGCAACGATTCATTATCGCTAATTTCCAATGAAATTGCACGCAGAATCGACTGGAATGACGCAAGTGCATTTTTTCTCCCTCCGACTCGAGTGCAACTCTCGCGTAACCTCCAACAACGCAATACCGTTTCTCGTTGCACCAATTTTTCCCGCGATCTTTTTCACCCGTAAACATACGTAATTGCCGCCGGAAAAAGTAAATCGCTGCGGCTAGTCGTCCGGTTATCGGACGAATAAGCGTGTTATTCGTCCAAATAGCCGCTCAGTTCACGCTTCGTAACGCCCCGACCAAACAAACCCAAACAAACCCAAACAAAATTATGAAGATTTTATTCGGACGAATACGTGTAAATTATTCGTCCAGATAGATTGTTTAACAATTTAACACATTCTATCTATAATTCCAGTTTGTTTGGGTTTAATTTAAGTTTCCGTGATTTCCGCGATTCCGTAGTAAAAACAATGCAGACAAGAAAAAAGTGAATTTTTTTGAGGTGGTTTGGCGCGTACCTGATTATTGAGGGGATGTAGGGCGACCTCCTCGTCATGTTCCTGTAGAAACGTAGCTGTCGTTGCTGAGGATGTTGACGATGTTATTGTATTTGTGCTGTAGCACCGTGGTTCAGCCTCTCCCATACCCCAAGACCTCGTCAGGTATACCATACCCAACTTACGATCCAACCTCTTATTCCAAAAGCTTATTATATTAAAGATTCGTCTATATATATATATAAACGCGAATGAGGGTCCTGCCACTCGACGAAATTCCGTACAGTCAGCGCACAACTATTTTCCCAATCTCGTACTTGTCCCGTGCCTAACCTCGATTTTTCGATCTTTGTCTCCCCCTCACCGCGCATAAATATACTGTGTTTGTCTCTCCTCTCTTTTTCCTCGTCGCAAATCTTTGGGGCGAGCTTTGTTTCTTATTCGTTTGTTTCCGCGCGGAGCGCTTTCCTTCTGAGGTTCTCCTCGACACCTCGATTGTCTTTCGTCTTCGAAAGAATACAAAGCGCCCGAGGGCTTTTATCGACGATTTCTGTTGGTACGAGTGCGCGGGGTTAAGCACGCACGTAACTAAACACAGGCACGCACACACACGTACGACACGCGCCGCACGACACGTAGACCGCTCGATGGGAGAAGCGCCGGAGGGGGAAGAGAATGAAGAAAACAAAAAAAGAAATGGATAAAAAGAGGAGGCGCTCTCAGCGAGTATTCATGACTATACGGGGACGCGGAACTGACGAAATTATTTTTGGATATCAAAACACACGCGCGGAAAGCGGAAAATACACACGCGAAAGTACGCGTATACGTTTACGAAGCTCTAATGCCAACGCGCTTGATTCTTAACTTCGTTCGCAATGGCGAGCTCTCCGGAACACTAAACAGAAACGCGGATTTTTCAAAGGTCGATACGCACGGATATTGGCCGCGTATGGATTGTTATGACGAACTGCGAGGATCTTGGCCTCGGTCGTCGCCTGTCACACAAACGAACTGACTGCTTGGCGCGTATTGCGCTACGGCAGAACGAGAGAGAGAGAGGACGATGGATGGAAAAGTAAGCGCGGCGGTGGGGAAGGAGGAGCTGTACGCACCTCCGTTATCGAATCAGCTGTAAAACGGGACAAAGAGGGGAGCAAGCGTACCAACTGCGTTGTGCGACAAAAGCACCGGGACTATTTTCTAAACCGAATTCTCTAGATTCTGGTGACGAGAAAGTTGTAGATCGAAATTTGCAAGGAGACTAGAGAGGAGTCGACGCTCCCTACTCAAACAGTTCTTTCAATCGGTCGCAGAGGTGTAGGTTCAGTTCCGCCGCAGGCGTCGCTAGTGTTCGTGGGAACCGATTATATATAGTAATACAAAACTGCATAAGGTGAAACTGACCGTGTTATGGCGGCAAAATTGTTTGCGCCTGTCAAACACAAATATATCTGTCGTGTACACCAGCACAGCAGCTATCGAACTATGTGTATAATAATGGAGATGACTCCTCGCGAGTCAATGAGATAAAGGGAAAAAATAAACACTCTAGGTCGGAATTATAAAACAAATTTCAACTATTGATGGCAGTAAATTAAAAAATATATTCTTCGAGGTTATTTTTGTTCGAGTTCTTTTGGGATTGGACGAGTTCTTTGATTGGTTGAAACTGCTTCAATTCGCTCGTACAACCAGATACCTATACGAATGCAAAAGGAAAGAAAATTAAAACTACCGAGGCCCGAACTCAGGACCTTCAATGCAGTAATCTAGCGTTCTACGAACTTCGTCACACAATCATTTGGCAATAAATATAATCTTCTCATGTTTAAGTAATTGCCGCGCTTGGGGTTCAATTAGGCTTGACGGCTTGTTCGGTTGGTTCATCGCTTAATTTAATTCATATTTAGCTTCATTTTTAAACGTAACTAGCAAATCACGAGTTTTCATGGGTATACATATAATAAGCACGTGTTGGAAAGCAACACCAGCACGTAGAGCCAACATTCCCGCATTCGCCCGGTTTCTTGCATGTACATGTTATTATTATTTATTATTATTATTATTGTACAGAAAAACAAAGTAAGCCGCATCCGAGTAATAAATACATTACGAGATACATTACGGTTGGTTTATCGCTTTATTCGCGTTTCATTACAATTAGCTATATTTTTAAACATAACAGGCAAATAATAAGTTTCCATAATAAAATAACTCGTGTTGTACTTATCATATAATTATTATATCTGATGTGCTTATTATATAACAAGCCCATGTGAATAAAACAACACGAGTTGTTTCATTAATATGTGCTTTATTAATATTATTTATATTTTATTTATTATATATATGTACACAATATTATTATATATTATAATGGAAGGAATCCCCACTTGGGTGTATTATCGTTCGGGTGTACGAGAGAGAACGCACCATGACTGTTCCAAGTGAGTACGAGAGAGAAACACGATCACCCCAGTTTTGTGATTGGTCGTTGAGGCGGAGCTCGGACCTTATGCAGTTTTGTATTACTATATATCATCGTTTCCCAAGAACACTAGCGACGCCTGCGGCGGAACTGAGCACTACACCTCTGCGACCGCTTGAAAGAACTTCGTACAAACAGGCTAGGATAGGGAGTTTGGACTCCTTTACTCTACTCTCCTTGATGCCATCCTAATCGGGTAAACCGATCGCAGCGACTTTAGCGGCCACTATAATATTTAAAAATGTGTACAAAACGCGACCTACCCCCACCATGGGAATACCAGACCTGTATGTAGAACCGTGCTCATCAGCACGGTCTTACATACAGGTCTTGAGACTCGCTCAAAATTTCAGTGGTGGGGGATGGCCTCTTATTGAATCAACGACTGTTTCAACTCGTGACCACGCGGATCGCTGCTATAGATTGATGCAGGCTGTGTGAGAGAGACGGAAATAAATTTAAAAAGTAAACAAAACCCAAACATAACCGCTAATTCACGTGATCACACACGACGTGCTCTGCTTGTATATTCCCATGGTGTAGTTTTGTTTAAATAAAAAAACGGTGATATTGAAAAATGACTAAATGGTGTATTGTGCCAACGTGCAAAACAGGCTCTCGGAGTGATAAATCAAAACGCTCAGTGTTTCGGGTGCCGAGAGACTTGGCGCAATTAAAAAAATGGGAGGCCGCGATACCAGGCATTGCGAAATTAGAGCCGAGACCCGTTGTGTGCGAAAATCATTTCGAACCGAAATATATTCATCGAGTGTGTTAAAACCTGTGCACACAGGTTTTAAAACGGTATAAGTCCTGTACGTCGTGTGATAGAGCTGTGAGATTAAACTGGGGTTGCACTTTTTCTCTGTCGCAACTAGTGACAATGAAGACTCACGGTGGTTTGATTCATGCTAATTTGCATTTTTTCCAACTTATTCGTCACGTTGAAGGATTCTTTGCGAAATACTCTTTCAGCAAAAATGTTTTCGATTTGACTGACAACGAAGTCCTTGAGACTTACGAATTTAGTTTTCCGTATGCAGAACATGCTTCCGAGGTTTTATCGTATGCTATTGTGTACTATGTTCGACTGAGAATGCGGCAACATACTCATCAAAAAAATGTACAGCTCGATAAAAAATATTCCCAACAAAATAAGATGGCAAAATGGACACAACATTAACATTATTCTCAGAAAGAGCACGAAATTGACTAACTATACTCTGCAAAAACACTAATTCCTTCACTTCTGTTGCAAAACACTTGCAAAATAAAATTGTCTGCTTATAGCGTCATCAATCTTTGCTCACACCTATAATGTACGATAATTCAGGACACATGAAAAAAATCTATTTTTCTTAAGGACAATAAAACCTGCAATTGATGGAATGATTGAAATGATTTATATCGCGTTGGGGCCGGGAACCAAAAAAAAAATGAAAAATTATTGGGATCATTACAATAAATGCTTTCCAGGCTGGAAAACATAAAACAAAGTTAGTGAATTATTTTCATTTATCCTACTCGAGAGTCCTTCGCTTGAAGGTAAGAAAAGAGGTGTTTTTTTATTTACCAACGCAAACCGTTTCGGAAACTGCAAAGTAGAGATTATTGAAAATGTTTCTTGGGACATGCATTAAAATTTTTCGAAGAGGAAATAAAGAATTGTAAAAGAAGCACTGTTTCTTAAGTATTTGTTTCATTTTCAAGAAATACATCCTGCAAGTGTTTCGGTCTGGATTCCACTTCGGTCTGGAATAGTTGCCACTTATTTTCCGGTCAATTAAAACAACGCGTAAAGCCTATTTTTTTTATAAAAGCTAAAACATGTTTTAAAAAAACCGAGCGCACAGGGATCGAACCCCTGAAAGCAGCATTACGAAGCTTGCACCGAACCCCTCGACCAACACGAGCTCACATTGACACCTTTATAAAAAACATTCATATTCATTGTACCCACTTGGATAACTATAGTCTTTTGGTTTTTTCAGGTTTACGATAAAGTTACTTTTAATTGTATTTAGGTCCATCATGCATTTTTGACATTGAATATCATAATTTGCCTACACCAGCCAATTGTACAGCTAGGTTAGGTTCCTATGAGTCAACAATCGATTTCCATCTCTCTCGCACAGCCTGCATCACTCTATCGCAGCGACACTCGTGGTCACTAGGCGAAACAGCCGATGCTTCAATAAGAGGACATACCCCCACCACCAGAGTTTCCAGACCTGTATGTAAGCCCGTGGTCATCAGCTTCTACCCAGCGTTGTTGGTGGCTCAATCAAGTACTACTTAAATCCAGTAGATTCGCCTACCACTTTTTTTCTATCTCCCCATTTGAGTTCGGACTCCTTTAGTATAATCTCCCTGTTCGTATCGTTGCGGAGAATCTTCCGATCGATATTTGCTAATTGCATTGCTTTTTTACGGCGATGACATCCGATAGCCGGAAAAACCGAAAAGAAAGGAATATGTAAATTTTCAAACGCCGCGGTCATGTGACGGATCTCAAGCAAGTGGTCATTTGACCGGTATTCAAAATGGCCGCGGTCTCGCATCGGGTCGGGTCTCTCATCAGTTTTCCACAAATGTCAAACTCCCGTTGACAGCTGAATGTGATAAAATTCGATCGTCGGAGAATTTCTGTTCGCTTTTAAACGCTGTATCAAGATGGCGGATCCTAAATATGCCGATTTACCCGGAATCGTGAGTATTTGGGCGAATTTTTTGTTTCATTTTCCTATGCCTACTCGTGTCGACATTTTTGGTTATAGGTGTGGTTGTGTGTTGATTCTTCATGTTCCGTTGAGATTGACATGCCTCAGTGTTTTTTTCTACGTCACAATGAAATTCGCATTTCGAACTTATACCAGCGTTTGCGCACCGATGAACAAAACAATTCAAACAAAAGAATAATAACATTGTAGTTCGAGTAGGCTCAGAATTTTCGATTTTTAAACTTGAACGATGCAATGGCTAGATCCGCTGAACACGACTGGCTTTGGTATAAGTTTTTTTTCCTTCCGACAATCCTATTCTATTATTCATCATAGTTTTACTAACAATGATCATAATAATCGTAAGGCATATTGATTTCCGTTGATCGAGTCGCTGCAAAAAAAGTTATTGTCATATATTCAATTTTATAGCTATTATAATGTTGTTATTACTTGCAACAAGATTGCTGCAATGATATTGGATATACAACTTAATTCGGTCGGTTTTTTTGCTTAAAATACACACTTATTTGAATGATAAAATTAATTAATACATCAATCAAAATATTGTCCATCGCTAGCCACTACTTTTCCCCATCTTTCTGGTAATTTATGAATTCCGTCGCAGAAGAAGCGTTCATCTTTTGAAGCCAAGAATGAATCGAGCCAATTTTTCATACCCTGTTGTGACATGAAGCGTATTCCAGTCAAAGCGTTCTGTATCGATCGAAACAAATGGTAGTCGGTAGGGGCAAGGTCCAGTCTATAAGGCGGGTGAGCCAGAATTTCCCACCCGCTATTTTCCAAATAGTTTTTAACCACAATAGCAACGTGAGGCAGAGCGTTGTCATGTTGAAAGATTATGGACTCGTGTCTGGTCGCATATTCTGGACGTTTTTCGGCTATAGCTCACTTTAAACGGATCAATTGTTGCCTGTAGAAGTCTCCCGTGATGGTTTGAGCAGCATTCGGTGGGCTTCAGCTGCACTCTTCTTCCAATTGAAACAGAAAATCAACACTTCCCGCAAATGGTGCTTATTCGGGACGAAATTCGACATTTTCACCGCAGTAAAAATTAGACTTGATACGCAAAACTCAAAGGTCTGTAAACGATATTTGGTCAAGAGATGTTGATACTTCACGATACAGCAAAAATCAGCCGTTGCCGTCAACCATTTATAGCACCTAGAGCCATCTTTTGAAAGCGGACCGAACTAAGTTGTACACCTAGTATATACATTTATGTATCATATCAAGTGACACAGCAGCATCTTGACGTCAAGTAATTTTAAAAAAATGCTATGCCCTGACTATCTTGACGCCATTGACGACCATATATTTTAATTGCTTTTTATAATTGCTCCCTTTATGCCTTATCGCCTTATTCAATTCTTCCGCATATGTGACTTTGAAAGAAAGCTTACCATTGTAAGCACAAGTAAAGTGATTTATGTTGGGACGTCGCAATAATGCCACCGATGAAGTTTCAGCGGGACTCGATGGACCAATCGTCATGTGCATTGCACAACTTTTAAGGCGTTACCCCCACTTGCAGCGCAAAAAAAAGGCCTTTTTCATGAATTTTTTAAAAGAAAACTACAAAACTTTTTTAATCGATCAATATACCATCTCAAAGAACACATCTTGAAAAACTTTCAGTAATTTTTTTATTGAAAAATATTACATTGTTTAGTGGCAAATGGCCGTCAATGAAATAATATTTTTACATACACGGTTTGCGGTGACCAACATTGCGGCGAAGTGGATCATCTGAAAAAAAAATGCGGATGGATTTAGTCAAATATAAGTATAAACTAGTCTTTAATCGAAGGATTTTAAAAAATATTAATTTTTCACAAAATGGCGGACAGTCAAAGTTAATGGTTCGATTTTAACGAAAAAAAACGGCCGTTTTTTTGCTATAAAACGGCCATTTTTTTCGAAAAAAAAAAATCGAACGATTAAATACTACATTTTTATGTATTAAATAAGCCTGCAAAATTTCAAGAAGATCGGTTCATTAGTGTTCGAGTAATCTTGGTCACCGACTTCAGAAATGCCATTTTGAGAAAAACGCGTTTAAAGTTTCAATTTCAGTTTACACGAAGAAAATATTTTTTTTTGTAAACTTACATAGAGTCATCTATTCCGGGCCCATATAGAAGTATGGGTCCGGATGCTTATACTTCAAAAAAATGCAATAAAAAAAAATCGATTTTTTCAAAATCGCAAGTGGGGGCAACCCCTTAATTCGGGAAATAGTACACCTGACGCTATTTATTGCCAGCGGGTGGTTTTTTTATGCAACCACCTTTTATAATATATAGATTATCATGAAAAACAGGTGGGAATGGAAGACTATTGGGATAAAGGAGCAACAAAGGGAGAGATCAGGGATATGTGGGCTAGAATAAGGCGCGGGAGTGTGGGGAGAGAAGGAGGAAAGGGTTTCAAAGACACAAGGTGTAGAGTATGCGGGAAAGCGGAGGAAACTCTGGCACATATTAAGGAGTGAGAGGAGGCCAAGAAAATGATGGATGAGCAGGTCCATAGAAAATTTGAAGAGTGGGAAAAGCAGCAGAGAAAGGAACCAAATGAAGGGTGGAGGAAGGCACTAGAGGGAAAGGATTTAGTAGAAAAGATGTGTGAAGTTGCGAGGTAATTTGAAGGCAAGAAAGCGGGGAAGAAATTAATACAAATACAAGAAGTGCAACGACAATAGGATCAATGTTTTTGATGTTTAATAATAAGAAGCTCTGTAAAGAAAGAAAGAGAGAAAGGAGATGTAAAAAGCCTACAAGGGTGCACGTGAAATAAAAGAAGTACTTATCTATATAGATTATCATGTAATTTCATTTTATCATTCTTATATTATATTAGTAATTATGACTATTCTCGTAATAGTAGGTTGAACGGACCAGTGAGTGGACAAACAACGATACGCAACGAACGCATTTAGATAGACTGTACAATGAAAATATTATGAAAACTCATTTTTTAATTGCTAAAGCTCACAAAATTTATTGTTCGGATAATAGACGAAAATATTCGAAATAATTGCAAAAAATAATGTTGGAGGAATTGATAAATAAAGAGCGAAATGACTAAATCGTGAGTGGATCGGTGAAATTACCAGTAATTGGACACTCGACCGCCAGTAAATAGACGTGTAGTGTAGATGAAGGCTGTAAAGGACAACGATTTACCATTTATTTTTATTCAATGCTAGTGCAAGTGTTGCAATTGAATTTAGTCGCTAGTGTTGCGCAAAAATCATAATATCCTTATACGTATGAGTGTTATATTCGTCATTAGGATTTCGTAGGAAATACACAAAGTTTTTTTTGCATCTGGACGTGAAATGCGAAAAAAATACCAAAGTTTAGTTCGACAGAGAAATATAAAATTAAATTTTGTCGGAATAAACAAAAAAATGAAATGATTTTATGACAACAATTAATGAAATGTACATATTTATCTCTGAACAATAATGAATTTTGTAATATTCAGCAGATGAGCTAAATTGTTTACTGTGCTTTGCGAATTATCAGAACAGAGCCCATATGTTCGTTCACTGAAAAGAGGTCATAATGCAGGACCAGTGTGCTGGAGTGAAACCAGTGAATAAACATGTCTAATTCTGACCTATTACGAATTTATTTAAAATATTTACAAAAAACCAAAGGTCAATTCTATCTGATGTAATTAAAGTGATACTTACCGTAAAAACTCATTAAGGGGCTATACCAGTGTGAACGCTAAAAATTTGGGTGATTTTCAGGAATTTTTTGGAAGAAAAGTACTCAATTAAATGTTTCGGAAAATTAAGAATATATTTGGCTGTATTTGACCTATATCACATAATTTTTTCATAGAAAAATATTGACATCCAAGCGACTTATGCAGTGCTTTCGGAGGCGCTAAAAAAAAGTTCCTCCACTGCTGACATGATTCCGGCCGACTGAGTAACTGAAACCGAAAAAGGAAAAAATGTCGTTAAACTGGACGGTATTTTCTGTACAATGACGTACGATTTTCGAAAAATATCAAAATCTAACAAAATGGCGTAGTTATGAAAAAAAGTGTTTTCTTGCCTACAAAATGGTCGTTTTTTTCAATGCCAAATCGTCAATTTTCATCCAATCAAAAATATCCTACGTCATTGTAGAGTAAATATATTCAAGAGTACTCAGTTCAAATTTCAAGTCAATCGGATAATTGCTCTTTGAGTTACAATGTCAGCAGATTTGAAAAATCTCATTTTGAGAAAAACGCGTTTAAAGATTTAACTATCGATTTTTGCAAGATAAAGTGATATTGATATAAACGATATGAATGATAATGATATTTTTGAAAGTATAAACTGTCGAAAAGGCAACAAAAAATCGATTTTTTAAAAGTGTCATACTGCTAAGGCTCCTTAAAACTATTCCTTTCGCCTTTAGAACACCTACTGTGCACAGCCGTATCATAACTAACAAGGAACATCACTTAAGTGTCCGCCTTCGATTTTTTTGAAACTCTTATATGTGATAAAGCGTTGAAAATGATTACACGTATTTTTCTTTATCTGCGGAAAAACGCTTTCGAGGGGGTAAACGATACCTCAAAAAAAGGTGTGTTTCCCTTTAATTAAAAAAAATTCCATAGTGGATTTTTCATCGCTTTACATTAGAAGAATTTTGGTTTTTGTTTAATTCAGATCGGTGGACTGTGGGTGAAACTTCCAAACCACCCCTCTACACGCCTTTGAGGGGTGGTATTACCCCTTAAAACCATTTTTCCGCAAATACGAGAAAATGTGTCTAATAATTTTCAACGCTTTATCTCACATATGAGTTTCATCAAAATCGACGGCGGACACTTAAGATTCCTTGCAAGTTGCGCGGTGTGCAAGTACTACAAACTAGGAACATTTCGTGTGGCGTCAAAATTCGATATTAAACTGAGAAATCGGTTTTAACAACACCTGTGATTTTTTTTGCCGAATTATAGTAGTTCCAGTTTTTATCGACACTTCACACTCTTTACTTAAATATAAATCAGCTTTCGTCAATTCATTGGCCGGTTTATCCTATAACGATGTACGGATGTCAGTAGTTTGGAATGATTTCCTACCCTGAAGGATTATTTTGGTTTGACATCCCAATTTCAGGCTTACGATCAAGTCGATGTCTATGAAACATCGGATCTCCCGGAAGCTGAGCAGCCTCCTATATACTCAGAGGTAAGAGGTAACCCAAACAAACAAAATCATTTCTTTACTCACCGGGTTCAATGCTGACTAAAACATCAAAATTCTATTCGCCAAGGATGATACGGACTCTATCGAGCGTCTTCACACGAGCGCCACCGAAGCATTCAACAAATTCAAGGGCAAGCACGTTCTTACCAAAGGCGTCGACTTTTCCGACAGAATCTCACGAAAGCCACGAACCGGCTACAACGCGGTGTAATTTTTCAATCGCTTTTCAATCTCTCTATTTCTCTTTCGTTTGGCTTTCCCGATTTCTGATCTGACAATCGTTTGGCCCACGTCCAACGATAGATTCGGGGACTGGGAATTGCCGGGGGAGGGTGAGATCGAAACCCCTATACAGAAGCAAGAGAGGCTGCAGTTCGAGCTGAAGGAACTGTTGGAGGAGGTGAACAGGCTGAAGGAGAAGGCGAGCGACGAGGCGGAGCAGAAGAGCATGGCGGAAATTTTGTCGCAGGTGGAGGTGATGGGAAAACAATTGAATTGCCTGAAGTTGAACGAGACACTTGGCAGCGATCTCGTGGCGACTCTTGCTGATCCCCAAGGCGCCAGCCTCAAGTGAGTATGACGAAGATAAAGGTAGTAGTAGTTTTATTTGCATCGCCTTTTCAGCTATTAGGACTTGGAATTAATTCGTAGCGTTTCTTAAATGAAAAAAATACATTAATGAAAGTATTGCCCCTCGCTTTCTACAACCTTTGACCATTTTTCGGGCAGGGTACGAATACCGTGTCGGAAGAACGCCTCGTCTTTAGATGCAATCCACGAATCGATCCATTTTTGACAATCTTCGTAAGAAGTGAACTTCTGCTCAGACAGGCTATGAGCCATCGAACGAAACAAATTGTAATCAGACGGAGCGATATCTGGAGAATACGGCGGGTGGGGTAGGACTTCCCATTTAAGTGTTTCCAGATATGTTTGTACCGGTTTTGCAACGTGCGGACGAGCATTGTCGTGCAGCAAAATCACTTTGTCGTGTCTTTCGGAGTATTCCGGCCGTTTTTCTTTCAATGCACAGCTCAAGCGCATCAATTGCAGTCGGTAGCGATCCCCAGTTATGGTTTCATTCGGTTTCAGCAGTTCATAATAAATCACACCCCTCTGATCCCACCAAATACAGAGCAAGCGCCTAGACCCATGGATATTTGCCTTTGCCACTGATGTTGATGGTTGCCCAGACTCAAGGGGTGAGATGCAGTTAGAGGCGTGAAAAAACAAGCATTTTCAATAATTTTTTTATAGTAATTAAGGCCTAAGGCCACTGTAACGGTCCAACAAAAAAGGTTTTTTTTCACGAATTTTTTGCTTCCAAAATTGAAGGTAATTGAAAAAAAACTTTTAAGGGTGTTATCGGGCATACATTAAACTTTATTATCAAATTTTTTTACAGCAAAAAAAAAACAAAATGGCGGTTCCACAGCTATCTTCCCGGGGCATGTTTTGCTTGCAGGGCTCCGCGGCACGCAGCACCACTGGTGCACTTTTGAATCTAGAACAAAAAAAAACCATCAATCTAGAGGGTTATAGCTAGAGAATGTCGATCGGATTTTAAAAAGTATCAATTTTTGTGGATTTGGCGTGCGTTTGAAAAAAAAAATTGATTTTTGACGAAAAAAACGGCTAGTTTTTTGTTAATAAAAAATCAATAAATAAAGTTATTGAAAATCCCGATCGACATTCTCAAGATAATGTTAATGTTCACATCTGGTCAAAATTTCAAGTAAAAAAAATGAAAATTGTTCGAGTGATGCTGCGTGCCATTTTGAAAAACCGTATTTCGAGAAAAACGCGTTTAAAGTTTTGCGAATAGTTTTTTATTGGAAAAAATAAAAAAAAGAAGGTAAAAAAAAAATTTACCGTTAGTCTGCAATCCCAGCACCATACATTTGTCCTTCGATGGCCAAATTTTCGTCTGGCAAAATTTACAGTGGCCTTACCCCTTAAGTTTGTTTTACGAAAGTGGTTACGCAGACTTTTTATGTTATATTTCAACTTGGCTTGTACAAATTTTCAAAGAAAAATATTGATTATTTATAAAAATATCGCCATCTTTGTCGGACCCCCTTAGGCATGTAGTGCTTTGCGGTGACCATCATAAAATTTTACTGGATCATCGGAATTTAAAAAAACCCCAAAAAAATCATTACTTTAATAATAAATCTAGTCCTTAATCGAAGCTTTTTTTTTAATCAACAAAATGGCGGCTTCCGACAGATAACTTGCGATTTTCGAACAAAAAATCACTCGTTTATTGTTTAAAAAATCGAAATTTTCAACAAAAATGAAAATCCTTCGATTAAGGACTAGTTTTTAATACTTTCAACAAGCACACTAAATTTCATCAAAATCCATCGAGTGGTTTTTGAATTATAGTGTTCACCGACTTGAAAAACATAGTTTCGAGAAATACGCGTTTAAAGTTTTTCAATGTGGATACGGCATTATATCTTCGTAAAATTTTGAGCTCGGTGGACGAAGATAAACTTTTTTCAATGTATTTTGATTCGCTGAATCCGAATATCACAATTTTTTGCCGAAAAGTCGAGCATTCAATTGTTTATAGCCAATAGTTAAAACGATTTTTCAAAAAATTAAAGTTTTTCCGGGTGAATAATTTTTTAAAAACATTTTGGTCAATTTTAAAACGAAAGTATTCTTTATAAAATTTTGCTAAAGTTCATAGTTTATGAGTAATAAATTTTTGAAAATTTCTGAAAGAGTTTTCCAATTTTACACTTGATTTATGTATGGAAATTCTAATTAAAAAATTACTTACATCGAATCATCAATTCCTGGCCCATACAATAAGGCTTCTGCCGATGTGGAAGCTTCCAAAAGATCAATTTGTTGTTGTCTTCGAAGCATTCAGCCTTTCCGGGTATTATCGTTTGCGCGTTTGTCAGCCACGTCTATACATGCAGCTGCTGTCCGCTACCTGCCATGGGGACCCGACGCCCCTTCACTAATTGTGGGATATCCCGGAAACTATTCATCGGACTGAGTGGACATTTTCAGGGAATATTTTCGAAACATCATACCTCAAGAAAATGAAGAAAAAATATCGATTTTTTGAAAATTCTGACTGCATCTCACCACTTAACCCATGACTTTCTGCGCTTCGGATTGTCGTAATGGATCCATTTTTCATCACCAGTTACAATTCGATGCAAAAAACGGGAATAAAAGCGGGAAGTAAAACTCCCCGCAAAAACACTTTATTCGGCACAAATATTGATATATTCAATAAATTATAAACTGTTGTTATTTACGATTCAAAAAGAGGTTATGTACAGCAAATGACATTCGATGATAGTTGTTTCACGATGAATACATTACTGTGGGTAACAACGAAATACTGCACTACCTACGCCATCTCTCGTAAAACGCTACGAATTAATTTCAACACCTAATATTTACAAAGCTCAGGGTGTCTACCGGCCTGAAAGGTCATGAAAAATCTTAAATGTCATGAAATTACACTCGACCCTGAAAAAGTCATGAAAAATTACCAGTCTACCTGAATTATTATACCCTACTAAATTATCGTTGAGTCTATATTCAATATGAGCCAACTTTGTGGTACTTGTCGATAGAGAAGCGAATATCGAATCGATAGAAAATAAAATAGAAGAAAGTAAAAGAAAATGATGCGTTATCTCAACATATTAGTTTTTCTTTGTTATTCGTGTAAAGCGACTAGATGATATTACTCAAAGTTCCTAAATGTATGTAATATTTTTCTGGATGTTCCCAAAATATATTTTTTTACAGCGATCTTGAAATTATGTTTGTCTCACATTTGTTACTACATATGGAATTGTACAGTTTGCTGACTTTTCGTTTATTCCGTATACTTTTTATTGGCATACAACACACATCTGATTGAAAGCGCAAAATAAAAAAATAAAAATTTAGAAAATCGGTCGCACTGTAGAATCATTAAGTATACTTCTATGCCAGAAAGTCATACTAAGAGTCATGAAAAAATCCCCATTCCTTGCCTTAAAAATCCTTAAATGTCATGCAATTTCAGTTCTGGTCAAAATTAGACACCCTGAAAGCTGTTACACTGGAAAACATCGCTCTCTTACAATCTAAATTATATCTCTCCTCTATCTTCCTCGAGAACAAAACGAATAACTTCATCGAGATGATTAACGTGTCAGAAGTGCCCTCAATTACAAGCACATTTCAGGGAATTAACGGCCCAGATAGAGCTGTTCAAGCAGACCGGCTCGAAAGAGGTCGAGGACAAGACGGAATCGCCGAAATCACGTGACTCGCCGTCCACCGAGCCGGGTGCACTCAAGTATCAGATGATGTATATACCGGAGAAATCTCGTCTCCAGGAAGTCCAAAGGATCGCAAGCGTTGAGCAGAGAATCGCCAGGCTCGAGAACGTTATTGGCGCCAGTAACGAGAAGCTCGCGAAATTTTCGCAAACTATGAAAGCTCAGGGTGTGATCGAGGCGGTCCAACAATTGAGCGCAAAGTCCGCGTTGCTCGACAGCAGCCAAATCGAAGCTATGGAAAACAGAATAGCCACGCTCGCCCACCAAATGGACACTTTGGCGCAAAAGAAGACCGCTGTATCACAGGACGCCGAGAGGGAACAAAAAATCGCCGAGATGTATGAGATAATGAAAAAAATCGAGGCGACGTCGGACGTCGTGCCGCAAACGATCAATCGCATGTTGGCGCTTAGCTCGGTCCATCAGCAAGGTCAGGATCTCATGAGAATAACGTAGTCCTGTGTCCACGGTCCAAGAACTTGGTCTCCAGCTCTCGTTCCGAAGCAAACCTTACTAGAAATTCTACTTTCTTCTGGTTGATAACAATCATTTCTCCGATATACCATTGTGTTTTACAGGGTGAGGCACATCAAGTGTTACAGAGCAATACCACTCAAACTATTGATCATATCCAAAAATGTTTCAGACAAAAGTTTCGGTGTTCGAGAAGGCCGTCATACTGGACCACCCTATTTTTTTATCGGCGGAGGCGTTGAAGCTACGTCAAGGTCAACTCCACTTTTTTAAACGGAACCATGTCGTTTTTTTTTTCGATGACGTTATTACCGATTTTAAGACGAATTCAGCGACCTACAACACAAGGTCATTCTAGTCACGCAAAGTATGAAAATAGTCGAAAAATCGAAAAATATCGGAATAATCACTTTCAAAGGATCTACTTACCTTGGTTTGGGTCTACCTACAGAAGATGCTCGAAGCGATGACCTTCGAAGTGTAAGCACTTGTTAATTCGCTGATGAAAAGACCGTCTAACTTCAACCAACATTTGTGGTGTAATTTCGGTACAGCCTCGGCGTATTCTTTCTTTCATGTCGTAAGGCGTGGTAGGTGCTACCGCCGTTACGCGTTCTTTGACAAAATCCCATAAAAAGTAATCTGGTGATGTTAGATCTGGCGAACGAGGTGGCCAAGCTACAGGGCCGCCTCGTCTTATCCGCTTTTCACCGAAAATCTCATTCATCACTTGTCTTGAACACAGAGCATAATGGGGTGGTGTACCGTCGTGTTGCATCCACATGTTCATGCGAACATGCAAGTTATCTTCCAGTAATTGAGGCAATACGTTTTGCAGAAAGTTTGCGTAAACTTGCCCAGTCAAGCGACCCTCAAAAAAATTACTTTCATAAAACTATTTTCATACTTTGCGTGAGCTTGAATGACCTTGTGTGTAGGTCGCTTAAAATCGGTAATGTCACCGAAAAAAATACATGGTCCCATTTAAAAAAGTGGAGTTGACCTTGACGTCAAAAGTTGGGTTGACTTCAGCGCCTCCACCGATAAAAAAATAGGGTGGTCTAGTATGACGGCCTTCTCGAAGACAAACTTTTGTCTGAAACATTCTTGGATATGATCAATAGTTTGAGTGCTATTGCTCTGTTACACTTTATGTGCCTCACTCTGTATATTAATGATAATTACAATACAAATAGAATCATTGTATCTAACATAATGGTTATGTAACTGTTATATGTAACGGTCAGATAATCATCTTGGTTCGCGGACACAGGCCTTAAGATATTCCTTTCGTCCTTAAGATATTTCCTTTATCATTAAATATTAATGATAAAACTTAGAAAAATGCGAGTAGCAGAATTTTCCTAGCCGCGACTTTTCGGACAAAATCTAAAAATGTCTAAATCTATTAAATTTGCGGGACATTTTTTTATTCCTTTTTATCGTTGGGAAAATAATTGATTGACTCATTTTTATTGAGCGCCACTGTAATTTACCAATGATTCAGAAGGGCCCTCCTTATGCCCCCACAAAATACGGCCCTCCGCGAAAGGAATCCCTTAAGGGTAACGTTTCACGTGCACCAAGCCGCAGTCTTTCAGTAACTTACTAGTCACTAGCGTTGTTCTAATTGCGAGTTAACTTGAGGACGCCCCACACCGGTCTGGTGGATCGACGGCAGATTCCTTATTTCTACCCACCGTGCGTTAAAAAACTTTTTAGGCGAGTAGCCACTATTGAGATTCATGTGGCTTGAACCCAATCGAACCGGTTGATGTTTTTCAGTATCTTCAGGTACCAACTTTAAGGCGGGATATACATTTACAACGATCAAAAAATCGATTTCTTTTTCTTTCTTTAAACGATAGAACTAGATATGTAGAATATTTTCCCAGTTTTAAAGCGAAATTCGAAAAACTTCAAACGTTACAGCCCGTCAACGCTGTGCCTCACCACTCGGATTTGGAGCGGGCGTGAACTTCAAACGCGTTTTTTTCTCAAAACTGCATTATCGAAATTGGCGTGCAGGATTACTCAAAAACTATTAAGCAGATTGAGTTGAAACTTGGTAGAAATATTGGGACCTTCTACTCGACGAAAATTGTTTTTGAAAAATTGAAAAAAAAAAAAACCTACTTTTTTAATCCACATTTTACAGAAATGTTGCATGAAATGTTGATTTTTTTGTAACTGCGTGCCATTTTCTTCACTTTAATTACCGTCACAGAAACTATACATGTTCTAACTGAAAAAATGTTTGAACTTTTTTGCAAATCAAAGTTTACGGGAAGCTAGACTGATTGATGAATTAACATGACATTATGATGAATTAATTAAAAAAAAATTGTTTCGTATACTTAAATATACTATTGAAGTATACCTAAAGTTTGATAATTGTAGAATAATTATTTTTAGTTTACAAAATCCTTCAATACTGCTTATTTTTTCCCTGTTTAAATGTATAGCCCGCTTTAAGAAATGTTTTTTCAACAAAATGTTGCATTATCTTTACTCAGTTAATCTTTTTGCCTTTGTACTATTCTTGTTATCAAGTGGAGTCTCGCGTCCCCCAGGCCGACAAATCGTGTCTTACCTGCGGCTAAATCGTCAACTTTGTCACTACCTCAAACTGCTTGGCGCGTGATTCAACACGCCCGCTTCGTAGTTGGTTTTTCTTCACTGACTTTTCGTTTCAAGCCGCCGGATTTGGACAATCGCTGGCAAAGCTCGAGCTCCTGCAAACCGACATAACGAACGGTCTCGAGAGCAACAAATCGCTGCTGAAGGGCGTACAGGAGAGTTTCGCCTCGAATATGGAAGCGATACGCGACAACGTGGCGTCCCTGGACCAGCGGATGAAGAAACTCGACAAGTGATCACACGCCGACTAGTCGAAACGATACGAGGAACAAACGAAGCGCTCGCTTAGTTCGTTAATTCGAACGATAATTATATGCTGATTATTTATGGAGGCTTGTACGATGAGTGAGAGGCAATATCAATAAACGTCGAGGATAGCCCGAAATAACGTTTCGTTTTTTTGTTGTTTTTCGTTTGTTTTTTTTTAAGTATTTTAATGTTTATTTTTTATTTAAATCGCTTAGAAACGGAGCTTCTGGAAGAACCATTTGTTCTTGCCAGACTTGTACCTGAAAAAAAAAAACGTTTTTATTTTCACTTTTGTAAATGGTTACTACGGACGAGAGAAGAGAATATTTTTACGCTCGACGAACCTTTCCTCAAGCTTGACGCGGGTCTGGAATCTGACCTTCTTCCTCTTCATCGGGTCCTTCAGGTCCTTCGGCGCGACCTTGTCAAGGGGCAAGTCGACGGTGTATCTCGTTGGCATCAAATGGTTGTAATTCAAAACCTGCGAAAATCCAATCGCAATGAATCGGCTAGCATCAATGCGAAGTAACAATCTAAATGGTGTTGAAGTTTGCATCGTTGAAACGCAACGAAAAATAATTTCTTTATACCACCAAAGCACCTTTTTGGCGTATTTGGGCTACAAAAATTACTTAAACTTTTTTCAGGGTCCTTATTAAAAATCTACGACTCAAATTAACAAGAAAATATTTTCGATAATGATGAAAATTAGGAAAAGTTAATCTAGCCTGTGGACAACACAGTCTCTCTCAGGATACAGAAATAAACATGAAGGGATAGGATTATAACTGATGAAAGGGCACATAAAGGAATGTTGGAAATGGAAAGGCACAATTCTACAGAGTTGGCAAGCTTCTCCCAAACAAGAATGTACTGTAACGTGAAAAAAATTCGTGCCACCCGATTTCTTTTAGTAAAGTGATAAAATATCTAATTTCTGAACTCGTTAATCATTTCAAATTTTTAAAAGAGCTATGATATTAATAATAGCGTCATATATTATTTTTTTGTATGGCGTATTATTTGTGTACAGCGTCGAACGAGTTTCGTCGGTGTGCAAGAGTATCAGGCCGCTATCTCGCCTGGCTTCGTACGCACAGTTTGCATTTTGTTTCGTACTAGTTTCAAAACATGCATGACAATGAAAAATCACACGAATATTCAAGTCCGTAAAATCGTGTTAAAACTTTTTTCAGAAGGAAAGACTTCCCGCGACATTGCGGCTACTTTATCCATTGGAAAAAGTACGGTCAATCGTATTATTCGTCAATATAAATTAACAAATTCGTTGTGTGACAAAAGTCGAAGTGGTAGACCGCGAAAAACTACGGAATACGTTGACAAAATTATAAAAAGGAAGTGCGTTGTAGATCCACGAAAAACTGCAGCAGGCATTTCGAGAGAATTACGTAGTGAAAATCGTGCCGACATTAGTCGAAGTACAGTATCCCGACGTCTGAAGGCTGTATGACGCATTGGTGTAAAAAAAACCAGTTGTCAATGGAAAGAATCAAAAGGTCAGATTAAATTTTGCAAAAATATCACTATTGGACAGCATCAGATTAGCGAAAAGTGCTTTTGTCCGATGAATCCAAATTTCAATTATTCGGGAGTCATGGTCGGAAGTACGTGAAACGTCCAACGGGTACCAGATTCAACGTAAGGTATCAAATGTCTATTGAAAAATGCGGTGGCGAGAACATTCAAGTTTTGGGAGCATTTTCTGACAACCGCGTTGGTCCGCTGGTAGAAATTCAAGGCAATATGGACGCTACAGTCTACAGAAATATATTTCAGGACCATATGCTTCCATTTGCAATCAAGAAAATGCCGCGTGGTTGGGTTTTTCAACACGATAACAACCCCAAACATACTTCACGTCTTGTAGATTTTCTTCAAAGATGAAAAGTACTTTTTCGCTTGGCCATCGCAATCACCGGGCTTAAATCCGATTGAGCAAGGTGGCAAGACGTGAAAGATCGTGTTGGAAGAAAAAATAAACCTAACAAGGCGGAATTGTGGAATCATTTACGACATGAGTGGGGAAACTTGCCACAAGATCGGATCTCACAATAGCATCCATGCCTCGTCGATGTGCCCGGTTATCGCTGCTAAGGGCATGGCAACAAAATACCAATTCAAGTGAAGGTCGAATCTCGTTTGATTTTACAAAAAAATTTGTCGTTTCTTATACGCAATAGTAGGTGGCCCAATACTTTTGCTCGTTAAATAAAAAGCGATGGAAAATAAATTATTTAAGAACAATATCTATGTATATAATTAATTGTTCTCAAATATAAGTGAATACATGTTGTCATAACTCGTTTATTTTTTCCCCACTGTTGTATTTCAATGCAATGTGCCTGAAAAATAGCATGGCCCAAAACTTCTGCACGCAACTGTATAATAGTCACTTATTGTTCTTTTTTAAGGGTGGAGAAAGTAATGAAATGCTGAATTCACGTTCATCAAAGCTGAGCGAGGTGATTCTATTGGTTGTTTTTTCCTAGCTCCGCTCATCTCTGCTTTGGTGGATTATGACCTTAAGGTAGGTCTGTAGTTTTGGCCAAATCTTAGGCATTGGCTGAAATCTGGTGTAGATATGACCTTCATGGACTGATGCCCAAAAATTCGATTCACCATTTAGTTCGTGAGATAATTGCAATTGAATATGGGTATTTTTGTATGCGATCCCTATACCTAACACGTAAACCGACAGCAGTTTGCTCGCATTTCTCGATATAGATTCTTAACGGATCTTAAGATTTCAAAACAAAAACACACGTGTACACAGTACTATTGTGCAATTGATTTTTTTTAAATGACAAACTTTGACCGTTTAGTTTCGGAGATATCGACTTATGAAAAGTGGTAATTTTATTCCACACCAAACTCGAGCCTAACCATCCGTAACGGAATGGCAACAGTGTAGGCTGCAGCCAGCTGATCAGCGCGTGGTCTGGGACCTCGAAGCGTGCTTTTTTCCCCAAGTTCTAGTAATTCTGAGGCGGATGTGAAATAAATTTATTCTGCAGACAAATTTAATTTGTTCAATTTATGCATGTATTTATGCATGTATTTGTCTTTGTTACAGCGAATACAATTTAAGGGGTTACCCCCACTTGCGATTTTGAAAAAATCGATTTTTTTTTGCATTTTTTTAAAGTATAAGTATCCGGGCCCATACTTCTGTATGGGCCCGGAATAGATGACTCTATGTAAGTTTACAAAAAAAAAAATATTTTCTTCGTGTAAACTGAAATTGAAACTTTAAACGCGTTTTTCTCAAAATGGCATTTCTGAAGTCGGTGACCAAGATTACTCGAACACTAATGAACCGATCTTCTTGAAATTTTGCAGGCTTATTTAATACATAAAAATGTATTAAATATATTTTGTATATTTAATACAAAATATATTTTGTATTAAATATACAAAATATACGATATTTATACAATATATACGATTTTATATATATATATATATATATATATATATATATATATATATATATATATATATATATATATATATATATTTAATCGTATACAATATATACGATTTTGTATACAAAATCGTTTAAATATATTAAACGATTAAAGAATCGTTCGATTTTTTTCGTTAAAATCGAACCATTAACTTTGACTGTCCGCCATTTTGTGAAAAATGAATTTTTTTTTTAAATCCTTCGATTAAAGACTAGTTTATACTTATATTTGACTAAATCCATCCACATTTTTTTTCAGATGATCCACTTCGCCGCAATGTTGGTCACTGCAAACCGTGTATATAAAAACATTATTTCATTGACGGCCATTTGCCACTAAACAATGTAATATTTTTCAATAAAAAAATTACTGATGTGTTCTTCAAGATGAGTTCTTTAAGATAGTATATTGATCGATTAAAAAAGTTTTGTAGTTTTCTTTTAAAAAATTCATGAAAAAGGCCTTTTTTTTGCGCTACAGGTGGGGGTAACGCCTTAAACTGTCTGCAAGATGTTGTAAAATCACAATCCGACGTCCTTCGACAGTGAATTTTTGTTGCTGATCGTTGAGGTTATGGTTATTCTCATCGCGTTTAGCTGCATTTGCTTGACACATGGCTGCTGCAGCTTTCAGTCTTTCAGCAAGCGGCTTTTTTCTCGTAAACTTTGTATCGCATTTGGGTTGACATTTTCACGCTTTTTTTATTTATATAAAATATTTCGCGAAAGACGGATCGTAGGAAGCTCAACGCTACGACTGCAGGAAAATCACCCTGTTGCCACGATTACAGCGCCGCTCTCTATACGAGTATGAGACCTATCTATGCATGAGGTGCGAATGTATGGGACATATAGAGGATACAAGCTTTGTCAAAAATGTACAACCAACAGCATCGTATAGGCATTGGATGTTACTATACGCTTCGACGGAAACTTTTGGCTCATACGTGTACCTACAGAACTACCTCAATCCTAATCGGCGCTTCGTTTTCATAATTCCAGTTAATAATTCTCAATAAATAACCAGGCCGTGTGAGCTCCTACGGATTGTGCAAAACAAATATTCTAGAGACGTTTTTAGTCCGGCTTACCTTGACGAAGGGCTTGATCTTGGACCTCTTGCGCAGTTTTCCCTTGCCCATGCGCTTGTGAACTTTGCGGGGATAACGGTCGATGCCGGCGACGAGAGCATGTCCATACTGCTTTTCCGTCGTTCCATCGTCAAAGTTACGCATCACGATGGCTTTGCGTCCTGCGTACCGGCCACTGAGGACCAGCACGACTTTTCCTGTTTTCATTATCTTCACCATCTTGGCGAGCTGTGCAACAAAGAAAATAAACAGTTTCGTAAAAGCGTGTCAGATTATCGCCAACTTGTTCAAAAGGGTCAAGGTCGTTTTTTTCGTTGAATCGTCGAAAATATTTAACTTTTCGTAGACTTTCGCGAATGTTTTTTCTCGGTTTCTCAAATCAAAGAAAAAAAAATTGGTCAACCACGGGTTTAACCCCTTTGAGCTATCAACGTGCGTACAGTGGCTGGAGAACGGTCGCATTTTTAGGGACGAAAAAAAGGTGAGCATTTTTAACATTCACTGTCACGTAAATTGGTAATAGTGAGAATGCAGAAAAAAAAATGTTAGAAGCACCACGAAGAACGAGAACCATCTCGTTCGTACGTGTGAAGTTTGTCCGTGGTACGAACATGTTGACAGAGCGAGAGAAATATCCCGTCGTGTTTCCCACTGGGTAAACACAATATTAAAAGACTTATTGTCGAAAAATCGTAGTCACGTACGAAGCCCGAAAGTTCGCGCTCTCCAACGATTATTAAATAATCCTTATCGCTACAATGATTATTAGGATGTTTAAAGATTACTGTGAAAAACTTTGGATTCAACGCACCTCACGGCTATGGAAACCGGAAAAAAGAGCCTAACCTAACTTTTGATGTCCCTCCGGAGCTTGAGAAATTGTCGACGGTTGGACACAGAGGGCGCGGATCGTCGGTTTCCACGGTTACGACTTCCGGTCAAACGAGCGACTTCCTCGCGTTGAATGAATTCATTCGACGGATCAAATCAATCAAAGACATGTTTAAAAGTCGAAGAGCTGCGGAATAAACACGATTGCAAATTACGATTCTAGTATCGTTGACGATATATCAGTCACTAAAAGCGATACACTCGCAGAGTCCTATGAATATTGATTTTAGACAAAAAAAGACACTTTGGCGCACGAAATTTAAAATTGGATGAAAATTTTCTACCGCAGCTGCCCGATGTAAAAAATAAATAATCACTCGGAGATAAGTCTAAATGATAGTTGTACGACTATCGGATAAGTCAAAAATAAGAAGTCTGTAGAATATTCCTATCATGTTGATCGAAATTCCAGTGTACTTGGCTTAAAAATTGCTGATTTTCATAATTAAAAAAATCGATAATTAGTCCGATTTTCGTTTATTCAAATAACTTATGTTGTACATAAAAATATTTTTTAATGTTTTAGTTTTATTTTTTATATAATTTTTTTGGCAACTGCAAAATGATACCTAAAGAAAATAGCGTCTGACGGTGGAAAGTCATACTCCTCCAAAAATTGTCTGAAAGAAAAAACCAAAAAGATTATTTATCAGTATGAAAAAAAATAACAAAATGGTGACCATTTCAAAATGAGATGTCAAATTGGCTCTTTTTGACAGTTGCTCGTTAAAAAAAGTAAAATTTTCATGAAAAAAACGCTTCTATATGACGTTAAAGAATGGCGTGAAGAATGATGCGGCAACATTTGAGACAGATAGTTTGAAAACTCTCCGTTTAAAATCTTCCACCGTTTTGAAAAAAAAACGACGTTTCGAGAAAAGGCGCACCGTCCGCACCAGGTCTCACGCAGCTGGTCGAATCCCTTTTTGTAAGAGAGGCTGTAGCGATCGGAATAATGGGAATTTCGCGACCAAAATTTATCAGCATGTTTGTGAAAGTCTATGTTTTGGGATGCTGCAAAAAAAAAACGATTTCCAAACAAATTTACACTCGAATGGTATCTTAAGTAGTCTCTGAGATATTCCTGATACCGATTTGGAACAGGTCGCCTTCCATAACAGACGCGTCAAGTTTGCAATTTACCGAATGAAACAAATGACCGGTAATCGGTAATTTGTTACCGATTAAAATAGGTAATTTGTTACCGATTAAAATCGGTGATTTGTTACCGATTAAAATCGGCAATTTGTTACCGATTAAAATCGGCAATTTGTTACCGATTAAAATCGGTGCTTTGTTACCGATTAAAATCGGTGCTTTGTTACCGATTAAAATCGGCAATTTGTTACCGATTAAAATCGGCAATTTGTTACCGATTAAAATCGGTAATTTGCTACAGATTAAAATCGGTAATTTGCTACCGATTAAAATCGGTAATTTGCTACCGATTAAAATCGGTAATTTGCTACCGATTAAAATCGGTAATTTGCTACCGATTAAAATTGGTAATTTGTTGCCGATTAAAATCGGTAATTTGTTACCGCTAAAAATCGGTAGCTTTGACGATTTAGGATGGGTATATTGATACTGATCAAAAGATAGGCATTTGTGTCGATTAAGATTGGCATTTTTTACCGATTGAGATCGGTAACTGTTACCGATTTACCGGAAGTGACGTCGCCCTAAGTATCACCAACTTATGCTTCGGCGAAACTGTTACATTCGCCTCAAACGTCGTTCAGTGGCAAGGCGAACATCGACTGACCGGCCATAAGTGCGAGAGAGATATGCAGATCCCCAAAGCTGTTTGAGATGGCCCAATAGTTCGGGGAAAAGAGAGGAAACACCATAGACGTTCCGAACATCTATCGTTCGCCTGAAATGTAAGTCGTCCAACGGAAAACTTGGCCGTAGGATTTTGAGTTTTCGGTTGGACACGTCCGTGATCGTATAGCCGGCAGCTGATATCGTAGAAAACTTCCTTATCGAATCTCGAAAACGAGAATCACCTTGAAGATAAAAGTCCCACCGTATTCCAACAGATGGCGCTGTCGCGCCTATACAAAACGCAAATTCGTTTCACCGCAGCATATCAGTCGTGCTCCATGACGTCCTTCGTAGATTTCTACGGCGTAATGATAAATCGTTCGTCATCGATATCAATAAATGCCGATCGAAGGAGAAAATGAGGCTCCGAATTGTTCACGAGGTCTTCAGATATTCGCGTCTCGTTGCGGCATCCAACGGGTACGTGTCTCTTAATTTTTCTCGTTCACCTCGCCCAGCATTATCGATCGAGCACATGCCGCGCACATTACTACGGCGACGAAAATACTTGAGAACGCGATAAACCTGTGGAGTTCGGGGACGTATAGCGCGTATTGTTTTCAATGGAATTTCGGCCACAAATCGATGACCTTGAATCTATTTTTTTTTTCGTGAACTGAACAAGCCACAGATGACGCAATCGCGTGGTAAACGAGTACGCGCCGCAGCACCATTTTTTTCGGGAAAAAAAAGGCGAGCGCACGCAAGCGGGCGGCATTTTGCTGAGACAATCACGTGGCTTTATCGCGCGATTGGATACACGAGAAAGAGAATTAAAAAAGTAGGATATCGAGACCCCCTGCGAACGCTCGCGATTGCGTGTGCATGGCAAGTAGACAACACTTGCGTATACATGCGATATCGACGATCTACACTTATTTTTCTTATTTCAATTGGAATCTGGATAAATCTCGATCTGAAAATTACACATCGAGGAATTCCTTTTCTTTGTGTGCACCGAAATTAAGATATCGAGGGTTATTAAAATTCCCCGAATTTCGCGACCTTGGCACCGTGCTGACAAATAAAGTGTCGAACGCGAAGCAAAAATCGCTCTTCAAATAACAAAAAAAGGCTAATTGGCGGCAGCTGAGCGACGTGTTAATGAGATGATATTCAAATAATCTGACAATGACGCGTGTACAGATGGAAAGTTCACGTACGGCAGATCCGAAAAAGAACTTTTATTCTCATTTTTTTTTGGTTATGCGCGTCCTTGACGATCTCTTGTTTCGCGGGACGATAGGCGAGAAAGAGATAGGGCGAGTTTTGATATACCGGATTATTTCGGTTCGATTATAAGGCGGTTCGGCACGAATACGGCAAAGGAACTCGACGTACAGGGTGTTTCGTTTCGATGCCGCGATCGTGTGAAGGTACGCCAGGTACTTATTTCGTTTGCCGGATGCTGCGGCGGCAATTTTTTTGTTGTGTTTTTTTTTTGTTTTGATTCATTGACTGAGCATAATTCTTCAGTGATTTTCTATCACGTGGAAATCGCTGCCCTGCAGCGTGCGTTGCGATATGCTTTAGTATTGTGGTACCGAGAACATGACGCTACTTAAGGCCTTAGGCCACAGTAACGGGTATAAAATCATGTGCGAATTTAACATTTTTTTTCGTATGAAAAAGTGATTCATTTATAAAATTAATTACACATCTATTTAGTATGAATATCAAGCTGTTAGAAAATATATATTATATTTTTTTTTCGATGTACAAAATGGCCGACTACTCGAAACAGCTTTTTTTCCAATTGCCGTGACAAATAACAAGAAGACTAGAGGTACGGAGTACGAACGCCTACGGCCAAGAAGACTAGAGGTAAGGAGTACGAACGCAGTGTTGAAGAAACGTCCATGGAAATCCAGATGAGAAGGGTGGCGCTGCTCTCCACCGAACCGAATTGAAATCAGGAACGAACCAGTGCCGTACAATATGCAGAAAGCACCCCTTGCTACTTCATATAATAATTTGATCAAATTAATTTAAAAACAGTGCCGTACGATATGCAAGAAGCACCCTTTTCTTCTTCATATGGAACGGTAATTGGATCAAATTAATTGTGAAACCAGTTGGTGCAGGAAATTTCTTTATATTAGATAGATAGAAGTCTTATACAGATAATATAGATTGTTTTGGACAATAATAACGAAATGTGGAAATTGAGTCAATATGTTTCTTTTCATTGCAGAAGCAGCAATAAACAAAATTTATTTATAGACCCAAGAAAATTCATGAGAATTTTGAATCCAGACAAAATTTTACAAATGACCAGACATCATGATACGTGGTACAGATAAAGAATAATAATGAAATAAAGAAATACAGTAACAAACAAAATTAATTTATAGACATAAGAAAATTCATAAGAATTTTGAATCTAGACAAAACTTCTAAAATTATCACTCATTATGATATCATATTCACACATTATAATATGCTGTACAGATAAATAATAATAACGCAATACAGAAATGAAGTCAATATATTTTTGTTTTCGTTGCGGAAGCACTACCAAACAAAATTCATTTATAAACACAAGAAAATTCATAAGAATTTTGAATCAAGACAAAACTTTTACAAATTATCACACATCACATTCACATGTTATGATACACTGTACAGACAAAGAAAAACAATTAAATACAGAAATTAAGTCAATATGTTTTTTTTTCGTTGCGGAAGCAGTAACAAACAAAATTTATTTCTAGATACAAGAAAATTCATGAGAATTTTGAATTCAGATAAAGCTTTTATAAATGATCACACATCATATTCACATATTATATACGTTGTACAGATAAATAATAAAAACGAAATACAGAAATAGTCAATATGGTTTTTTTCTTGTGGAAGCAGTAACTAACAAAATGCATTTATAGACACAAGAAAAATTTATAAGAATTTTCAATCACGACTCAGGTTTTGCAAATTATCACACATCAAATTCCCACCGTTGATACGCTGTACAGATAAAGAATAATAACGAAGTACAGAAATTAAGACAATATATTTGTTTCCATTGCGGAACCAGTAACTAAGAAAATACATTTATAGACACAAGAAAATTGATACGAATTTTGAATCACATCATATTCACACTGATGATACGCTGTACAGATAGAGAATAATAACGAAATAAAGAAATTAAGACAATATTTTTTCTTCGTTGTGGATGCAGTAACAGAATTTATTTATAAACACAAGAACATTCATAAGAATTTTTTAATCCAGATAAAAGTTTTACAAATTATCACACATCATATTCCCATATTATGATACTATACGTTGCACAGATAAAAAATAATAACGAAATACCGAAATTCAGTCGATATGTTTTCTTATCGTTACGGAAGCAGTAATAAACAAAATTTATTTATAAACATCAGACAATACATAACACTCCTTCGATAGTTTTCGCCGCAGATCACGATAAATATATTTTACACCGAGACACAATTATTTTTTATTAAACGCGAAATTCGTTAGTCCGCACGGTCCGCACACGCTTTATTCCAACATGGATGACAAGCAGGAATCATCGTTGGCGGATGGCGTCGGTTGCGTTCTTGTCGCTCAGTTCATTTCGGTTCGGTGATGAGCAGCGACGCACGCGGTGAAACCACCAACCACTAATAACTGGATTTCCGTGGACGCTTTTGGATCGTGATCGCCGTAAGCGTTCGGACTCCTTAGCTCTAGTCTTCTTGCCTACGGCGATCACGATTCAAAAACGTCCATGGAAATCCAGCTGAGAAGGGTGGCGCTGTTCTCCTACCGAACCGAATTGAAGTCAGCAACAAACCAGTGCAGAAAACACCCTTTGCTACTTCATATGGAGCGATAATTTGATCACATTAATTGTAAAACCAGTGCCGTACGATATGCAAAAAACACCCTTTGCTTCTTCATATGGAACGGTAATTTGATCAAATTATTTGTGAAACCAGTTCGTGAAGGAAACTTCTATATATTAGATAGATAGAATTTTTATATAAATAATATAGATTGATTTGGAGAATAATAAGGAAATGCGGAAATTCAGTCAATATGTTTTTTTTTTTTCGTTGCGGAAGCAGTAACAAACAAAATTTATTTATACACCGAAGAAAATTCGTAAGAATTTTGAATCCAGACAAAACTTTCATAAATGATCACACATCATATTCGCACAATATAATACGTTGTACAGATAAAGAATAATAACAAAATACAGAAATGAAGACAATGTTCTTTCTTCGTTGCGGAAGCACTGACAAATAAAATTCATTTATAGACACAAGAAAATTCATAAAAATTTTGAATCCAGACAAAACTTTTACATATGATCACACATCATATTCACATGTCATGATACACTTCACAGATAAATCGATCTTACAGTTTTGGTTTTTTCCTATTGTCTTTCGTTTTAATTTTTCTTGCATTATTATTTTCGTTGACCGATCGCGCTAGAAAGGTCCTCTCATGACGAGATAATAGTTTATCATTCTCACATAATTCATAAGAATTTTGAATCTAGATGAAACATCTACAAATTATCACACATTATGATACGCTGTACACACAAAGAATAATAACGATATACAGAAATTAAGTCAATATGTTTGTTTCGTTGCGGTAAAACTTTTGTCTGGATTCAAAATTCTCATTAATTTGCTTGTGTCTATAAATAAATTCTGTTACTGCTTCCGCAATGAAAAAAAATATTGTCTTCATTTCTGTATTTCGTTATTATTCTTCATCTGTACAGCGTATCATCAGTGTGAATATGAAATGTGATAATTTGTAAAACTTTTGTCGTGATTCAATATTCTTATCAATTTTCTTGTGTCTATAAATGAATGGTGTAAGTTACTGGTTCCGCAACGAAAAAAAAAACCATATTGACTCCAGTTCCGTATTTCGTTATTATTCTTTATCTGTGCAGCGTATTATAATATGTGAATATGTGTGATAAATTGTAAAAATTTTATCTGGATTCTAAATTATCATGAATTTTCTTGTATCTAGAATCAAATGATGTTTGATACTGTTTTCGCAACGAAAAAAAAATATATCAACTTAATTTCTGTATTTCGTTATTATTCTTTATCTACACAGCGTATTATAATGTATGAATATGTTGTGTGTTCTTTTGTGAATGTTTTGTCTGGATCCAAAATTCTCATGAATTTTCGTGTATCTAGAAATAAATTTTGTTTGTTACTGCTTCCGCAACGAAAAAAAAACATATTGACTAAATTTCCGCATTTTGTTATTATTCTCCAAAACAATCTATATTATCTATATAAGAATTCTATCTATAGAGATATATAGAAATTTTCTCACTAACTGGTTTCACAATTAATGTGATCAAATTACCGTTCCATATGAAGAAGCAAAAGGTGCTTTTCGCATATCGTACGGCACTGGTTTTACAATTAATTTGATCAAATTATCGCTGCATATGAAGTAGCAAAGGGTGCTTTCTGCATATTGCACAGCACTGGTTCGTTGCTGACTTCAATTCGGTTCGGTAGAAGAGCAGCGCCATCATTGTCAACTGGATTTCTATGGACGTTTCTTCAACACTGCGTTCGTACTCCTTACCTCTAGTCTTCTTGACAAATAACTTCAACAATTTTCACTCGATTTACTTCAAATTTAAAAGTTATGTTCCTAATTGCATTTCGCAGAGAAGTACGTACGGAATTTCTGATTAATCGAAAACTTTTCATTTTATGAGCAGTTTATGAGCAGTTATAACGAAATTTTTCACTGATAATTCATTTCTTAAGTTCAATTACCTACAACTTTTCTAGTACGTACGTCAATTACCTACGGTAGGTATTCGAATGTTGATTGACGAGAATTCTTGTTTTTTGCGCTAGGTTAAAAATTATTGATGCTAAATGTCACGCCGCGGAGCGCCTAAAAAAAAGATAAAAGAAAATATTAGTGGTCGGCCATTTGTACATCGAAAACAAAAATTCTAACAGCTTGATATTCATTCTGAATAGATTTGGGGATGGACTTTTGGGGATCGCTAATACTTATTACCGTTGTTGACAGTGCAGTTCTTGCCACTTGTGCGGTGTACAAATAGGAGATTTAATAAAACGAAAAGTCGGCTGTTCTATAAAGGATAATTTGTAAAGACTTAAGTTTAAAAAAAGCAGTCCATGGAACGCGCACCATTCGCAGTGTTGCCAAGTCGTCCGCATTAACTCATTCGGCCGATCACGTTTTGTCTCGTGTTGCATAACTTCGACACTCATAAATCGGAAAGTTTATGGTTAAAAGTGATCATTATTTCTTCATAATAACCGTAAAACATCCATCTATTATTGCACCATTTTTTATGGGCTGCTGGCTCGTCACTTTTTTTATTATCAACAGAAATATCGATGTGCATGAACACATCCAAAGAATATACGTTCTTTGCTTGTGCGTGGCACGGCGATACATCGCGCGCCGTCTACCGGCGGAAATATATACTACATTTTCTGTGCCAAATATTAACACGAGACCTGTGCTTCCATGTAATATATATTTTTAGGCCGCGTCCACGATTGCTAAACATAACTTATAACCTAACTTAGCCAAAACTTTATACTAAAAATCGCGTCCGTGTGTTGCTGTGAAAGGAAAGTAGGGGACGTACACAAATTACGTAACGCAAAATTTCCCAATTTTTGACCCTCCCCTCCTCCCACGTAACGGGACCGTAATGCTTGGTCAGACCCCCCCCCCCCATATTCCGTTACGTAACGGGTGCTTTGTCGTCAATAATTGCGATTTTTTTATAGACATAACTAATTATGAAAGGATCGGGTTTATACTCATTTTATGAAGTACATACTCATATAGTTTTATCCCAATTTTTATGACAAAATCTTGAAAACTAACCGAGATAAATACCTTGGTGTGAAGACAAAAAAAAATTCTCTTCATTGTCCCATCGATATCTTTATGAAAGGTTATCTGTAAATTAAAATTCAACAATTTATTGATATCTATACAAATGTAGCTATCGTTATGCGTAGCCGTTTTCTATTTTTTACAAAATGCCGACAGTTTGAGCATTTCTTTCTATTGTCAAGGCCCTTTCTCTGTATTCAAGCAGTCTTAAAAAATATCAATTATCAAATGTTAAAAACGCAGATACTTAGCCACTGCGATCACAAAAATGTTTTTAAAAAGATTGAAAATCGGTTGATAAGTTTTTAAGTATTCGCTCGGACAAGATCGAAAAAACTAGTTTCGAGAAAAACGCGTTCAAAGTTTTCGTTCCGTGTTTCTTGATACAAAGTTACGATTTTTTCTAGAATATTGATATTTACATTCAAGTATCTAGTTGCGGGCGATACGACGGTTCTTCATCTTCATGATCGTTCACTAAATAATAAGAGCCTGTACTTTATCTATTGTAAATGACGTCACACCTGTGGGGACTGAGGGCACTAACCCGTCGCGCTACCTGTTCTCACTAAAGTGACTATAACTCCGTCAATTTTCGAATGAAAATTGTGAATGAAAATATGGCTAACATATTTTTCAATGCATGTACTTTCAAGAATAATAAAAGAAAATTCCTTCAAATTTTGCTTGGGGGATGTGGGAGAGCTACTATGCAAGTTCTTGCACAGTGATTTTTCCCCTTAACTGACATTGCGTATAGAAAGCTGTGTGCTGTTCACTATAAAATTGCACTCGGGGTTTAAATTAAAAACTTGAACATGCAGAAATTTTGTTATTTCTGGCAGTTTTAAAATCGTGACGTAACGCAAACCTTGCCCCCCCCCCCCTACGTACGTAGACCCTAACGCCTGGTCGAACGTAATTTGCGTACGGCTCCGTACTTAGTTATCATTATTTGTTATTCGTCGTGTTAGTGTTTAGTCCGAGAGTTCAGCTTACGAGATTGTTATATTCCTTCTCTGTCGCACACGACACGCCAAAATAATGAGCGAACCTTGCGGCGTAAATCAGAACTTACGAACCTTGGACCACGGTCTTACACACAGGTCGGGAAACGTGATGAAATTTTGGTGGTGGGGGGACTCGACTATTGAAGCCGAATTTGTGGTGTCCCTAGTATGGAGGAGTGTTTGTTTTGATCACGGGTCATGCCACGGTCTTACATACAGGTCTGGAAACTCCAGTGGAAGGGGTAGGTAGCTTATTGAAGAGATTTGGTAGTTCATTAGTTGCCGCTAGGTTCGTTGCGATCAGAATACCCGCTGTGACGCGGCCGGAGGGTCAGAAAGAGACAGCACTAGTCGGCCATGCTTCTATCCCTCTATCTCTGTTCCAGCTTCATGTTCGTTACCCGGATATTTTTTATGAGTTCGAAACACTGTTAAAAGGGCCAGGAAAAGGCGTTAGTCCTGTCAGTTTCGATTAATACAATAAAAAAATATATGATCCTAATCGTAATCAAACTTTCTAAAGCCAAGCGAGCGTGATAAGCATATACATATGATTTTGAAGCTGTCACATAGCATGTGAACTTTGACGGAGTGGTTCCGTATTCGCCTCATACTCGCGTTGTTGTAGGTTCAAAGCCACTTGTCTCAATTTTTTTCTCCCATCCCTCATTCCCGTGTTTTTATGCAATTTAATGAAAATACAAATGCAGAAGATTCTCTCATATTTTTTATTTTTGTACGTACATTTGTTTTCATATCGCGGTAAGCAGAATGAAACCTTTCAAATTTTGTATGTTGCCCCTTGCGCGTACGGCGCACCACATCACCATTTTGAAAGAATGTGCTTTCAATTTATCGAAAACGTACTGTGTCCAAAACGCAGAAAAAACAACAGTTATCAGAGAATCAACGACACACGTTTTCAACCGCTCACTCCGTTGCTCGCCGTATTGAGGTTATGTATGTCCGGGATTCGGAACCGTAGCGACAACTAGTGGTGGCGCTGGGACCGAAATTTGCCACGCTAACTGTTCCATCAGATCGCGGCTGCCAGCATTAGAGTTTCCAGACTTGTATGTGAGGCCGTGGGTTACGCAATAACGCGAATGCGAGAGTATTGTTGTCTCTGTAACACACAACACTACTCGATTACAGCGCCTCTAGCGTCGAGCTTCGGCTAAGGAAGCATGTGAACCAACCGAGTTTCCAGACCTGTATGTAAGACCGTGTCTTGGACACTAAACAGACCTACCCCCACCACCGTCCTTTCAAGACCTGTACACTAGACCGCGGTAAGGGAACCGTATGAAGTATATCAGTACGATTCCGCGAAGTTGATGAGTAAATGTATCGGGTGTTTCGTAATTACGGCCGACAGAGCTGGGCATACGGGAATTGGTACCCAAAAAACACGTTGGTTTTTATATATTTTTCCCGATGACAGCATTGGAATGACCAGAACGGGGTTACCATTGAATCATAGTCTTACCAAAATCGAATTTTTGTTTTATCGAAAAAAAAACTGATAAAAAATACAGTCATAATCATTCAAGCAAAGTTCCGCTGTTGCTGCAGGGCCACTCAGTATAGGTGGTTCTTGTAACTAGCGTGATCTGAAATGAAAAATAAAAAAATTTAATTTTCACTTAATAATGAAACTTTCGTATGACCGGATACTTTTTAAAAATTTCAAAATTACGAAAATGGCAAGCTCTAGTAAAAAGTTCGACTTTTGACAAAAAAAAACAACTTTAAACGTTTGATATCAACAAATGGAGAAACACCAAAAAAAATATCCGGTCATACGATATAAAATACGGCAAGCAGCGTTTCGCAAAAGTGGTTCTGAGAAATACGTAAATGAAAAAAGGGTAGCAAAGGCCGCGGGGCAGTTGGCCGTAACGGGTGATCTGACCCTTCACGAAAAACGTGGGAACTCGGTTAGTTTTTGGAATTTTTACGCAATCATTCTTGCAAATTAAAGTTGAATCCCTGGGCTATGAAACTAGGCTGTTGAAAAAATCGTATTTTCGAAATTTCAAGTTCATGCCGACCGCTGAATTAAAAGTGGAAGCTGGATGGTCGAGTGCCAAGTTCGTAAATTTATATACACATGGGAGCGTGCGTATGTGTGTGTGCATACGTATATGGGCGCGCGAGTAAATCGTGAATGATTGGCTATTCCCCCTTCAGCGGTTATATTTCCCAGTCAGCACGACACGAGCTCACGAGCTTTCGTTAACTCTCGCGTGTCAGTTTCAGTCAGTCCTCTCGTGACATTGGAAATTGCGTGTTCCATAGATTAGTCCGTTTCTTTTTCGCCACATTTTTCTTCTCGTATCTTCTCTTGCTCTTCGTATTTTTTCCTTCAATTCTCGCATTATCACTTTGAATATATAAATACATGTATATTATTTAACGAGTGAAACAGTAAGGACAGTAACACCGCCGCTGCGAGCATGACGAGTCTCGAGGCGGTCAAGACGGTCTGGAGAACCGCCGATGCAGTAACTTTCGATGTTGATTCAACGGTTATACAGGAGGAGGGAATCGACGAGTTGGCCAAGTTCTGCGGCAAGGGAGATCAGGTTGCTGACCTGTAAGTGAACGGCCGCCTTTCGGACACTGCAAACATAATTATTACTTTTAAGATTCTGTACGAAGAGAGAATAGAAAATGAACAGCGTTTGATGTACTGGTCGAATAATCATTGCGATGTTTCGTCGAATTCGGAAAACGAAAGTAAAAAATTATTACAATATTTGAAAGTACTTTTCAACACTTGTCATTAAAATAATGATACCCCGGTTTGAATGAAGGACAAAGTTTAAATATACATCATCGGGGCAGCGAAAGGATATGCGGTCAAATCAGCAACTGAAATTTAAAAATGCGGCGCTTTTTTTTACTTTCAATTTTCCATGGCACAACTGAGGTCAATGCAGAAACCGCTTTGAACGCGACGTATCTATCGAAACCCATATGAAAATCTGAATAATGATAATACACGATAAAGTGCGGGTAACTACGATCGAAAGTTCAAAAGTTTTTCAGATTTTTCATTATTATTGCGAGTACGCGAATTGTACGAAACACAGTGACATTTATATTTATTTTTTCTTTATTGAAAGGTTTGAAGAAAAATGTTTCTTTTTTGCACTCAAAGTCACTATTTGCAGATATTTGGCGTTTGAGCATGTATATAGAAAATGTTGATATTGCACTTTTCGGTGGATGTTATTAATTGATACAAGGAGTCGTTAAGGGGCTAGGCTACTGTGACGATTCGAAAATCGGGGTCGTTTAGAAACAATTACTTGCGGAGGAATAAATTAGATGATGGAAAAATTGTTTAGACGTTTAATTTGTATCTACATTAAGGCGTTACCCCCACTTATAGCGCAAAAAAGGCCTTTTTTATTAATTTTTTTAAAGAAAACTACAAAACTTTTTTAATCGATCAATATACCATCTTAAAGAACATATATTGAAGAACTTTTAGTAATTTTTTTATTGAAAAATATTACATTGTTTAGTGGCAAATGGCCGTCAATGAAATCTTGTTTTTATATACACGGTTTGCGGTGACCAACATTGCGGCGAAGTGGATCATCTGAAAAAAAAATGCGGATGGATTTAGTCAAATATAAGTATAAACTAGTCTTTAATCGAAGGATTTTAAAAAATATTCATTTTTCACAAAATGGCGGACAGTCAAAGTTAATGGTTCGATTTTAACGAAAAAAACGGCCGTTTTTTGGCTATAGAACGGCCATTTTTTTCGAAAAAAAAAATCGAACGATTAAAGACTACATTTTTATGTATTAAATAAGCCTGCAAAATTTCAAGAAGATCGGTTCATTAGTGTTCGAGTAATCTTGGTCATCGACTTCAGAAATGCCATTTTGAGAAAAACGCGTTTAAAGTTTCAATTTCAGTTTACACGAAGAAAATATTTTTTTTTTGTAAACTTACATAGAGTCATCTATTCCGGGCCCATACAGAAGTATTGGCCCGGATACTTATACTTCAAAAAAATGCAATAAAAAAAATCGATTTTTTCAAAATCGCAAGTGGGGGTAACCCCTTAACGAAGTTGTGTACCAAATTTCATAAAAGAGTATTTATTATTCAAGAAATTATAAACAATCTCGTGAAGAACTTTTGAACGTGAGAGGCTCAACGGTGTCCTTAATTTTGGCCACCTGGGTGATGCAAAACAAAAAAAACGAGTTTTCTTTTCTTAAGAGGTTAGGCCACAGTAACAGGTATAAAATCATGTGCGAATTTAACAATTTAACAATTTAACAATCATAAAATTAGATAAACATCTATTTAGTATGAATATCAAACTGTTAGAATTTTTTTTCTATGTTCAAAATGGCCGACTACTAATATTTTCTAATGCTATTTTTTTTAGGCGCTCTGCGGCATGACATTTAGCATCCGCTATTTTTTACCTAGTACAAAAAATAAAAGTTCTCGTCAATCTACATTAGAATACCTAGAGAAGTACGTACGGAATTTAAAAAATATTGTTTTGTTCAAAAGTTGTAGGTATTTGAACTTAAGAATTAAGTTTTCAGTGAAAAATTTCGTTATAACTGCTCATAATCTGCTCATAAAATGAAAATTTTTCGATAATTCATAAATTTCGTACGTACTTCTCTGCGAAATGCAATTAGGAACATAACTTTTAAATTTAAAGTAAGTCGAGTGAAAATTGTTGAAGTTATTTGTCACGCCAATTTGAAAAAAGCTGTTTTGAGAAGTTTCGAGTAGTCGGCCATTTTGTGCATCGAAAAAAAATATATATATTTTCTAACAGCTTGATATTCATACTAAATGGATGTGTAATTAATTTTATGAGTGAATCACTTTTTCATACGAAAAAAATTTGTTAAATTCGCATATGATTTTATACCCGTTACTGTGGCCTAAGGCTTTAAAGTAGATAATACTGGATAAGACTTAACCGGGCTAGTTTTCGTGGTTCAATCATAAAAATGTTGATTTTTTCTTCGACTTTTCAAGGAAAATTGATAGCATTATTGTTAATAAGTTCAGAGTGACTCCCCGTCCGGTTATTCGTCCGGATAGCGGCTCAGTTCACGCCGTATTTCTAGTAGGCGTACATATTATTGTGACTAGTGTCAGCTAGTATCCGGACGAATACCATATATATAATCGTTCGGACAGAATATGTTAAATTGTTGAACAAACTATCCGGTCGAATAATGTACACGTATTCGTCCGATTAAAATATTTATAATTTTCTTTGGGTTTGTTTGTCGGGGCGTTGTACGGCGTGAAGTGCGTGAACTGAGCCGCTATCCGGACAAACAACATACGCTCATTCGTCCGACAACCGGACGTCTAGCCGCAGCGTAATAAGTTATGAAAACAAATGAGAAGTTGAGAAGAAAAACGTCGTTCTAGACGTATAGGGTGTCTGAAAATTACCTGATAAATTAATTTATTAATAAAACGTATTATTTATTTGAAAAGTACGCATATTTTTATTTTAATATGAGGTACAAACATGGAGGTTATGTGTGGAACACAATATCCGATAAATGGCCGCCTCGTCCCTGTTGGCAAATGTTCACTCTTTTGACGAAATTTTCAATAACACTTTGGCATAATTGCGGACTAATTTCATTAATGGTGCGTCCAATTGCTTCCTTGAGCTCCGAGATGGTCTGTGGATCATTGGCATACACTTTTTCTAATCAGAAAAGTCCAATGGCGTCAAATCGCACGATCTTGGTGGCCAATTGACATCGCCACGGCGCGAGATAACACGACCATGAAACTTCGTCTGCAATAACTATGCAGTAACAATGCAGCAAATAACAATTTCTATGCGTTGCTCGATCGTGTAATTCTCTGTGACTAAACCTCAATACTTCCTGATGCCAGTCGTCAAAGATCAGTAACCCACGTTCGCCACAAAAAAAAATGGCGCGCAATTTGAAATGTCAGGTTATTTTGAGACACCTTTTACTATTACACTGAATAAGTGTACCAAATTTTAAGCCAAACCGTTCGTGTGTACGCCATTTTGAAAAACATAGATTCAAGAAAAACGCGTTTAAAGTCAAATTAGCAGTTCCCTCGTTGTAATCATAAGTTTACCTTCAATCTGCGATTCCTGCTATATTGGACTTAACATCTTCAATTTGAGTTGCCTCAAGCGACGAACAAGCGTTCGTCATTTTCACGGTAGCCTTACCTCTTAAAATCGTATTCATGTAACGCGATGATATCTCAAAAAGTCAGAAGTTATGATTTGGAGCTCTTTATCAGTGGCGACAAGGACAGACAAACATGAAGGAAGCATGGTCATACACATGAAGATAATAAATTATCTAAACGGACGTAATATCGATTTTTATCGGAGTTAAAAATCGATGTCTCTGCACAGTCGTTTAATAATTGTTCAAATCAATTAATCAATCCGTTCGCAAACAACACTCATATTTATTAATTACCCGAATTATATCATCATCTCAAGGATGCGATCACGTACACATTTATTTTACCTTCAACGATACGACTGACACTTCGGTTTTTCGCAATAATTGATCGATGCCTTTTTTTCTAATATATATATATAATAGAGTTTTATTTGCACAACTTGTTATAAAGTTTTTTACAAAGTCTCTTTTCTTACAATCAATCTCATTCACGAACTTACACCTAACAACTTACGTCTAAAATTCTAACCTATATCCTAACCACTACTGATCGCTGTCGCTCTCATCTTTTTCCTCTTTTTTCATTTTTGCACATAATGCCTCTATTTCTTTGAAGTAGCGGCAAATTCCCACATTTATTTTCCCGCTTAACATATTAATGATCTCCCCCTTTATCGCAACCTCGTCAACTCCTTGTATCCATTCCTCCGCTTCTTTTCTTGCCTCTTTTGGCATCATTTCCCAGCCTTTTTTGCAAATTAGGAGGTGCTCCACCGTCTCAAATTTCTCTTCACAAATCCTGCACCGCCAATTTTTCTCCCCCTTCTTTCCCGCCCTCCATACATTTCCACATCTTATTCTTGCCCACAATTCTTTCTCCCTACCCTTCACTCCTTCCTCCTTCCAGTATTTCCATGGGCTTTCTTCGTTCTCCACCAAGTACTTGTATAAACTATTGTATGATGATTTTTGTACTCTTTCTTCTTCCTCCTCCAGTATTTTTTTCTTTAGGTTTTCTAATCCTTCTTTCACCTTTTTTTCTAGTTCGCCCTCGTCTGTCTCCTCTCTTATCATCCCTACTAGATCCTCAATTCCCATTTCCATTAATACTTTTTTTAATCCTTTTCCCCACTTCGAGGGGGTTCCATTCTCAATAGCTCTTAGCTCCTCTCGCAAACATATTTTTGGCCATCTCGACTCCCCCATCTTCACAACCTCTGTCAAATATCTCAAAGCCCTTTCTCTAATTATGTATTCCAATGTTGGCACTCCCAACTCTCTCCTCCATATGTAATTAGGGGTCGTTCTGTGTACCCCTACCGCCATTTTACAAAACCTGCTCTGTATTCTTTTATAAGATTCAATTTCCTCCAATCCCCAAATCTCCACTCCATACATCACTGCTGATTTTACTATTGATTCCAGCAAATAGAGTCTCTTCTCCATCATATCTCTTCCCGCTCTTTTCCATATTCCCCATACCATATTTGTCGCTTTTTGCGCTTTCCCCGCCGTTCTTTTGCTATGAACCCAAATCACACGAATATAATATTCGAGTAATCCTCAATTCATTGGTTTTTATCGGAACTTTTGTGTTTTTACAGGACAAAACAGGCGATGCAAGGAAGCATGACGTTTCAGCAGTCTCTCACGGTCCGGCTCAATATCATTGAGCCAAGTGTTGAGCAAGTTAAGGAATTCATAAAAAATCATCCACCCAAATTGACACCGGGAATAAAGTAAATAGATTTGGCAAAATCATGCGGTTTATTTCTACTATTGTTTAAGGTATTACTGGATGGATATTAAAACATCGCCAAAATTTTTGAAAATTAAAAAAAATCTAGTTCTTGATAGAATTATAACACATGAATTATTTTAGAATTTTTCACTAAATAATTTAGTAGTTATAAACATATGAATTTAACACGGTTGCTTATGGGAAAACAGCTTCTGCAGACGTTAATGGTGGCAAAACAACTGGAACTAAACCGCCGTAAAATCTGAAAGTATTTAACATTAAGATTTAAGATGAAGCGATTGATTATGCAAAGATTCAAATAAATCGACTGAGTAATGGTTGAGAAATTAATTAAAGTAATGAGGAGAATCGCCTTTTTATAAATTGCGCTGTGTTGACGTGGCAACGTTGTAGAGCAGAATGATGATTAATCTGTCGGTACAGTAGAAATGCTCTGCTATACCGTGGTGTAAATCCATGCTAATGGCCGGTTTCGTCACCTCTGGATAAAATTATCCGCAAGATATCCTATACCTTTAACATTGTTTATCCGCCCGATAACTTTATCCGTAACTTATCCCTGGTTGACGAAACCGGGCATAAATTGAATTCATAGTTTTTTTTTCTGTAGCTTCCCTTATCATTTTTAATAAACAAGATTGCTGATTAATTTATTTCCATGGCTTTTTTTTTTGGAGAATATCATATATAGTAAAATTTTATTCCATTAAATTTTTTAAACATAATTAGGATCAAACGCACCGAAGCCACGCTTGCCCACGCTATTTTGAGGTTAGACTTACTGCTACTCACGAAGCGGCGTCAACGCGGAGAGCACAACGCATGCGTAAACAGGTCGAGCGTAAACTTCAGACTGCTGCGTTGTCGCGTACAGATGGCAATTTATAAAATAGTAAAAGATTTAATTTAACGATGAATTAGTCAGCAATCATTGGAAAACTCAATCTATATTGACTTTTTGGGTAATTATTGATAATAATAAGGTGGTCTGAACGTGTTAATTAAATTTAAAAATCGAGAAATTTTTTTGTTGGACAGTTGAAACAGATGTACAGTCGCTGACAAAACCTTACTCAAGCACAAGCCAATACCGTCAAATTCGACTTCAATTATTATTAAAAGTGGTAAATTAACATTTCTAAGTGTTAATTTATTATTAAATTAGCAATTTGTAAGGCTAAACATGAACGACATCATTTAGACTTGTAAATCCACGATTCGCCCATTTCGGACTAACTTTCTGCCCGACGGCCCATCGAGTAATACCTAAAGCACGTTTGATAATATACATTTTGATTTATTCATTATTATTATTAGTATCACTAGTTGAATATCGTGAATAGAAACAACAATAACAGTGATAATAATGATAATTATTATTATAACATTTAATTGATTGTTATAATTATCTTAGTGTTAATAATAGAAATAATAATTATAATCATAACTATAATTATGTTTGTTTGATAATAATTGTTGTTGTCATCACTATTATTAATTCGGATATTATTTTTCTATCCAAATGCATTTTAATGAGTCCTATCCATTAATTAAATGCGCTTAATTTCAGAGAATTGGTGGACGAGCTGCACAAACGAAACAAAAAGGTATTTCTCGTTTCCGGTGGATTTCGTTGCCTGATAGGCCCGGTCGCGGCACGATTGAACATTCCGGCTGAGAACGTTTGTGCGAACAGGCTGAAATTTTTCTTCAACGGTTCGTTGCGAAAATAGCAATTTTATTCTTATTATTATTGAAACAGGTATCGATTTTAAGGGGTCTTCTCACTTTAGAAGCTAGAAAAAAGGGTATCTTCATGCATTTTTTTGATAGGTTTATATTATAGATATTGATTTAAAAATTCTTACACTTAATAAATAGTCTTTCGAAATACAAAAATTAAAAAAAATGTATGTATGTATGAAAAACGTTTTTCGGCGGTTGATAAAATCGTCGAAACTACTGAACCGATCCTTATGAAATTTTAACCACATATTCTTGACAATTTTTTTAAAATTTCGAGATTTTTTTTGCCAAAAACGATGAAATAAACACGTTTTTTTTGTTTTTTCGAAAAATGTCCACCATTTTGTTATTTTTGCATACATAAAAAATCGTATGATGTGCGCTATAGCCATTAACATACTGAATTTAAAACCGTTTGATTTCTTTGTTTCGGATAATCCATCTTCGAGATTTCATCAACAGCGCAGACCTACAATTTTTTAGGACATTTTTTTAACTACCATGTTCGTCTATAAATGTGACTTAAAAAATTTCATTAAAAAAAATGTATTTCTAAAGTGTATTTATTAAGGCGTTATACGCAGTTGCAAGGCCAAAAAAGTCGTTTTTTCACGATTTTTTTCTGGAAAAGAATTTCATTTGGGCAAAACGAAAAGTATTAGGCAGTGTAGTGGCATGTTTTAGCTTTAGATTGGCATTTTTTATTTTCAAAAATATTCATTAACATTGTTAATGTAACATTGTAGTCTCCTGGAGGTCTCCGAAAAAGAAGTGTCCAGCGGTGAGCAAAGTATCTCCGGTTTGGATTATCTAAAATGGAAAACCCAAAAAGATTCTTTTAGGGGATAGATGAATCCAGGTATTGACCGAAGGAATAGTCGAAATTTTAATTTTTGACAAAATGGTGGCTCCGGAAAGAAACAATTTCGATTTTCGACCAAATTTTTTTCGTTAAATCGTTGAAAAAAAAATAGAAATAATTATCGTAAATCTTATTCCTTCCATCAGTACTTGAAGAATATATCTGACAAGGTTGTGTTAAAATTGCAGACCGATCGGTTGAGCCGTTTTTGAGAAATCGTGCTCACCGACTTTGAAAACAGCGTTTTGAGAAAAACGCGTTTGAAGTTTTTCGGATGCTCGGAGACGCGCTCCGAGCGTCCTTACAAATATGTGTGTATTTCCGAGAATATTCGTTGGATCGATTTAAAATTTTCAGGGAATATATTCACATATTTGTACATTCCGAAAATGCAATAAGAAAAAAAAATCGATTTTTTGAAATTTCTAACTGCGTATAACCTCTTAAGGCCTTAGGCCACAGTAACTGGTATAAAATCATGTGCGAACTTAACAATTTTTTTTCGAATGAAAAAATGATTCACTCATAAAATTAATTTCACATCTATTTAGTATGAATATCAAGCTATTAGAAAAAATATATATATTTTTTTCGATGTACAAAGTGGATGGAAAAAAAATAGGTTAAATTCGCACATAATTTTATACCCGTTGCTGTGGCCTAAGGCCTTAAGTGTAACAACTTTTACAACAATATTTATAATATAAACCTATAAATAAAATTCACGAAAATAGCTTTTTTTAGCGTCTAAAGTGAGACCCCTTAAAATTAAACGAGACTTCGATTTAATGGATTCACTGCATTCATTCCGTTCATTTATTTTTTCAATTTTCTCGATCTTCGATCGCAGGAGATTTTGCGGGCTTCGATGAGACCGAGCCGACGTCGCGCAGTGGCGGCAAATCGGAAGCCTTGAGGATATTGAAGGATAGGCACAACTTGAAAAGTATCGTTCACATCGGGGACGGAGCGACGGACATGGAAGCTTGTCCGCCCGCGGATGCTTTTATCGGTTCGTAAAATCTCTCCTTATCTTATCTCCCCCCTTTTTTGTGTGAGCATGAAATAAAAAAAAAGACAGAGAACGAGAAAAATAATTTTTGCATATAACTCTGATAAAATTTGCCGTGGTTGTTAGACGTGAAATGTTAAAATGCGTTTGTAAGAATTTGATTAAGATGTTATTTTAAAAAATCTTCCCGAAATTTAGAGCACGGAGAAAATTTGTGTTTTTCGTTCTTCCTCAGGATACGGCGGCAATGTGGTCAGAGAGAGCGTGAAATCACGCGCCTCGTGGTTCGTCACCGACTTCGACGAGTTGAGAAACGCAATGTGACGATTTTCAAGCATTCTTTTATGTACAGAAAAGCGACGCTAGTTTTACACAGATGACGTCTATTTTTGTTATTTTCTTGTAGTTGTTGTTGTTTTCTTCCTTTTTAACAACAACACGCGACTAAACTCGATCCGCTGGCTGGTCGAGCAACGAACAAAAGGAAAAAGAGAATATTACTAAGAGAGGGTAGAGATTAAAATTTTGATTGAAGTTGGTAGACGAAATAAATTATTGCTATCAAAGTTCTACGCTTTGAGAATGCAATCGGACGAGACGCGGTAAAAAAGTTGAGAGAAAAGTATTACGTCAACACGCTCACGATGCATTTCGCGTATTCGGTAAAAAATGTTCATGTATACAGGGCGTCCCTCTTATCTCCGCCACCCGAAATAACTCGGTAATTACCGACGTCGTAAAAAAATGTTCCAGACACAAGTTGTACGGTGTGAAGGGGGCCATCAAATGCGATAAATTGGGGGGTCAAAGTCGTCCAAGGTCATTCAAGGTCACCTATTAAAATGAAACACAAATCTAAGTATCTCGATATTTAAATTTGCATCGTCGATACTGACCTTGAATGACCTTGAACGACTTTGACCCCCTTTAACGTTTTTTATGCGGCTTGAGGTGCTCCACAAGATGGTTGAAAAAAATGTACCATTCCATTTGAAAAAGTGGAGGTCACCTTCACTGTGCGTCAGCGCCTCCAACGAAATAAAAAAAAAAATTGGTCGCATTTGATGGACCCCTTCACACCGTACAATTTTTGGCTGGAACATTTTTTTGTGACGTCGATAATTACCGAGTCATTTCGGGTGGCAGAGATAAGAGGGACACCCTGTATATGAGGCATTCTTCATCAACTGGGCCACTCTTTCTTTTTAACCTCTCCAATTTTTTTCAAAATCTGCCAGTTTGAAATGTTAGTCGAAAGGAACGTCTGTGATTATTGTAGATTTTTTAGGCGTCCGTTCGGGATTTCCAATTTTTCATTAGAAACACTGTATCCGAAAAAATTTTCATCAAACAAAAAAAAAACATGAGAATGAAAACTTTTTATTTTTTCCTCTTTATCGGACAAAAGCAAAATCATAATTTTTCTGCATTGAGAAAATTGAAATTTGGCAAAAAAATGAGAATAACAATTTTTTAAACCTAATAACACACTTTCGATTTCGGTGCAAATTTTACAGGATGTCTGTCATTGGGTAAAGAGTCTGCGAGATTTTTTTCAAAATGGGACCTGCAATGGTTAGGATGAAAAAAAATCCCTGCGAAAGCGGTTATGAGATTTCGCAGGGTTTTCATTTTTTTTCATCCTAACCATTGTAGGTACCATTCTGAATTTTTTCGCCGGCTCTTTACCCAATGACAGACATCCTGTAAAATTTGTACCGAAATCGAAAGCGTGTTATGAGGTTTAAAAAAATGTTATTCTCATTTTTTTGCCAAATTTCAATTTTCTCAATGCAGAAAAATTACGATTTTGATTTTTTTCGATAAAGCGGAAAAAATAAAAAGTTTTTATTCTTATGTTTTTTTTTGTTTCATGAATATTTTTTCGGATACAGTGTTCGTAATGAAAAAAAGAAAATCCTGAACGGACGCCAAAGAAATCTAAAAAAATCACGGACGTTCCTTTTGACTAATATTTAAAACTGGCAGATTTTGAAAAAAATTGGAGAGGTTGAAAGAAAAGTGGCCCAGTTGATGAAGAATGCCTCATATATGGATGCACACGTGGGTTGTGTATGGGCATAAAGATATTTCATTGTCGAAACCGTTTAGTGCACTTTGCGGTGCAATTTTTCTTTTCAAATTCCCACGAATCGGATTTACGTGTTATTTAACAAAAAATTAATAATTATTTTTGGATCAATCAGTGCGCAACACTGCGCGTGGATGTTTCTCAGGAACCGGGAGAAGTGAAGTGACAAGTGTGCGATCAAAGACGATGGGGATAGGGTCGTTAAAGCTCGCAAAGGTTTACGAAGAAACACGGAAAACGTGAAGTGGGTGCAAAAAGTATTCGCACACGTCGCTTTTTGAAAATAACGCTTCGAAAACAAAGCAGGATATTTTGGCACGTTATTTTATTTGATAGCCCATTTCAAACAGACAAAATGCCCGTTGATCCAAAGGCAGAAAACAGAACAGTAACAAAAAAACGATTAAATAATAATAGAAATTCCGTAGTCAAATAAGTATTTGCACGTTAAGAATTCGATGAGTAGTTCATTCATAAACCGATATTCAGAGGCTCACAGGCAAATGTAGACAGTGAAAATGTAAACAAAGTCTTCAACGAAAGATTCTGGCAAGACGACCTGGTTCAGTCTACAATTACTGGAGCAATCACGTCGTCGAATAAATGTCAACTATCCGTATCTACGCGAGAAAAAATACTTTTACTACGTTGCCCAAGTCCACGATACCGCCAAATTGGGGAAACTTTAAGGGGTTTCTCACTTTAGACGCTAAAAAGGCTATTTTCATGATTTTTTTTATAGGTTTACATTATAGATATTGATATAAAAGTTGTTACACTTAATAAATACACTTTCGAAATACATTAAAATTTTTTTAAATGTATTTATGTAACCCAAACAAACTTTAAAAGCGTTTTTCTCGAAACAACGTTTTTCGACGGCTTGTTGATAAAATCTCAAAACTCCTGAACCGATCCTTATGAAATTTTAACTACATATTCTTTACAACTATAGGTATATCGCGTATCAAGGATTTTTTTTAAATTGAGATATTTACTATATTTTTTCCGAAAACGGTGAAAAATACGTTTTTTTTTGTTTTTGCGAAAAATGTCCGCATTAACATACTGAATCCAAAACCATTTGATTTCATCAACCGCGCAGACCTAGAATTTTTTTAGGACATTTTTTTAACTACCATCCTTGTCCATAAATAGTGACTTGAATAAATAATTTTTTTTAAATGTATTTCGAAAGTGTATTTAATAAGTGTAACAATTTTTATATCAATATCTACAATATAAACGTATCAAAAAAATTCATGAAAATAACCCTTTTTTGGAGTCTAAAGTGAGAAGACCCCTTAAGGCCACGTGCCGCCCCTCCTATCTTAAGGGGTAAGGCCACAGTAGAATTTTCAAAAAATCGATTTTTTTTTCGCTAAAACGGTGCTTTATCATCATAAGATTAAGTTACTATTCGATTTATAGCAAGAACTTTTTTTCACCGACTTTGAGCGTATAACGTAAGCCCACGTCCGGCACGGCCATAGAGTATCTAAAACTTTAAACGCGTTTTTCTCGAAACAGCTTTTTTCCATTTGGCGTGACAAATAACTTCAACAATTTTCACTCGATTTACTTCAAATTTAAAAGTTTTGTTCCTAATTGCATTTCGCAGAGAAGTACGTACGGAATTTCCGATTAATCGAAAACTTTTCATTTTATGAGCAGTTTTATACGAAAATTTTCACTGAAAATTCATTCCAATACCTACAACTCAATTCAAATTCCTTCAGCTTTTGAGTAAAACAATATTTTTTAAATTCCGTACATACTTCTCTAGATATTCTAATGTAGATTGACAAGAATTTTTGTTTTTTGTTCTAGATAACAAATTGTGGATGCTAAATGTCACGCCGCGAAGCGCCTAAAAAAAATAAACAAAATATTAGTAGTCGGCCATTTGTACATCGAAAAAAAAATTCTAACAGCTTGATATTCATACTAAATAGATGTGTAATTAATTTTAGGAGTGAATCACTTTTCATACGAAAAAAAGTTAAATTCGCACATGATTTTATACCCGTTACTGTGGCCTAACCCCTTAAGGCCTAAGGCCACTGTAACGGTCCAAAAAAAAAGGTTTTTTCACGAATTTTTTGCTTCCAAAATTGAAGGTAATTGAAAAAAAACTTTTAAGGGTGTTATCGGGCATACATTAAACTTTATTATCAAATTTTTTTACAACAAAAAAAAACAAAATGGCGGTTCCACAGCTATCTTCCCGGGGCATGTTTTGCTTGCAGGGCTCCGCGGCACGCAGCACCACTGGTGCACTTTTGAATCTAGAACAAAAAAAAAACCATCAATCTAGAGGGTTATAGCTAGAGAATGTCGATCGGATTTTAAAAAGTATCAATTTCTGTGGATTTGGCGTGCGTTTGAAAAAAAAAATTGATTTTTGACGAAAAAAACGGCTAGTTTTTTGTTAATAAAAAATCAATAAATAAAGTTATTGAAAATCCCGATCGACATTCTCAAGATAATGTTAATGTTCACATCTGGTCAAAATTTCAAGTAAAAAAAATGAAAATTGTTCGAGTGATGCTGCGTGCCATTTTGAAAAACCGTATTTCGAGAAAAACGCGTTTAAAGTTTTGCGAATAGTTTTTTATTGGAAAAAATAAAAAAAAAGAAGGTAAAAAAAAAATTTACCGTTAGTCTGCAATCCCAGCACCATACATTTGTCCTTCGATGGCCAAATTTTCGTCTGGCAAAATTTACAGTGGCCTTACCCCTTAATCGCTTGTATTTACCTAGGTATTTTTAGGTGCCTTCAATATTCGTCGCCCCTAGGCCGCTGCATATACGGCCTATTGGCAAATCCAAGACTGCAGCAAAGTATCAGCCCAGGACAACCCTGTGTGACGCACGCGTGCTCTGCTGCCGGCGTAGAAACAAGTCTAGTCTTCTACAATAATGCAAAAGGGAAAAGCTAGATTCAGAAAAAAAAACTTCGTGAAAAATAAGTTTTTCTGTTTCTTTTCCTTTTACAAGTTGTCGAGGAACGATACGCGAAGATTACTTATCGAATGCACATATATACGCGTTAGCATGTGTCGAAAATCATCAACTGGCACTGTCACAAAAAACACCCCGTTAAACAATAGTATTAGGTATAATAAAAATACATACCTAATTTGAGCTCGCTAACTGAAGTTCAAGTGGCAGCGTTCGATTATTTTTTGCACATTTGATTTAGAAATTCACTCCTCATATTCAAACTTGAATAAATCAACGACTGTTAATGTTTATCGAGTCCGGTTAATGATTCTCGAAGCTGACTCTTACGGTTTCAAACAGCTTGTTGATGTCGATGACATTGTTCGTACATAAGCTGCAGCTATTTAAAAAATGTATGTATTTAGTTCGAAAATAAAAACTGCCTTTACCAAATTCGTGTAATTTCCATAGAAATAACGATATTGAAATTTAAATAAGCAGTTTAAGGCGGGATATACATTTACGATGATCAAAAAATCGATTTATTTTTTTTTCTTAAAAAGATAGAACTATGTATGTAGAATATTTTTCCAAAGTTTCTATGGAAGTACGTAGGATTTTTTTTTTATATTGCATAGTTTATTTGTTATTAACAATTATCTAACGAAATTTTTCACTTTCCAAAAATTTGCTCAAAGAATCGTCAGATAATTGTTAATAACAAATAAACTATGCAATATAAAAAAATCCTACGTACTTCCATAGACAATGTATTTTTCAAAATATATTCAAGATTTCAAGTGAATCGGTTGAAAATTGTGAGTTATGTTTCCGGCCAACTTAAAAAATGCAGTTTTGAGATAAACGCTTCACAGCCGCCATTTTGAAATTAATCGCTCCAAAAAAGTTATTGTATAGTCACCGACATGTATCATAAACACCCTTTTTGGAATCTCGATTTATTTTGTAGTTTTTCTGAAAAAAAATCCCCAAAAAGCCTATTTTTCGGCCTCTAGAGTGGCCTAAAGCCTTAAATACACTATTTAAGTATACCTAAACTTTGATAATTGTAGAATAATTATTCCTTAGTGTAAAAAATCCCTCAATACTGTTTTTTTCCTGTCTGAATGTATATCCCGCCTTAAAGGCCGCTTGAGGAATCTTCGACCGAATTCGACATATATTAATAAGTTGGGAGTCATTCAAGTTAGAATGTAAAGAGCGAACTTTCCGTATAAATCAAAAGAGGAAACGAATTGTCTAGCTAACTTAAGGTGCAGTGCACGGTCTTACATACAGGTCTTGAAACTCTGGTGGTGGGGGTATGTCCTCGGATTGAAGTACCGGCCGTTTCGCCTAGTGACCACGAGTGTCGCTGCGATAGAGTGATGCAGGCTGTGCGAGAGAGATGGAAATCGATTGTTGACTCATAGGAACCTAACCTAGCTGTACAATTGGCTGGTGTAGGCAAATTATGATATTCAATGTCAAAAATGCATGATGGATCTAAATACAATTAAAAGTAACTTTATCGTAAACCTGAAAAAAAACCAAAAGACTATAGTTATACAAGTGGGTACAATGAATATGAATGTTTTTAATGTAGGTGTCAATGTGAGCTCGTGTTGGTCGAGGGGTTCGGTGCAAACATCGTAATGCTTTCAGGGGTTCGATCCCTGTGCGCTCGGTTTTTTAAAAACATGTTTTAGCTTTTATAAAAAATACAGGCTTTATGCGTTGTTTCAATTGACAAGAAAATAAGTGGCAATTATTCCAGACCGAAACACTTGCAGGATGTATTTCTTGAAAATGAAACAAATACTTAAGAAACAGTGCTTCTTTTGCAATTCTTTATTTCCTCTTCGAAAAATTTTAATGCATGTCCCAAGAAACATTTTCAATAATCTCTACTTTGCAGTTTCCGAAACGGTTTGCGTTGGTAAATTTAAAAAAACACCTCTTTTCCGACCTTTAAGCGAAGGACTCTCGAGTAGGATAAATGAAAATAATTCACTAACTTTATTTTATGTTTTCCAGCCTGGAAAGTATTTATTTTAATGATCCCAATAATTTTTCATTTTTTTTCAGGTTCCCGGCTCCAACGCCTGTTTCGCCCATTCTCGATGAATATATTTCGGTTCGAAATGATTTTCGCACACAACGTGTCTTGGCTCTAATTTCCCAACTCCCGGTATCGCGGCCCCCCATTTTTTTAATTGCGCCAAGTCTCTCGGCACCCGAAACACTGAGCGTTTCGATTTTTCACTCCGAGAACCTGTTTTACACGTTGGCACAATACACCACTTAGTCATTTTTCAATATCACCGTTTTTACAAGTTTACACGTAGAGCACGTCGCGTGTGGTCGCGTGAATCAGCGGTTATGTTTGGGTTTTGTTTACTTTTGAAATCTATTTCCGTCTCTCACACAGCCTGCATCACTCTATAGCAGCGATCCTCGTGGTCACGAGTTGAAACAGTCGGTGCTTCAATAAGAGGCCATCCGCCACCACTGAACTTTGAAAATGTCGACTGTTACGCCCATTCTGCAACAATGACGCATGTGCACAATAAATTTCATCTCAATCGGTTGTATCGTTCGGTCGCAATTCGGGTTCGAAATTGCGAAGTGGTCGCAGCGTGAGCCACATGGCCTTGACCCTTTTAATACGGCGTTTAAATCTTTCAATACGGCGAAAGGGTTTAACCCTTTCAATACAGCATAAACGATCCCATAACGACGCATAACATCCCATAACGAATCCCATAACGTCCCAGCCGTAATTAAAATTTTTTTCCAGACTGGGACAGCATATGTCCCGTCAGCTGTCAAAGGGTAAAACTTAAGTTAGATATATAGCATATAATTCATATTTTTGAATACCTAATACTATTATTTGAAAGCATAAATGTTGATTTTTGCCGAGACAATGATGTATTTATAAAGTACAGGTTCACCTAATATATACATAATATATATTTTTCCTCTTACTCGAGACAAAACGACGGATTCTTTTGAAGGTGTATCTTATTCTTTCCTTTTTTAAATACATTCTGCATCATGACATCGAAATAACGGAGAAAACCGACGATAAAGTAAGAGCGCGGGTCACGTGCTGTTTATGGTCCTAAACATGACATATATATATATATATATATATATATATATATATATATATATATATATATATATATATATATATATATATTGACCGCCGTGTTATATACATGTATGAGATATGAGAAATCTCTTTATAAGGTTTTCCGATGACTCGCTTATGGTTTCATAATCTAATATAAATTCTTTTTTTCCTGAGGGTTCACCGTCCTGGGTATCAATATAATATATTAGCTTTCTTCTCTCGTTATTAAATAATTATGTTATAATGGTCTAAACCGCATCACTGATCAGTCTCGCTGTTGGAGGACGATGATTTTTCCCCCTTTCTCTGTTGTATCCATTCCTCAATTTGAGTGCGGAGCTCCGTGTTCGATTTGACCATGTCCATAGTGAGTGGCGAACGATTGAACGGGTCGGTTTGGTCGCTCAGCAAGTGCCTTGAGCAAAAGAGCGAAAAAAGATAAAATAAGGTTTGGACATTGCTGTTTAAGGTAGTCCTATCGCTTCACACTAATCACTGATCATACTTGAGACTCGTACAATTTATATTTTTAACATGTTAAAAAAAATGTAATAACTAAATCTTCCATGTGTAAACTGTTTAATGAATGTTCACATTTAATTAGAAAAATGAAAAAATAGTTATTCCAACGATTCGCGCAGTGTTTCTAGGTTTGATATTGGGCACTATTGGTTCTAACTCCGTCTCTTTTTACTCAATCAGGCGAGTTTAACCTCCATGCTATTCAACGTCGATCTGTCGAAACAATGTCAGGTGCGGGAAATATAAAGCATTGTATTCGGGCCACGACTGGTAAAAAGCGTGGAAAATTTGTGTCGGCGAAATATGTCGGTTAAAAATGAAATATGTGTGGAAATTCGAATGAGTGAGATGAGGTTAGGACTACAGTCAGCTGTTGCCTTGCTGTCACGTCTCTTTATCGTAGCAAGTGGTAATAAATCCAATACCGGAAGTTCAAATTAAACTTGATATTACAGAAAAATTAGGTCAATAAGCGTAATTTTTTCTGAGAGCACTGGATTACTACAAGTGTTAAGTATGTAAATCTGATTATTTTTAAGAATCTGACGGATTCCCACTATTATATACACTTTTGTAGCGACCGGAAATTGGGTTTTTGTATGGCGTCTCGAAATTCCTCCACAAAAATACGCAATTTTAATATTTCTTTTCTCTCTAATTAGGTCGATAAACGACCCTGAAATTTTACAGAGACGATTATTAATATATTTAGTGAAGCTCAAAAAAATTATGAAAATCCTTGATATCGAACGAGCTCATTATATAAATTGAGGCGAGAAATCCCTTTAGAATTTTGAAAAAAATCGATTTTTTTACATATTTCGAAAGTATAATACCCAAAGAATATACTGACCAAAGGAAAACTCGAAATATTGAATATTTGCGGAGTTATCGCATATAGTCTAGGGCGTAGGGACAGCATGCGGTCAGGTAGCGAGTAAACTTTAAACGCGATTATCTCGAAACTACTTTTTCAAAAACTGCTCGTGTTGTAGCTCGAAAAGTTATCGACCGATTGAGATGAAATTTTGGGAGGTTACTCTCAGTAATATTATCGGAAGGATATACCTAAAGTTTGAAAGGTAGCGTGTAAATAAATAATTTTTTTGGGGTCAAATATGTCGAAAAAATGGTCGAAAATTCGAACTTTGGAGTAAAAAGGCTCCCACATTTTCAATTTTGCACTTTTTCATCATTTTTTAGGTATATCCTTCCCCTTAATATGTCAGTAAACGAATGACACTTATTAAATCTTTTTCAGATCAACAGAAAAAGAGTGACAACTGCCGGACTTTTCGATGTCGCGGAAAACAGGCGTCCGAAGACCCTTAATAACGCCGCCATTTTGTTGGTCATGTAAAAAAATTTTTTTTTTAAACTTGACAGTTGTAATAAATTCATGTCTAAATTTGGAAATGTTCAGATTGGTTTATCCCCTCTAAAAAAATTCCCGAAAAATACCTATTTTTCACGCTCCTAAAGGGATTTCTCGCCTTAAATTGGAGCAACAAAGCAAAAAAAAACGACGAAAACATTCTCAAATCTGCTGAGCCGTTTTTACCGTGCTATGGTTTGACGATCAACCGTGACGTTTGACGAGGGCAGGACAACGGGATCGAGCATAAGAGTCGACATTATCGGATCGAGAAAATCGTCGGGCGCCTTGTTCAACAACTCGTCCTCTTCCTTCTTCACGTTGGCAGCCGCCTTGACGCGTTTTGCGAAAATTGCGAGATCGCTGAGAATTCCACCGCCACCTATTCGCACTGAGGAACGAAAGAAAATCCACTCAATCGATTTTGAACTTCGTTCGGATTGAAAAATGAAGAGACTTTACATCAGTGAAAACATGTTTTTGACAACGATAATTTTTTTTTCGCTTTTGAAGGCGTTTTCTTTACCCAATACGTCTTCAGCGAGATCGAAGAGGTTGGAGGTGTAGGAACGACCATCCTGAGAAACGGCGAGCGTGAAATTTTCGTTTTCGCTCAGATTTATGTATATCTCGCAGATGTTGAGGACCAAAGTCGCCGGTTCGAATTCGTACTCCTTTCGATCCTTGACCTTCGAGAGAGCAATGAAGAATTTTTTCCGGATTATAATGCGATTTCGAATTGCTCGGAATTGAAGAAATACAGTACACGCGCGCATCATACAGGGTAAAATTTAAATCGTCACAACGTTTTTGTTTGTGGTTGTAATAGCACGAAATAACTTTTGTCGTATTCGGCAATGTATGTTTATTGTAAATAAATCATTATTTGATACAATTGGTTTGAAAAAATTACTCATCAGCTTCCAAAGTCTCAAAAATGCGTAAATATATGAACAATGTCAACTTCTAAATTCATTATAAAAAAAAAACTAAAAGCTATTTTGAACTTAGCTTTATTTTAAAAACTTCTTTAGTTTATACCCTTTCGAACGGTATGCTACATGTCATAGAAATAATTCATTATGTGGTAAAAATAAAGGGAATAAGTTTTTTCTATAATGAATTTAGGAGTTGAAATTTTCCATTTACACCCTTTTAAGACTGGAAGCTGAAGAGTCACTTTCTTGAAACCAATTGTACCGAATAATGATTTATTTATAACAAGCATACATTGCACAATACAACAAAAGTTATTTCGTGCTATTACAACCATAAATAAAAAAAGTTATGACGATTTAAAGGCGAAATTTCGCGTAATTAAAAAAAGACGAAAAAAATCATATCTCAATCATCGTGACACTTAGGACATAAGGTCTAAGGGTGAAAAAATTAGCAAACGACCCTCCCAATGTCCCAAAAAATGTGTTGCTCCATACGCCAAACACCCTGTTTATACAGGGCGGATCAATAACTATTAGCACCTTGGATATCTTGGAAACTATAAGGTTCACAGAAATATTTGCTGAAATGAAATTGCACAGTACGAAAGGGGCCATCCGATAGCGATAATAGTTTATTTGCAGGTGGAGGTACTTCGGACATTTGAAGGTCAACTCCGACCTATAACATGAGGTCATTGAAGGTCATAGAAAGTACAGAAAAGCGATAATACTTACAGTTTCGGTAGTAAATAAAATTCTTCCTTTTTTTATCAATGGAAATTTGTTTTCGAAACTGTTGTGTTATCAACTTCTAATGATTCTGCAAGTTCAGCTACGTCTGACATCGAAATCATTATTTTCGAAGCTCCTAAACCAATCTTTGCATGTTGTTACCGACAGAGCATGGTCGGCGTAAGTCTCAACAAAAGTTCTGTGTGCTTCAGTTGCAGATTTTTAAAAATAGAGTAGTGCAGTAAAGTTCCCCGCCGATACACTTTTTTACCACGAAATTAGTATTTCTATACATAAATCAAGTGTAAAATTGGAAAACACTTTCAGAAATTTTCAAAAATTTATTACGCAAAAACTATGAACTTTAGCAAAATTTTATAAAGAATACTTTCGATTTAAAATTGCCCAAAATGTTTTTAAAAAAATAATTCATCTCGAAAAACTTTAATTTTTTGAAAAAATGTTTTAACAATTGAATGCTCGTCTTTTCGACAAAAAAATGTTATATTCGGATTCAGCGAATCAAAATACATAAAAAAGTTTAGCTTCATCCATCGAGCTCAAAATTTTACGAACATATAATACCGTATCCACATCGAAAAACTTTAAACGCGTTTTTCTCGAAACTATGTTTTTCAAGTCGGTGACCACTATAATGAAAAAACCACTCGATGAATTTTGATGAAATTTGGTGTGCTTATTGATAGCATTAAAAACTAGTCCTTAATCGAAGGATTTTCATTTTTGTTCAAAATATCTATTTTTTTTAAACAGTAAACGAGTGATTTTTTGGTCGAAAATAGAAAATAAAAAAAAACCAAAAGAAATCATTAGTTTAATGATACATCTAGTCCTTAATCGAAGCTTTTTTTCAAAAATTAACAAAATGGCGGCTTCCAACATCTGTTGGAAGCCGCCATTTTGTTAATTTTTGAAAAAAAGCTTCGATTAAGGACTAGATGTATCATTAAACTAATGATTTCTTTTGGTTTTTTTTTATTTCAGATGATCCAGTAAAATTTTATGATGGTCACCGCAAAGCACTACATGCCGAAGGGGGTCCGACGAAGATGGCGATATTTTTATAAATAATCAATATTTTTCTTTGAAAATTTGTACAAGTCAAGTTGAAATATAACATCAAAAGCCTGTGTAGCCACTTTTGTAAACCAAACTTAATTAACATAAAAAAAATTATTGAAAATGCTCGTTTTTTCACGCCTCTGACTGCATCTCACCCTTTAAGGGGTTACCCCCACTTGCGATTTTGAAAAAATCGATTTTTTTTTATTGCATTTTTTTGAAGTATGAGTATCCGGGCCCATACTTCTGTATGGGCCCGGAATAGATGACTCTATGTAAGCTTACAAAAAAAAATATTTTCTTCGTGTAAACTGAAATTGAAACTTTAAACGCGTTTTTCTCAAAATGGCATTTCTGAAGTCGGTGACCAAGATTACTCGAACACTAATGAACCGATCTTCTTGAAATTTTGCAGGCTTATTTAATACATAAAAATGTAGTCTTTAATCGTTCAATTTTTTTTCGAAAAAAAATGGCCGTTTTATAGCCAAAAAACGGCCGTTTTTTTTCGTTAAAATCGAACCATTAACTTTGACTGTCCGCCATTTCGTGAAAAATGAATATTTTTTTAAATCCTTCGATTAAAGACTAGTTTATACTTATATTTGACTAAATCCATCCGCATTTTTTTTCAGCTGATCCACTTCGCCGCAATGTTGGTCACCGCAAACCGTGTATATAAAAACATTATTTCAATGACGGCCATTTGCCACTAAACAATGTAATATTTTTCAATAAAAAAATTACTGAAAGTTCTTCAAGATGTGTTCTTTAAGATGGTATATTGGTCGATTAAATAAGTTTTGTAGTTTTCTTTTAAAAAAATCATGAAAAAGGCCTTTTTTGCGCTACAAGTGGGGGTAACGCCTTACTAAAACGATGAGCAAGCAATGGTCGAGTTTCTAATTTTCACGTTTCTGTCTCCTCACCTTGAGATTACGCTTCTTGGGTCCGACGAGCTGAAGCAGGAGATAATTCAGCATCGAGGCCATGCGATCGACCATCGTTGGATGGCAGAATACCGATTTTATATCCTTCGTAAGCATCTTGAGGGTATGTATCGTCTCGCGGCCAAGGATATTGTCGAAACGGGCTATCATACCGATCCGTTGGAAGTGAGCCGTCTGCTGATTGCGCTCGTCCCTTGGCATTCTCTCCCACTCGCCGGCTTCCCTAAATAATGCTCGCTTTTGCCGTAATTCGTTCTCAAACTTCGCCGGAGCCGTGTCCAACGGAGAGAAATTTACCTCGCTTGGATCATCTGCCTGAGCTGGGCCATATTCGTCAGAGCATCCTCCAGCAGGAACACCGCGTCGTTCATCAAAAGATTTACAAATCGTAGGAACAGCGGTGGCTGCACAGCTTCCATATTTGCCTCAGCTTCGTCGGCCAGTTTTCTTCGATGGAAATTTCGAGTTATCGCGCGAGTTTGGGGCAGAAAGGAAAGAAAGCAACGAATGGACTCTGATGGGCTACTGACTTGACAATGTCTTTGTGCTCGCGAATCCCCAGGAGATAATCGAGAATGACGTTCATCGGTCTCCTGTAGTTGAATTTCTGCTCGAACTGGACACTCTGTCCGGTCATCTCGATGCTCACGAAAACGTGAAGTAACGTCGGCACGATCTACGGACGAAAGAAGAATAGTTACATTTAAGGCGGCCCTCTAGTTTCTCGGGTCGAAAAAATCGATTTTTTTTTTCATAAATCACATCTACAACATGTGTAGAAAATGTGTGCCAAAGGATTTTTCGATATTCGAAGTGGTTCACAAGTTACGGCCCTGGAACGGAGCAGGTATACTTTCAAACGCGTTTTTCTCGAAACACCATTTTTCGAAACGGTGACCACGATATTTCAGAAACTACTGCACCGATCTTGTTCAAATTTATACAACATCTTTAATATGTTATAAGCCAGCGATTGAACTAGGATTATCATGATTGTTTCGATAGTTTTTTTTTGTACGAGCGAAAAACTTAAGAAAAAATGAGTAAAAATAGAATGTAATTTTCAAAAGTGTATAAAAAAGTCAATTTTTGTCATTTAGAATTCACTCTAGTTCAATCGCTAGTCTTGAATATGAAGATTAAAATGCCGTTTGGTTTTTTGATTTCAGATAAGCAGAATAGCCGCAATCATGGTCACCGTCAAGCACCTCTTTTACTTGATGTCTTCCTGACGGCCACTATAACCTTTATTCTATTATATATTTTGACTTCAAAAAATTTGTAAAGCTTATTTAAATGTTAATAAAGATTATGCAAAAACAATGAGATTGATTATTTCGATGCTTTGCCCGTAAAAAATTATTGAAAAAGCCGTAAAAAAAACAGCCGAGAAACTAGAGGACCGCGTTAACCGTGACCGCGCGCTGGCTTGCGTCTGACCGAGTCTCCGATGCGGTGAACGCAACTGACGACACGGCAGAAATAATAGCTGCGTGCGTCTGGAAAAAAGACAGGTTTCTCCCGGTTTCCCTGTTTGGGAAACTTTGGGAAACGAGTGGTCGATGACGTTTAAGTTTGCATCGTTGAAATGCAACGCTAATTCACAATGTTTTTTCTTGTTCGGTCTACGCTGCGAAAAACGATCGAACGTTTTTACGTATTTTTGTTAGAAATTTACGTCTCCAATTTGCGAAAAAGAAGGGTTTGGATAATGATAAAAATACAGGAATGGAAAATTACGAAGAAAATGTTGTTGCGTTCCAACAGTGCAAACTTTAACGTTACGGTGGTCGTGGGTAACACTCCGGGAAGGGGAGTCTGTAAACTGGAAATAGTAAAGTTACCAGTGTAGGGAGAAAGTAACAAGGATCGTGAAAACTCGAATACGAGAAAGGAAGAGGCCTGGGAAAGTATGTAGCAATAACTATACTCAATGTACGCATGAGTTGAGGCGGGATATACATTTAGACAGGAAGAAAATAAGCAGTATTGGGGGATTTTGTAAACTAAGAAATAATTATTCTACAATTATCAAACTCTAGGTATGCTTTAATAGTATATTTAAGTGTACGAAACAATTTTTTTAAATTAATTCATCATCAAAATGGCGGAGCTGTGGCAGAGTGTTGAGGCAAGGTCGCCGCGGGAGTTGCGAATCGGCGTGCAGTCTAGCTTCCCGTAGACTTTGATTTGCAAAAAAGTTCAACATCTTCGTCTATAAATAGTCAACATTTTCGTCTATAAATAGCGACTTGAATAATTTGTTTTAAAAATGTATCTCGAAAGTGTATTTATTAAGTGTAAACTTTTATATCAATATCTATAATCTAAACCTATCAGAAAAAATCATGAAAATAGTTGGCGTCTAAAGTGATAAGACCCCTTAAAGAATAAGATATCCTATAATGGCCCGAAAAAGTTTCCGTTTCTTTGTGTGGTGAGTAGAAAAAAATCCCAACATTCGATCATCTTGCGCTTCTGCACTGCGTTTAAATATATTATATTAAAAAAGGCAAAACAATTATAGTAATTACAAAATCATTACAAATATCACTGGTCCGAGAAGTTTACGGTTAGCATTAACGGAGCCACTCTATAATTATTGAACAAATCACACGATGACAGAGTATTCAAAAATGTGGCGATGTTGGCGAAAAAGATTTTTTTAACTCTATTATTATGCAATTTTTCGACAAATGGAAAAATGATCCTGTTGATGCTTGGGACTAAAAATGTAGTTTATAAAAATAAGCTCGGGTTTATTCGTTCCAGATTATCCAAAAAGGTATGAGGTAGCCCATTCGCACCTCCGGAAAAGGCGAAAAATCAGCAGCTCGGTGCCCTCTCAACGCGATATTCATGATGATGTTTCAATTATTGTAATAGCTTTCCATAATATACGTCAAACATTGCAGAATCGCCGGTTGATCGGATGCTTAGTTTTTTTTCTTCTACAAACCGCATGTGGAAATTAGACGCTTGTTTAGGCCGTAACAGCGTTCTAATCCCTTAAGGCACCACCCGTGAATTTTGATTTTCCAGCCCCCCTCGGGGGTTCAAAATTCAAAATGAAATTCTGGGAAAACTATTGACCGCACGAATTCGCCGCCGTGGAAGAGTTTGTAGCTTGAACCCTCAGCTACATTTTTGTCCACAGCGCCAAACTCGTGTCTCTTTATTTTCAGTCAATAGTTGTCCCGGAATTTCATTTTGAATTTTGAACCCCTGAGAGGGGTTCGAAAAAGCAAAATTCAAGGGTGGTCCATAGGAACGAAAATATAGAGAAAATTATTCTCTACATTTCGAACATTTAAACCATGCCCGAAAAATCGATTGTTTTTGAGTTATTCAATAAACAATTTTTCGTTAATTCTTCAACAATTCTTTTGGGGGTGAAGATATTATTGGAGAGGGATGATCGAATACTCGATCGACGCGTCTTTCCAAGGGCTACAACGTTCCCATTTGAATAAAAATTGTATGAATTTTTCCTAAAGAGTTATCGAATGAAAACTGATTTTTCAAAATTTCACCCCACTTTTTCACCCCCAAAATGAACTTCCACGACTTCAGCGCTGTGGGCAAAAATAAAACCCGGATTTTTCTGAACATTTTGTCTCCCGGCGCCGATCTCGTGGGGGTTGTAGTTTGGCATTTATCCACCCCCATCGCTTAAAAAAAAACCTACACCCCGATTTTTAGGCAAACTTAGTTTTAGCACCTGCGGCACCTACAAAATCTCCTGTCAAAAAACGAGTCTTCTTCTAATTTTTTCCGATTCCAATATATATCACACGACTGTACTAATAGCAAGATAACGGCTTTCATACTGATTAAGGCAGTCCTATCGCCAGGCTTCAATCCATAGGATTTTTATAATTTTTTTTGAGCTCCACTAAATACATTAATAATCGTCTCTGTAAAATTTCTGGGTTGGCTATCGACCTACTTGCAGTGAAAAAAAATATTAAAATTGCGTGTTTTTGTGAAGGAATTTCGAGACGACATACAAAAACTCAATTTCCGGTTGCTACAAAAGTGTATACAACAGTGGGAATCGGTCAGATTCTTGAAAATAATCAGATTTACATACTTAACACTTGTGGTAATCCAATGCTCTTAGAAAAAATTACGCTCATTGACTTAATTTTTATGTAATATCAAGTTTAATTTGAACTTCCGGTATTTGATTTATTACCACTTGCTACGATAAAGAGACGTGACAGCAAGGCAACAGCTGACTGTAGTCCTAACCTCATCTCGCTCATTCGAATTTCCACACATATTTCATTTTTAAGGGGTTACCCCCACTTGCGATTTTGAAAAAATCGATTTTCTTTTTGGCATTTTTTTGAAGTGCAATTTGAAGTGCAGTTTTTTTTTGATGCCCGGAATAGATGACTCCATGTAAGTTTACAAAAAAAATATTTTCTTCGTGTAAACTGAAATTGAAACTTTAAACGCGTTTTTCTCAAAATGGCATTTCTGAAGTCGGTGACCAAGATTACTCGAACACTAATGAACTGATCTTCTTGAAATTTTGCAGGCTTATTTAATACATAAAAATGTAGTCTTTAATCGTTCGATTTTTTTTTTCGAAAAAAATGGCCGTTTTATAGCCAAAAAACGGCCGTTTTTTTTCGTTAAAATCGAACCATTAACTTTGACTGTCCACCATTTTGTGAAAAATGAATATTTTTTAAAATCCTTCGATTAAAGACTAGTTTATACTTATATTTGACTAAATCCATCCGCATTTTTTTTTCAGATGATCCACTTCGCCGCAATGTTGGTCACCGCAAACCGTGTATATAAAAACATTATTTCATTGACGGCCATTTGCCACTAAACAATGTAATATTTTTCAATAAAAAAATTACTGAAAGTTCTTCAAGATGTGTTCTTTAAAATGGTATATTGATCGATTAAAAAAGTTTTGTAGTTTTCTTTAAAAAATTCATGAAAAAGGCCTTTTTTGCGCTACAAGTGGGGGTAACGCCTTAACCGATATATTTCGCCGACACAAATTTTCCACGCTTTTTACCAGTCGTGGCCCGAATACAATGCTTTATGTTTCCCGCACCTGACATTGTTTTGACAGATCGACGTTGAAAAGCATGGAGGTTAAACTCGCCTGGTCGAGTAAAAAGAGACGGAGATAGAACCAATATTGTCAAATATCAAACCTAGAAATACTGCGCGAATCGTTGGAATAACTATTTTCTCTTTTTTCTAATTAAATGTGAACATTCATTCAACAGTTTACACATGGAAAATTTCGTTATTACGAATTATTTTTTTTGCATATGTTAAAAATATAAACTGTACAAGTCTCAAGTATGACCAGTGGTATGACTAGTGTGAAGCGATAGGACTACCTCAATAATCTTTTTGCAAATTTTGTTTCAGATAATCTTTACGGCCACAACCGTGTACACTGTGAGGGCTCCTTTTTTTCGAGGGCATTTTCGGCCGTTGGAAAAATGTAAAAAATAAATAAAAATAAACGTTTGGGAATTCATTTTCTGTTCGTCCTGAGTGCTTTGATTCGACAAAAAATAATCAGACAGATTAGCGTAGTTCAAACATCGAAAAAAAAAATTGCGAAAAGGCGCGATGATCGCTTAAAACGTTACCCGACCTGGTGCCTGTGTTCGTGTTCGGTGAACAAGAGATTTCTATTCAGCGTGCCGAGTGTCGCTTGGGGATGAATCTCATTGTCGTCGTTGGAAGGTGAAAGCGCTTGGAGCGCTTTGGCAAGCCGGGCGCGTAAATGGGGATTGTACAGTCTGTCCGGCGATCCCATGAGCACTAGTATCTGAGTGACAAAGGCAACACACAAATTAGACAAAATATGCATATCTCTCGTTTCGAGAGAATATGGCCACGTCCAGCCGTTTGTTTTCAATTATTTTCCTTTAATAAATAATTTTATATGCGTTATTTTACACCGTCGTTCTTTAAATGAATTGTAAATAAGTATAGGGTATTTGACTGTTGTACGCAAGTCACCTTAAAGGGTCTTCTCACTTTAGACGCTAAAAGAGCCTATTTTCATGAACTTTTTTGATAAGTTTATGTTATAGATATTGATATAAAAGTTGTTACACTTAATAAATACACTTTCGAAATACATTAAAAAAAATAAATTATTTATTTAAGGCACTACTTATAGACAATAATAGCAGTTAAAAAAATGTCCTAAAAAACTGTAGGTATGCGCTGTTGATGAAATCTCGGAGATGGATCATCCGAAACAAAAAATCAAACGGTTTCAGATTCAGTATGTTAATGACTATAGCGCATGTCATACGATTTTTTTAAAATGAAAAATAACAAAATGGCGAACATTTTTCAAAAAAAAAAGGTTTTTGGCAAAAAAAATTTAGTATCAAAATTTAAAAAAATCCTTGATATGCGCTATAGCTATAGTTGTAAAGAATATGTGGTTAAGGGGTTACCCCCACTTGCAATTTTGAAAAAATAGATTTTTTTTATTACATTTTTTTGAAGTATAAGTATCTGAGAATATGTCCTGAAAATTTCAAGTCGATCCGAACAAAATTGACTGAGATATGAGCGTTGAAAGAGAAGAATCCGTTGTGAAATTGAAACTTTAAACGCGTTTTTCTCAAAATGGCATTTCTGAAGTCGGTGACCAAGATTACTCGAACACTAATGAACCGATCTTCTTGAAATTTTGCAGGCTTATTTAATACATAAAAATGTAGTCTTTAATCGTTCGATTTTTTTTGTTCGAAAAAAAAAGTGGCCGTTTTATAGCCAAAAAAAACGGCCGTTTTTTTTCGTTAAAATCGAACCATTAACTTTGACTGTCCGCCATTTTGTGAAAAATGAATATTTTTTAAAATCCTTCGATTAAATACTAGTTTATACTTATATTTGACTAAATCCATCCGCATTTTTTTTTTCAGATGATCCACTTCGCCGCAATGTTGGTCACCGCAAACCGTGTATATAAAAACATTATTTCATTGACGGCCATTTGCCACTAAACAATGTAATATTTTTCAATTAAAAAATTACTGAAAGTTCTTCAAGATGTGTTCTTTAAGATGGTATATTGATCGATTAAAAAAGTTTTGTAGTTTTCTTTAAAAAAATTCATGAAAAATGCCTTTTTTTTGCGCTACAAGTGGGGGTAACGCCTTAAAATGTCATAAGGATCGGTCTGTAGTTTCGAAGATTTTATGAACAAGTCGTCGAAAAACGTTGTTTCGAGAAAAACGCATTTACAGTTTGTTTGGGTTACATAAATACATTACATTTTTTTAAATGTATTTCGAAAGTGTGTTTATTAAGGCGGTATAAAATCATGTGCGAAATTATCATTTTTTTTTTCGTATGAAAAAGTGATTCACTCATCAAATTAATTACACATCTATTTAGTATGAACATAGTATGACATTTAGCATCCACAATTTTTTATCTAGAACAAAAAACAAAAATTCTCGTCAATCTACATTAGAATACCTGGAGAAGTACATACGGAATTTAAAAAATATTGTTTTATTCAAAAGTTGTAGGAACTTGAACTTAAGAAATGAATTGTCAGTGAAAAATTCCGTTATAACTGCTCATAAACTGCTCATAAAATGAAAAGTTTTCGATTAATCAGAAATTCCGTACGTACTTCTCTGCGAAATGCAATTAGGAACCTAACTTTCAAATTTGAAGTAAATCGAGTGGAAATTGTTGAAGTTATTTGTCACGCCAATTGGAAAAAAGCTGTTTCGAGAAGTTTCGAGTAGTCGGCCATTTTGTACATCGAAAAAAAAATCAAACAGCTTGATATTCATACTAAATAGATGCGTAATTAATTTTATGAGTGAATCCCTTTTTCATACGAAAAAAAATGTTAAATTCACACACGATTTTGTACCCGTTACTGTGGCCTAACGCCTCAAGTGTATCAACTTTTATATGAATATCTATAATATAAACCTAACAAAAGAGTTAATGAAAACAGCCTTTTTTTAGCGTCTAAAGTGAGAAGATCCCTTAATTGGTTAATTATTTTATATTGTGCTCACAATATTTTTTTATCTTCGCCAATGTCGGTATTTACGACATAAATAGGCAATGAAATTTTAATATTCAACCAGACCGCCAAAACGCTCCCGTTGTCAGATGTGTAGTCACGTGACGGCTGTGACGTCACATGCCAGTAAAGTAAACTAGAAAATCGCTCGTTACTCGTAATTAAAAAATTGAAATAATCGAAAATGCATATTTTTTTGATAATACTATAGAAAATACTTTTCAAACATTATGTTCTTTCAGGATGACAAGAGAATGAGGCATATTTTTAATTTTGTCAAATACCCTATTGAGCTCGAGAATGTTTCGCTACAGTTTTGGTGTCGATTTATTTTCACTTGCCTCGGTAAGAATGAGACCGAGAAAACTCGAGCCCTGTTTCTCGAAGACATCCGGCGACGAACGTGTGAGAAAGCAAACAAACTCGATCATATTTTCCACCACGAATTCCGGTATGCACTTGACGGTATCGGGCACTCTATCGGGTAGCGGGAACGTCACCGTTCTCTCTTTCCTCAGCGTGTAATCCTTGCGTGGAACCGAAGTTTCCTCGGCCGACGATCCGCCGTCGTCGAGATCGAGATTAACCTGAACGAGCCAGTGCGCCGTGGTCGCGTGAAATTTCGCCAAAAGATTCAGCGTATCGGGCGCGTGAAGGCTCGCGTGCACGGACATGTATCTGAAACAGGTTTTCCATTAGGAGAAGCGAAGAGGAGGAAACATCGAAAGAACATTTATTTTCTTATTAAGGGGTTAGGCCACAGTAACGGGTATAAAATCAGGTGCGAATTTAACAAATTGTTTTCGTATGAAAAAGTGATTCACCCATAAACTATTAGAGAATATATATATATATATATATATATATATATATATATATATATATATATATATGTGTGCGTATGTATGTATGTATGTATGTATATATATGTATATATTTTTCGATGTACAAAATGGCCGACTACTAATATTTTCTTTTGTTATCTGTTTTTAGGCGCTCCGCGGCGTGACATTCGCGGCATCCACAATTTTTTGCTTAGAACAAAAAACGAAAATTCTCGTCAATCTACATTAGAATACCTAGAGAAGTACGTAGGGAATTTAAAAAATATTGTTTTATTCAAAAGTTGTAGGTATTTGAATTGAGTTGTAGGTATTTGAATGAATTTTCAGTGAAAAGTTTCGTATAAAACTGCTCATAAAATGAAAAGTTTTCGATTAATCAGAAATTCCGTCCGTACTTCTCTGCGAAATGCAATTAGGAACGTAACTTTTAAATTTGAAGTAAATCGAGTGAAAATTGTTGAAGTTATTTGTCACGCCAATTGGGAAAAAGCTGTTTCGAGAAAAACGCGTTTAAAGTTTTAGGTACTCTATGGCCGTGCCAGAGGTGGGCTTACGTTATACGCTCAGTCAGTGAAAAAAAATGTTCTTACTATAAATCGAATAGTAACTTATTCTTATGATGATAAAGCACCGTTTTAGTGAAAAAAAAAAACAAAATCGATTTTTTGAAAATTCTACTGTCGCCTTACCCCTTAAACGATAGAACTATATATGAGGCATTCAACGTCGCTTCTGCCAGTAAAAAAAAATCCACAAATAATTTTGAAAAATCGAGTTACTTTATTGAAAAATATTCACCGAGTGTCGACATTTTTTAAAAATTTCTGACGTTTTTTCTCGTTGATTACCATTTTTTAACATTTTTCCATTAAAATGGCTGTATCTTTGGCAGGATTTGACGTATTTACATTCTTAAAAAACGAAAAAGCGCGTCTTTTTCTAGCCTTCTGGAAAAAATTAATTTAGATTTTACTGAGCAAGTCGAACGTCCGTTTCAGGGCAAAATATGCAAAAATATTTTTTTCTCAAGGAAAGACACGCGTTATTTTATTTTTAAGAATTTCTCCGAATTGTGAATACGGAAAGCAGATTTTTGGTATTTTTTATATTATGGGATTCCTAAACACCGTGAAGTAACAGCTTTTTTTTATTATTTTAATTTTTTTATTAATATTCGATTGAAGAGTGTGGAGCACTCGTTGTATGTTTACCAGGTTTTTGAAATACATATGACATATATGTCATATGTATTGGAGCCTTGGAGTGCTCCACACTCTTCAATGGAATATTAATAAAAAAATTAAAATAATAAAAATAGCTGTTACTTCAGGGTGTTTAGGAATATATTAAAAATTTTTTTGTAAATGCGTGCCATTTTCTTAAATTTGCATTTTCTTTATTTTAATTACCGTCACATAGAAACTATGCATGTTCTAACTGAAAAAATGTTTGAACTTTTTTGCAAATCAAAGTCTACGGAAAGCTCGACTGCACGCCGATTCGGAACTCCCACAGCGACCTTGCTGTAACACTCTGCCAAAGCTCCGTCATTTTGATGGTGAATCGATTAAAAAAAATGTTTTGTATACTTAAATATACTATTAAGGTATACCTAAAGTTTGATAATTGTAGAATAATTATTTTTTTGTTTAAATAATCCCTCAATATTGCTTATTTTTTCTCGGTCTAAATGTATATCCCGCCTTAACAATAACACTTTCGGAATACATTTTAAAAAATTCTTTATTCAAGTCACTATTTATAGACGAAACTGGTAGTTAAAAAAATGTCAGGTTTGTGCTGTTGATGAAATCTTGTAGATGGATCATCCGAAACAAAAAATCCAATGGTTTTAGATTCAGTATGTTAACGGCTATAGCGCAAATCATACGATTTTTGATATATGCAAAAATAACAAAATGGCGGACATTTTTCGAAAAAACAAAAAAAAACATGTTTTTTTACCGTTTTTGGCAAAAAAATAGTGAATATCAAAATTTAAAAAAATCCTTGATATGCGCTATAGCTATAGTTGTAAAGAAAATGTGGTTAAAATTTTATAAGGATCGGTTCAGTACTTTCGAAGATTTTATCAACAAGCCGTCGAAAAACGTTGTTTCGAGAAAACGCGTTTAAAGTTTGTTTGGGTTGCATAAATACATAAAAAACTAATTTTAATGTATTTCGAAAGTGTATTTATTGAGTGTTAAAAGTTTTATATCAATATCTATAATATAAACCTATCAAAAAAAATCATGAAAATAGCCTTTTATCGCGTCCAAAGTGAGAAGACCCCTTAAATAAAAATCCCGAAACTGAGTATAAACGTGTGATAGTAATTTCTCCAATTACACTTAATGAATCTGAATTGATCAAATTTGTTAAACATTTTAAAAGTTGAGCGCCCCAAGCTTTCATTTATAGTCACATAGGTGACTTGGTAAAAAAATTATTTTCTACTTTTTAGTTCATCAAATGAAAGCTCGTTTAAAAAAAAAAATTTTTTTACATATAAATCATTTGAAACTCGATATTGAAACTCGTGAGCCAATGTAGCCAATTGGTTTTCTCGACGTGATTGTCCAAGCGATAACCACGCTCGTATATTCCAACGATCTTATTCGATTTTCCTTCGCGTTACGATGTCAACAGTGGACCCGTTAAATTCGTGCGGCGCGTTTATTTCAACGCCTATTTCCGACGACGGAGGCTTAAGGGGGCAGTCCACTTTGAAAATTTCAAAAAATCAGAAATTTCATTCAGAAAATGAATAAAAATGAATTACATTTTTTAAAAATGTATTTCAAGACTTTATTTATCAAGCCTGACAACTTTTATATTCATATCTTTTATAAAATCCTCAAAAAAAAATCGCGAAAATAGCCTTCTTTTAGTGGCTCCAAAGTGGACTGGCCCCTTAATAACGAAACAAAAAAAATTATTTTTGCGTAGTTGGAACGTGCGAATCAAGCCGAAAAGTCTTTGTTCGATATCTAGCATAGAGTACGAGAAAAAAAGGAAAATTTGACAAAGAAAACAGAAGAATTTTTATTCTTAATAACTAACTTCATAAATTCTTTATCCATCAAGTTGAGGGCCAGCTGTTCCCCGTTCGTATTTCTGACCTCGCCGATCATTCTGACTACGACCAAGAGTTCGTGATTGGCTCGCGTCAGTTTCTCGAATACAACGCGATAGCCAAGATCGAGCGCGTGATGGGTGAGAAAGAAGCACTCGGTGACGAAGGCGAAACTGTCCGAGGTCTTTCTCGTTTCGCCCTCGGCCGTTGGTACGAGACAGGTTTCCTTGCTCATTCCATGCACGTGTAAGCCACGATTTCGACTCTCCTCCTCATCCTTTGCCTGAAAAACGGAAAATTTTCATCTCGCACCTTGCAATTTCGCTTTGAACATCATTTTCCTGCAAAGTTAGTCGTAATCGAAGTTAAAAGCGGTTTTTGAATCTCTTAAAAAAATACTATTCTGCGATACAATAATCTATACATATAAAAAAACATGTCCTGACTGATTCATCAACGCCGAGTCAAAACCACTGTAGCTAGTTGCTGAAATTTCGAAAGTAGGTTGCTTTTGTGACGTAAGCGCCTACTAAGAAGGGATTTTTCGAAATTCAACCCCTAAGGGGAGAACGAGGGTGGCAAAGTTTGTTTGTAAAATAAAAAAATCTGGTCAGAAGCTTTACTTGGAACTTAGTATTAAAGCTCTTCGACACAATTAATGAAAAACGTATTTTAGCGTTTTTCGAAATTCAACCCCTAAACGAAAGAGGGTTGCAAAGTTTGTACGGAAAATAAAAAAAATCGTATTAAATTTACTTAACACTTAGTATTAATGCTCTTCAACGCAATTCTACGTGTTCCAAGGAGTTTCGGTACAAAAGTCAAAATGTTAAGAAATTGATCAAATTTGGTGATAATGTTCTTCAACATTAAGTGCGAAAACACAATTTTTTTCAAAATTTTCTTCCCCTCAGTTATCGAGTAATTAAGCATTAAAGCAGATTTCTTATGCCCGCAATGTATACCTATATACAGGGTATCCAATAGGAAGTTGCTAAAACTAAATAAGTGTCTCTTCCCTCCATGAATTCAATAGGGGTCCCTTTTTCTAAGGCGCATATACTTGAGGCCCCGCAGTTTTATTCCAGCCGTGGTTGAAGCAAGTACGTGCGCGTCAAAATGAGTGAGCTCACCACGGAAGAAAAAGTATATCTTATTGAGTGCTTCTTCTCGAGGAGAACATTTTTAGTAATGCGTATATAGAGGATTTCGTACTAAGTTTGGAACTCATAGAGTTGCCAGCGAAAACACTCTAAAAAGGTAATAATTTAATATTTATTCATATTCACCTATCACACAACTTGTGTTTCAATTCAATTAAACTGCATTGAAGTAATTTTACGTTAATTTTTGTAGGATAATCGATAACTTCGTGAAGTATGGTACACTTCAGGACCGTAGACACGAGTTGCCAGGTCCATCTGTTACGGTGACTACACCAGAGAAGATCAACGAAGTTGAGAATTATTTCAAACAAAATCCAAATGATTCGATTTGGAAAGCTGCTCAAGCATTAAAAATAACCAAATCATCATTACACAACATTTTGAAATATTTTTTAAACTTTCATCCGTATAAAATAAGCACTCATCAATTGGTATCTGAACATGCCATGACGAAACGCATCGAATTTTGTAACACTATTACGGGAATGTTTGAAGCCGAAGAACTTAATGAGAAATTGATTATTTATTCCGATGAAGCACATTTTTGGATGAATGGGTACGTAAACAAGCAAAATTACCGGTTTTGGGGAACGGAAAATCCCAACATATCGCTAGCGAAGTCCCTTCATCTACAGAAAGTAACGGCATGGGCAGCGATTTCAGTAAAAGGAATTTATTTGCAATTCTTGGAATCTACGTTAACAGGAGAGTGTTACAAACAGCTTTTGGAAACGAAATTCTCCCCCTATGTAAAAAAGAGGGGACTGGTTAAAAATGTTTACTTCGTGCAAGATGGAGCGACGCCGCACCGGACTCATGAAGTGTTTGACGCTATTCATCGCGTATATGGGACTCGAGTAATCGGTCTGGGGTACCCTAAATTTGCTCAATGCGGACTAGAATGGCCTCCGTACTCACCGGACCTGAACCTTTGTGATTTTTTCTTGTGGGGTTACATTGAAGATCATTGTTACGCTAAAAACCCCAGCACAGTAGAAGAACTGATCGCGGCCATCCAGGAAGTGGTTCGCGGCATTACGAACGATATGTTGTACACAGTTTTTCACAGTTTTCAAAAGAGAATTGATTTTTGTGCACAATCTAACGGTTCGCACTTCGAAAATATCTATCATTAATCACTGTACTTTTTCGTTATTTTTATAAGATGTAATAAATCGACATAAAAAATATTTGACTGGGTTTTATTTATGTGCGTTTAAAACTGCAGAGTTTCCTCTATTTAAGGCAATTTGGGTTTTCTGATTCTGTGCACGTGTTTCAAAATGACAGTCGATTAGTTTCAGCAACTTCATATTGGACACCCTGTATATGGAAACGCTATGCTTATACACGTGAACTTTAGTATTAACTTACTCGATAACTGTGCAGAAGAAAAATCTGAAAAAAATTTGTATTGTCAAATTTGGCACTAAAGAATATGTTCACCAAATATTATAAAATTCTGAACTGTTTGAATTTTTTAATGTTTTTAACATGGTTTAGCATGGCAACATTGTATCGCCGGTATCGAAACTCCTTAAGGTAATCCTGTCGCTTCACACTAGTCCTACCACTGATCATACTTGAGACTTGTACAATTTATATTTTTAACATATGCAAAAAAGATTATTTGTGATAACTAACATTTTCCATGTGTAAACTGTTTAATGAATGTTCACATCTAATTACAAAAAGGAGAAAATAGTTATTCCAACGATTCGCGCAGTATTTCTAGGTTAGATATTTGGCAACATTGGTTCTATCGCCGTCTCTTTTTACTCAACCAGGCGAGTTTAACCTCCGTGCTTTTCAACGTCGACCCGTCAAAACAATGTCAGGTGCGGGAAATATAAAGCATTGTATTCGGGCCACGACTGGTAAAAAGCGTGGAAAATTTGTGTCGGCGAAATATGTCAGTTAAAAATGAAATATGTGTGGAAATTCGAATGAGCGAGATGAGGTTAGGACTACAGTCAGCTGTTACCTTGCTGTCACGTCTCTTTATCGTAGCAAGTGGTAATAAATCCAATACCGGAAGTTCAAATTAAACTTGATATTACATAAAAATTAGGTCAGTAAGCGTAATTTTTTCTGAGAGCATTGGATTACTACAAGTGTTAAGTATGTAAATCTGATTGTTTTTAAGAATCTGACGGATTCCCACTATTGTATACACCTTTGTAGCGACCGGAAATTAAGTTTTTGTATGTCGTCTCGAAATCCCTTCACAAAAATACGCAAATTTAATTTTTTTCTCTCTGCAACTAGGTTTGTGACCGATCCTGAAATTTTACAGAGACGATTATTAATATACTTAGAGAAGCTCAAACAAAAAATTGTGAAAATCCTATGACTTGAAGCCTGGCAATAGGATTACCTTAATGAAACATTTCTGAAGCACATTTCATTAAGGAGCATTGGGCGAAGCGAGCGAAGCCGCGGGTGGAAAGCTAGTAAAATATAAAATAATAGTGACGATGTTAAACATACATAAATTCCAGGACAAGTAGTCCCGGGACGTAGTTCCATTATATCGGGACGTAGTTCCATTATATCCAAAGTTATACCAAGTTATTCAAATATCCTTAAATAGGCGAATTTTGATCGTTTTTTTCAGTCAAAAGTATCGCTTCGAAAAAAAAAATTTCATCAAAAGCCACTGTTAGGGTCTTATAGGGAATGTTTTGCAGTTTTCAAAGCCCTCCCTTGATTTCATGTACAATCATTATTTCCCGAGTTATTGATTGTCAAAGTTAAAAAGGACTTTTTTGCTTTGATCGACGATATCTCCGCAGCAAATTATCGTACACACTTTTTGAGGACGTCAAATTGAAGGGAATTAATTTTCCTAAAGATCTTTGCGGTGGAATTTCAAAAAAAAATTGAAGCCCGTAGATCTTTTAGAATAGAAGCGAAAATTTGGAAAAAAAAATTTCGGTAGTTATCTTAGGATTACTCCGAAACCGTCCATGATAAAAAAAATTCATGGCCAGATCCGAAAACTAGACACTTGGAGCTACAATTTGCAGTGCGACCATTTTCTTCCGAGTTACAGCCTGTTGAAAATCACCCAAAAATTTGAAATTTTTTTTATCCCTTAATTTCTGTGACTAGTGTATATGGAAATGTCAAAAATTGAAATAAAATAAAAAAAACTAAATTCGAAAAATAATAAAAACATTGTAAAGTGAAAAAAATACATTAAAAGCAAATACAGAATCTGTTCTTTATTATAAACAGAATTTTTTATGCCGGCAAGAATAAATGAAAAATAAATATAAACACTTATCTATAATAATAATGTGCTTGTGTATCGACAGGTCGAATGCCAATGTATAAAACTTTACAGTAAATTAGTTTTCAGTTTTTTAAATTTTCAATTTTTGGCACTGACAACTTTTTTTTGTATATAATGAAGAATAATATAAATATTAAAAATGTTTATTTTTATACTGTTCAATTTTATTTGTAAAGTCGGTTTCATTTTTCGTAATTCTTGCAAAAAGTAAATTCGAGAAAATTTCCGATAATTTCCAAAATTCCCTGACTTTTTCCTCATTATTCCAGGAGGAAAGAAATTCCCTGTTTATCCTGTTTTCCTTATGCGTAATAACCCTGAAGATTATTTTCTGCCCACCTCGGCGGCGCAGTAGGTTGGATCGATTTGAAGAACTCTGGGGTCTTTGTTTTTGGCGGAAAACGGCTGGCAAAGTCGAAGCAGAAGAGAGCAAAGATTGAGCATGAAACCATCCGAAACCGACGACGTGTTCGGGATCGCGAGATTCTGCGTGTTCCAAAGTTTTCCACGACTCGCGTTCGCCTTGAGACAATCACCGAGCCACTTCAATGTCAAATGTCGTACTTCGGGTGAACATTTCAACAGTCCGTGAAACACGCGGTGCAGAGAATCGCCGAGGGCGTCGAGGGCCGACCAAACCGCCCCCTCGAACGCCGGTTTTCTCTGTAAAATTGAAGATACGTATATTAGTAATGACTGTTTCATTTCGTTGGCTATTAAGAGGTTATATACAGTTAAATTGTTCGAAAAATCGATTTTTTTTAATTTAATTTTCTTAATGTACATATATTCAAGTACACACACGGAAAATTTCTTGCCAATTCGGCGAAATTCTCGAAGTTACACGCACATTTGTAATGACGTGTCAGAGCGTTCGAAAGTGCTTTTGAAACTTTAAACGCGTTTTTCTCAAAACTGTGTTTTTAAAGTCGGTGAGCAAGATTTCTCGGAAACGGCTGAACCGATCAGTCTCAAATTTGAACACAATTTTTTCAAGTAGATTTTTTAGTAATTAAGGATGTATGGCAGCTACTGCAGAGTCGTTATAGAACTGATTATGCAATTTGCAAAAATCGCATTTAAAGACTAAATAAAATAATTGTAGTATTCATTGAAGCTAAAAAGGAGATTTACCACAGCTCAAGGTAAAACATGCGGTACAGAAAGAAGAATTTTCAATTTTTAACTGCAAATTTAGTTGCTGATTTGATGTACGTTTTCCCTGACGTTGTCGTGGTTACGACATACGAGCTAAAGAAATACGAAAACGGTCCCATTTAACTCGCAATATCTCGCAAAATAGATGGGCACATGTCGATTTTTTTTTTAACGTATCATGCATATTACAGCGATACCGCACAAAAGTTTTTTTTACAAAAGAGTACTCCGGAAATACCTTTTTTGCCAATGTAAAGGGAATTTTGGACGTACAGTTCTATGTTCCCCGTGTTAAATGACCCAACTTTGAATTTGTTTATCTCAGCATTCACGTGGGCAAATTTTGTTTTTTTAATCTCAAAAAGTTCTCGATATTTTCCTTTACAATACCAGTGAGTTTCAATTCGAACAGTAGTAAATAACTTAGTTGCCATATATCCTTAATCGAAGGTTTTTTTCTCACCGATAAATATTTTCCATTTTATAAACAATTTAAGGCCTAAATTTTTGTCAAAAATGAATTTTTGTTGAGAAGCCGCCATTATGTCAAAAATTATTATTTTGCTTATTCCTTCGATCAATTACAAGATAATCCATTATATTAACGAAATATTTTTGGTTTTTTCATTTGAGATGGTCCAGTCCAGAGATATCGTGCTCACCGCAAGACCCCCTTTTTTTAGAGGGGCTCCCGGGGATCAGCTATAGCAGCTTTCAAAATGATTATTTTTACAAATAAAAAATGTTAAAATACAGTTAAAAGTTCCCATAATATGTGTACAAATTTTTACGTTAATAGATTTAAAGGTCTTCGCGAGAAAAATTCTTGAAAAATCGATCTTTCGGGCCTCCTGACTGTACATAACCCCTTAAGAGCGTATACCTAGTTGACATTTTTTGATAACATCGATTTTTGGTTTATGACGAATTTTCAAGATACATTTTAAAAATATTCTCTGCTAATTGAAGTCGATCCGCTCAAAATTAAGGGAGCTATGGGCGTACATAGATAAGTTCCGCGAACCAGCGAACTTTAAGGGGTTTCACTTTAGACGCTAAAAAATGCTATTTTTATAAATTTTTTGATAGGTTTATGTTATGGATATTCATATAAAAGTTGTTACACTTAATGAAGACACTTTTGAAGTACATTTAAAAAAAAATTTCATGCATTTATGTAACCCAAACAAACTTTAAACGCGTTTTTCTCGAAACAACGTTTTTCGACGGTTTGTTGATAAAATCTTCGAAACTACTGAACCGATCCTTATGAAACCTTAACCACATATTCTTTACAAGTATAGCTATAGCGCATTTTTTTTTTTAATTTTAATATTTACTAATTTTTTTGGTCAAAAACGGTGAAAAAACGTTTTTTTTTGTTTTTTCGAAGAATGTCTGCCATTTTGTTATTTTTGCATGTCAAAAATCGTACGATATACGCTATAGCCATTAACATACGGAATCTAAAACCGTTTGATTTTTTTGTTTCAGATGATCCATCTCGAGATTTCATCAACAGCGTAGACCTACAAATTTTTTAGGATATTTTTTAACTACCATTTTCGTCTATAAATAGTGACTTCAATAAATAGTTAAAAAAAAAAGTATTTCGAAAGTGTATTTATTAACGCCTTAGGCCGCAGTAACGGGTATAAAATCATGTGCGAATTTAACAATTTTGTTTCGTATGAAAAAGTGATTCACTCATAAAATTAATTACACATCTATTTAGTATAAATATCAAGCTGTTAGAAAATATATATATATATATTTTTTTCGATGTACAAAATGGTCGACTACTCGAAACTTCTCGAAACAGCTTTTTTCCAATTGGCGTGACAAATAACTTCAACAATTTTCACGCGATTTACTTCAAATTTAAAAGTTATGTTCCTAATTGCATTACGCAGAGAAGTACGTACGGAATTTCTGATTAATCGAAAACTTTTCATTTTATGAACAGTTTATGAGTAGTTATGACGAAATTTTTCACTGAAAATTCATTTCTTCAATTCAAATACCGACAACTTTTGAATAAAACAACATTTTTTAAATTCCATACGTACTTCTCTAGGTATTCTAATGTAGATTGACGAGAATTTTTGTTTTTCGTTCTAGGTAAAAAATTGTGGATGCTAAATATCGCGCCGCGGAGCGCCTAAAAAAAAGATGACAAAAGAAAGTATTAGTAGTCGGCCATTTTGTACATCGTATATATATATATATATATATATATATATATATATATATATATATATATATATATATATATATATTCTCTAATAGTTTGATATTCATACTAAATAGATGTGTAATTAATTTTATGAGTGAATCACTTTTTCATACGAAAAAAAAATTGTTAAATTCGCCCATAATTTTATACCCGTTCCTGTGGCCTAAGGCCTTAAGGGGGTCGTCTAGTGTGTCAGATCAAAAGAATAAAAAACGGCCTTGCATGACTTCTTTGAAGAAGAGGAAGGTGTACTCTATGGCATAGCAGATTGATGGTGAGACAATTTTTTTTATTATGAATTATATTTAACAACTTTTAAACGCGTTTTTCTCAAAACACGATTTTTTCAAAATGCTGCCATGATATCTCAAAAACCATTTGATTGATTCTGCTCAAATTTATACAGCATCATTAGTACATATATAACTATGAGTTGAATTAAAATAATTAAGATTGCTTCGTTAGTTTTCTCTTTATCAGCTATATAGACACCAAAAAAAAAACGAAAAATTGTTTTTTTTCTAAATCGCAAAAAAAAATATTTTTTTGGAATTCTAACTTTATTTTAGTTCCATGTAGAGCCTCAAGTCTCAGGATTAAAATTGCGTTTGGTTTTTTTTATTTCAGATAAGCAGAACGGCCGGAATCATGGCAGCAGTGGAGCACCTCTTTTTATATATGTGTTCCTGTTGGGCGGTGTATCTCCGACTATATTCTATATAATGACTTCAAAAAATGCACAAAGTTTGTTTAAATGTTAATAAAAATGATGTACAATTTATAAATTATTTTATTCCAATGGTTCGTCAAAAAAAATTCCCAAAAAAAGCATTAAAAAACGGCCTTCGCACTAGACGACCCCGTTAAGTGTAACAACTTTTATGTCAATATCTATAATATAAACCTATTCATACAGAATAAATCTTTCCTTCCGTACCTGTTCCAGAGTTCCGTCGAACAGATTCACCAGCGTATCGGAGACCTCGTCCGGCAAACAAGTAAACGAGAATAAGGTACCGAGTAGAGTGTCCATGTAAGCTCGACCGGAGTCCCCCGACGGAGTGCTGTGTCTGATGATCAGCTTGGCGAGTGTTTCGAAGCAAGTGAACTTTTGTAACAAGTTGAACCAGGAGCGGCAAGCGGTGAAGAGATTACGAGAGGACGCTTCCTCGCGCACAGAGTCGAGCAGCGGCGTGATCGCAGCTGCGACAATTTCGTCGTCGCTGTCGCGCTCCGCGGCCGCTTCGAGCTCCTCCAATACGCCGGACACGAAGCACGTCGTCTCCTCCGAAGTGGCTGCGCCATCCTCGAACAGAGACACGAATTGCTCGTGCACCTGGACGAAAATAAAAAGCACTTTCTCGTATTCGCAGATACAATCGCGTAGATAATTTCACGACAATCCAATCCTTCTCTCAATTATCATATCCAAATTATTAGATTTTCCGTATTTAAGGGGTAAGGCCGCAGAAGAATTTGAAAAAAATCGATTTTTTTTCGCTAAAACGGTACTTTATCATCATAAGAATAAGTTGCTATTCGATTTATAGCAAGAATTTGTTTTTCGGCGACTTTGAGCGTATAACGGAAGCCCACCTCTGGCACGGCCATAGAGTACCTAAAACTTTAAACGCGTTTTTCTCGAAACAGCTTTTTTCCAATTGGCGTGACAAATAACTTCAACAATTTTCACTCGATTCACTTCAAATTTAAAAGTTATGTTCCTAATTGCATTTCGCAGAGAACGTACGTACGGAATTTCTGATTAATCGAAAACTTTTCATTTTATGAGCAGTTTTATACGAAATGTTTCACTGAAAATTCATTCAAATACCTAGAACTCAATTCGAATACCTACAACTTTTGAATAAAACAATATTTTCTAAATTCCGTACGTACTTCTCTAGGTATTCTAATGTGGATTGACGAGAATTTTTGTTTTTTGTTCTAAGCAAAAAATTGTGGATGCTAAATGTCACGTCGCGGAGCGCCTAAAAAAGATAACAAAAGAAAATATTAGTAGTCGGCCATTTTGTACATAGAAACAAAAACATATATATTTTTTCTAACATTCATACTAAACATGAATGGCCTAACCCCTTAAAGGCTCATAACAGTGTAAAATTTTCAAAAAATCGATTTTTTCTGCATTATTCGATAGTATAGACGGTTATAATCATGCTGTTCAATTTTTGGAACGAAATTCGAATTATTCCGGTTGCTACAGCCTTTCGCAGAAAAAGGGATTTGACCAGCTGCGTGAGGCGCGGACCGACGCGTCTTTCTCGAAATGTCGTTTTTCCGAACGGTTTACACTATCAAAAGAAGAGTTTTCAAGCTATCCGTCTCAATTTTGACAAAACATTCTTCACGCCATTCTTTATCTTGCTATGGAAGCTTTTTTTAATCTTTATTTTTTTAGGGAAGGGTAGGGGTTTCATCGTGAAAAAAAAAACACTTTTTTGCGATTTTTTTTCATCTATATGGATAGAGTAAATTGATTGAAACCTTTTGTATATTGTTAAGTGTCATTTCAAGAACATTCCGTGAAATTTGTACGCGAAAATATCCACAAACAAGCCGGTGCCGCGTTTTTCTCGAAACCACTTTTTCAAAGTCCGTGTTCACTGCCATTTGAAAACTACATGACCGATTTATTTCAAACTCGGTACACACTTTCTACATATAAAATACCTCCCCCCAACGGTTAGTTTGAGATTTTTTTTACATTGAGGGGGTTTTCCACCCCCAAAATGGCGGAATTTTTCGTGAAAAATAGCACTTTTATCTTTACATGCCCACCAAAAATTTAGAAATGAAAAAAAAATTATCAAATACCGATGAGGGAGGATTTGATGATACTTTGACTAAATTTTAATGGTACTTGATTTCAGATAATTTCTAGCTGAGATACAGTGAACACCGCAAATCGTTTTCCAAAGGCGTTCTTGGAGAAGCTTTGTCACCGGCTTGTTTGTGGATATTTTCGCGCACAAATTTCACGAAATGTTCTTGAAATGACACTTAACAATGTACAAAAGGTTTCAATAAATTTACTCTATCCATATAGATGAAAAAAAAATCGCAAAAAAGTGTTTTTTTTCACGCTGAAACCCCTACCCTCCCCTTAACGAAAAGCTATGCAAAAAATAGGCTAAACTCGACCGTTTTTCAAACCGCCGCCAATTTGTCGATTTTGATTTTAAAAAAAGCCTCTATAGCACGATAGCGGCTTTCATGTCGATTAATAATCTGTTTACAAATTTTGTTTCAGATAATATTTACGGCCACACCCGTGTACACCGTGGGGACCCCTTTTTTTCGAAGATATTTTCAATCGTTAAAAAATGTAAAAAAAAAAAACAAAAAATAAGATGTATTTCCGGTTCTTCACGAGTGCTTTGATTTCATTTTTTTTTGCTTAAAAAATACTTTGGGGTCATAAAAACAATATGCAATTGGTCCTGTAGCGATCTTTTTCTTTTTTCATGTTTAATTATCGATTTTGCCGCAGCGCCTCGGACTTCTTTGGGGCGCCTCGTAGAACTTTAAGGCGCCAGTCCACTTTGGAAATTTAAAAAAATCGATTTTTTTAACTGTTTTCCAAAGTACATGCATTTAAAAATATTGTGTCAACATTTTATAAAAATCCGAGCTCTCTAACAGGGTGTCTAATTTTGACCAGAACTGAAATTGCATGACATTTGAGGATTTTTAAGGCAAGGAATGGGGATTTTTTCATGACTCCTAGTATGACTTTCTGCCATAGAAGTATATACTTAATGATTCTACGGTGCGACCGATTTTCTAAATTTTTATATTTTCATTTCGCTCTTTCAAACAGATGTGTGTTGTGTGCCAATAAAAAGTATACGGAATAAACGAAAAGTCACCAAACTGTACAATTCCATATGTAGTAAAAAATGTGAGACATACATAATTTCAAGATTGCTGTAAAGAAATATATTTTGGAAACATCCAGAAAAATATTACATACATTTAGGAACTTTGAGTAATATCATCTAGTCGCTTTACACGAATAACAAAGAAAGACTAATATGTTGAGATAACGCATCATTTTCTTTTACTTTCTTCTATTTTATTTTCTATCGATTCGATATTCGCTTCTCTATCGACAAGTACCACAAAGTTAGTTCATATTGAATACAGACTCAACGATAATTTAGTAGGGTATAATAATTCAGGTAGACTGGTAATTTTTCATGGCATTTCATGACTTTTTCAGGGTCGAGTGTAATTTCACGACATTTAAGATTTTTCATGACTTTTTAGGTCGGTAGACACCCTGTCTAAGTATTTGTTTTTACTTGAATGTCAGGATCTCATTTCGACTACCTGAGCGTATAGCGCGCTCGGCCGGTTCATAGTACAAACTCCAAACGCGTTTTTCTCGAAACCACGTTTTCAAAAGCTAGCTCCATCGTATCTCAAAACTAATAAAGCGATTCTCTTGAAATTTGATCCACATATTGTAAACATGATTCCCAACAAGATGACCATCGATGGTTTGAAAATTTTGATTTTTACTCTTTTTTTGCGAAAAACTGCGAAAAAACGCGTTTTTTTTTTACTTTTTTCGTTTTTCATCTGCCATTTTTTTATTTTTTGATAAAACTTTATATCCGAGGGTCATTTTGTAGCTGGTGCCATACTGAATCTAATGGACTTTGATTTTTTGGAGGAGCTACCTAGCCCACCTATTTTTGAGGCGTTACGTTAAACTATAGTTTTTGTACTTAAAAATGAATAAAAATGAGTAAATTTTTAAAAAATGTATTTCAAGACTTTATTTATCAAGCCCAATAATTTTTATATTCATATCTTTTATAAGTTCCTCAAAAAAAATCGCGAAAATAGCCTTTTTCGTGGCTCCAGTGGACTGGCCCCTTAAACGCGTTTTTCTCGAAACCACTTTTTTCAAACTGGGAGGACGGATTACTCGAACACCCTTGCATGGATCGATTTGAAATTTTGATCGTAGCTTCACAATTACATTCTCTATGGGAGTACGTAGCCGTTTTTTCATTGAATGTAAACTTTTTTTTTTATAAACAATTTACTGCTTATTTTTTGGGTAAAAAATCGGTTAATTTTTTTTAAAGTGCGGCACTTTTTCAAAATTTGATTTAAAAAAATCCCTACGTAGTCCCATAGCTAATAATATACAGATTATATTTTTTTTGGTTTTTGTTCCAGGTCTTATACTTTACGAGAAAACCGTCCTCCCGTGAAGCTATTTGTAAAAAACACGTTTTTCAAGATGGGCTCTGTCGTCGCCAATTTTGTACGAAAATTATAATAAATTTTTTTTTATACTCAAATTAAATTTTTTTATACTTAAGTTTTTTGTTTTAATTAAATTTTTTTATACTTTATACTTAATTTTTTTATACTTAAGTTAAATAAATCCTCTCAAAAGAAACCCTATTCCTTTTTTCATACTCCCAAAATAAATTATCGAAGTTGGGTCTTATTTCCTGCCACTAGAGTGTTGTTATCCCTTAAGAATTATTGCTCTCCGTTAACCTTTTGTCCGGGAAAAAAATCCGGCACTTGAAGGACCGTACTGACGTTCCTCAGGGTTACTTTCTCCAGATTTTCCCTCGTCTCTTCGGAGCCTGGTGGCTGCTTCGTCCTCCTCCTCTTCCTCAATCTGCGGAAACTCTCGAACAAGTACAGCATGATCTTTTTCTCCGTCGTGTGATCGTCGAGGACGGCCTTTTCGCAACCGCGGACCAATCTCGACTTGAAGTCTTCCAGCGTCAGACGATCGAAGATCGCCTCCTCCGCCGTATCTGCCTCCACGTAAACCAAACATTCTTTGCGTCGTGCGTCCGGCTTAGATTTTAGCGTCAAACCGAACACTTCTGCGAGAAGTTCCTCCTCTATGGCGCTCTTCGAGCAGTCTTCGTCTTTCGACGATACAAAAGTTTCCGGCGCTGCTGACTCCTGCGACGACTGAACTATGTCGATCGGCGAGAAAAGCGCAGCGAACGGATTGCTGCTTGTCTTGTCACACATTTTACAAAATAAAATAAAAAAAACGTCACGTATTCCTGCAAAGTTAGGGGTAGGTACAGATGAGTACAATTTTTTAAATGTCCACAATAGTAAAAAAATTAGTAAAGGTAGAACTGCGATTATCCGAACTAATTGAGACCGGACATCATTCGGATAATCTAAAATATACGAGGGATTCTCCGTCAATTCTGCCACTTTTTTTCGACCATCTCAGATCTGCCCCATAATTGGTTATATCAAAGTACTACTGAACGGCATTCTATGTGCATTTTTTCAGATTTTTTAATTCAACAATTTGAAAATGCCGTTTTTTTCCAAATGAATATATCTCGGAAACTAGAAGTAACTGAAAAAAAATATCTGTGCATAAAAGTGGTAGTTTTGTGTTAGCCTTCGAGCGGACGACTTGAAATAATTTTTACCTTCCGGTAACGCTGATTTTTTACCAAAAAAGGGGGAAATTATTATTTTTATTCCAAAACGGCCATTTGTTTTTGGCTGAAAAAATTACAGTCTGCCAGTATGTCTGACGATATCGCAAAAAAATCGCCAGAGTGGCACGGATCGAGGTTCTAGGGTTAAAAAATGAAACCACACAAATTATTTTTTTTATACCGCAACCTCGCTCCGTGCCACTCTGGCGATTTTTTTGCGATATCGTCAGACATACTGGAAGACTCGGTAATTTTTGTCAGCCAAAAAAAACGGCTGTTTTTGAATAAAAAAATAATTTCTCCCTTTTTTGGTAAAAAATCAGCATTACCGGAACGTAAAAATTATTTCAAGTCGTCCGCGCGAAAGCTAACACAAACCTACAACTTTTATGTACAGACATTTTTTTTCAGTTACTTCTATTTTTCGAGATATATTCGTTTGGAAAAAAAACGGCATTTTCTTAAATGTTGAATTAAAAAATCTGAAAAAATTCACATAGAATGCCTTTTAGAAGTACTTTGATATGACCAATTATGAGGCAGATCTGAGATGGTCGAAAAAACGTGGCTGAATTGACGGAGAATCGCTCATAGCTCGGATTTCCGGAAAAATCAACTTATATAAGAGAAATAGTATAAAAAATTCTCTTTATTGATCCAGCGACCCTAAATTCTTTATTTGATGGCAATTAACAATGAAGAAAGTTTCAATTTTTATACCACCACCATTTACGCAGTTAGATCACAGCTGCGGCTTAAAATAATGATCAATTTTTTGATCTCATAGTAGTTGCGCGTTTCTTGGCCGCTAAGTCTCAAAATTCGTTTCAAGCACAGCAGCTGGGGGGACTATTTTCTGGTTGTATTTCAAACCATACCAGGGCAGTTTCTCCTACATCCATACAATATACATACAATCTTTTGTATGAAGTTGCATATAGGCAACAATGTATTTTGAAAATATCTCCAAGTGTTAGGAAACAGCTTTATTAGAGCAAAAAGGTGGATAAAGACTAAAAAAAAGACTATCATTGAGTTCAGAGACAGAGCTGAAGTGTTCGGATAACCAAAAACTTGGATAATCGAGGTTCAGATAATCGAGGTTTGGATCATCGAGGTTCGGATAACCGAAAATTTGGATAATTGAGGTTCGGATAATCGAAAGTTTGGATAATCGAGGTTCGAATAATCGAAAATTTGGATGATCGAAAATTTGGATAATCAAAAATTTGAATAATCGAGGTTTGGATAATCAAAAATTTGGATTATCGAGGTGCGAATAATCGAAAATTTGGATAATCAAGGTTCGGATAATCAAAAATTTGCATAATCAAGGTTTGGATAATCAAAAATTTGGATGATCGAGGTTCGGTTAATCGAAAATTCGGATAATCGAGGTTTGGATAATCGAAAACTTGGATAATTGAGGTTTGGATAATCGAAAACTCGGATAATCGAGGTTGGAATAATCGAAAACTTGGATAGTCGAGGTTCGGATAATCAAAAATTTGGATAATCGAGGTTCGGATAATCGAAAATTCGGATAATCGAGGTTTGGATAATCGATAACTTCGATAATTGAGGTTCGGATAATCGAGGTTTGGATAATCGAAAACTTGGATTATTGAGGTTCGGATAATCGAGGGTTGGATAATCGAAAACTTGGATAATCAAGGTTCGGATAACCAAAAATTTGAATAATCGAAAATTTGGATAATCGACGTTTGGATAATGGAAAATTTGAATAATTCATGTTTGGATAATCGAAGTTCGGATAATCGAGGTTCGGATAATTGAAAATTTGGATAATCGAGGTTCGGGTAATAAAAAATTTGGGTGATCAAGGTTCGGATAATCGAAAATTTGGATAATCGAGGTTCGGATAATCGAGGTTCTACCGTAATAAGAATAATAGTATACAATTTCAGTATAAATAACGATATTATTAATAATCCATATTAACCCTCGAACTGAACACATGGGTCATTCGTATCGTTCTGGAAAAAAAAGTTTGGGATAGTTCACTGCCACAGACTTGCCGGAATCAGTTAATGCAGCTGCAGCTGACAAGCCGTAAAAATCTGTCGAGGACACAAACGACCCATGTGTTCCGGAAACTTATGTCAAATCCGACTTCACGAAAACATTTTTTTTCTCTATAATTCTGTTTTTTGACTCAAAATATTCATTTTCGTGAAGGTGCAGAGTAAACAAAAGCAAAAATGGATGTGAGAACCAGCGTAGAGGTCAGGGCGTCACTTCTTCTTCGCAAACGAGTGGAATATTTCGGCTGAGAAAAATCCAAGGATGAATATTGTATCGAAGATCATCAGGAAGAAGAAGAGTGCGATGAGTTTTCCAATTCAAAAGTTTGTCAATTTATCCATCAATATTTTACATTTATTATCAATTTTATCTTCTTTAAGTATCCATACTAAATAGCGATATTCAACCCTTAACATAAACATTTTAAGAGTTAAAATATGATAGGCTTCGAAAATCAAAAAAGGGAATCAACCCTTAAAATGTTTATTTTAAGGGTTGATTCCCATTTTCGATTTTTGAAGCCTACCATATTTTTTTTCTGAAAGTACATCATCTCGAGTACAAATAGCTCAAAGGACTAAAAAACAAAGGTACGAAACAAAAATTACGAATTTTTCAACATTACAGTGGATTTCCTGTATTTTTTTTCTACGACTAAATTAACGATAAAAAATTAATGTTACGATATTACGATTGACCTTATAGTTGAAAGGACAAAGAACACGTGTGATTTTTTTCAGAATTTTCTGGAATATTTAAGTTTGGTAAACGTGTCGCGGACGCAAATGACCCATGTGTTCCGTTAGAAGGTGGGGACAAATAGTGTCCGGTTCGAGGGTTAATAAGAATATTAATAAGAATGACAATGGACCGAATGAAACAGGAAACAAGTTACGTATAGCAAATTATTATTGTTCGTTACTTTTTCGAACTCTCTAAACACAAGAATATTCTCGCGTTTGAGAATACGAACGAGTAATGTCAATTTCAAGTTTTGACGTAACCTAATATTCATTAGGTTACGTCAAAACTTGAAATCGACTCGATCTTATTGAAAACAATAATGAAGATGAAGGAAATACGAGAGAATGATATTATGAAGCGTACTAATTATCATAAAAATACAAATAAATGGCAATAAAGAGCGATATTAGAGAATTTACGTACTTAGGTGTTTTTTTTTCTACGCAATTGAACACCGCGTCTAATGTTCCATCTTACGAGTAAATGGTTATCACTATTCGACGGCTGATACAGCACACAGCGAACAAACGCATCGCACGTAGCGGCGACAAGTTTTTAATGTAATTCAAGATTTCGTTGTACACACTGTTACACGCGATATTGCATGGGGAAACGTCTTACTTGTCATGTGTGCGAGCTTTGACGCACAGTGCCCCCTTACGGCAGACGAGTAAAATGTATCGGGCTATAAGTATTACCGCGATCAGCAAGATGGCGCGCCACGTGCACGGGGTGTGGCGTCGCTGGCAACTGTGCCTCGCGTCGTCGCCCTAGCGCGGCGCTCCGATCGCCTTTTACCAATAATCTCAGGAGAAGGCAATCTACAAATTTTGTCGGAATGAAACGACTTCTTGTCGCGTCCTCCCGCACTACACGTGTGGCTACTTGTTAAGAGTATTGTTTAACTAAGTAATAAAAGTTACTAGCATTCGTTACTGTTCATATGATTTGTGGAGTTGTGTTAACTCATTCACCATGTTAACCCTATAATTTCCACAGGGGCATTTGATTATTGGAATGGCCATTTCTTCCTCACTTGAGGACTTTTGAGACTAAAATCAAAATGCTTGTAGGCGATTTGAATTTGTGAAATCGAGAGATTAATTTAGGATGCATTAACTACCCAAAAATGAATCCGTTTCACGTCGTAATTTCGAAGATTTTTAATGTTTACGTTGAACGTTTATGCATTTGGTTACTTTCTCCAGCCATGGGGACATGGCTGGACATATGGCACCCTATAAATACTACCCAGGTAGCAATTTTCAAAAAGTTGTCCAAAAGTCGGCTAAAAGGGTGCCAAATGTCCGCCCGGAAGTTATCTTAAAGTCAGCAACCATCCAAAAAGATAACTGTTGGACACATGATAACTTATACGTAACTTCCAAGCGGACATTTGGTACCCATTTGGACAACTAATAGACAACTATTTTGAAATTGCTACCTGGGTAGTTATAGGGAAGTAGGAGCAATAGTACAACTTCGAACGAAATTAAAAACTCAGCAACCCGTCATTATAGTACTGGAAATGTCGTGTCAACAAGTTAAGCAGTTTTTCTACCTCCTTCATTAATAATACTCGAAAAAGATATGAATGTTGAGCCCGAACGCTTTGTTTTCAGACGTTAGCGAAACTTGTAGGTTAAGGAGAGGTACCTGAGCAAACGGCGAGAAAAACAGGTAAACTTCGAGAATTTTTATCTCAAAAACTAATTTTTCGATTGAATCCGCGTTTTTTTAATGGAAAATATGTACATTGAGGTATGTTTAGGAATTTTTAAAAATAAATCCGATGACTGGAAGCGATTCAAACGCGATTATCTCGAAACGTAGTTTTCGAAGTCGGTGCCAGATGTATCTCGAAACCGTCTTGTCCGATTTTGTACAAATTTGGATACAATATTCTTCGATAGTTTTTCTCGTTCGCTACTTAGGATTTTTTTGAAATTTTCATTTTTGACGGAATTGCGACCGTTTTAATTTAACATTCGTTTTTCGTTCGCAATTTCCGACGATTTTGGATTGCATACATATTGCATAAAAAAGCAATGGTTTAATTAAATGAAAAATGCCTACCTGGCCAACGAGAAAAAATATCGAAGAATATTGTATCAAAATTTGGACAAAATCGGACAAGCCGTTTTCGAGATACATTTGGCACCGACTTTGAAAACTGTGTTTCGAGATAATCGCGTTTGAATCGCTTCCAGTCAACGAATTTATTTTGAAAAATTCCTAAACATTCCTCAATGTACATATTTTCCAAAAAAAAACCCGGATCCAATCGAAACGTTAGTTTTTGAGATAAAAATTCCCAACGTTTACCTGTTTTTCTCGCCGTTTACTCGGGTAACTCCCCTTAAGGGCTTACATACACCTGTAGACCTACTCTGTAACTCATCACGACAACTTTCGTTAGCGTTAGCTAGCCAATAAGAGGCTCCATTTCTTCTGTAATCGTACATGCGTTTGGCTGTCGCTAGCTAACGACAACTTTCGTTATCGTTAGTTAGCCAATCGCATGCACGATTACAGAAAAAAGGGAGCCTCTTATTGGCTGTCGCTAGCTAACGATAACGAAAGTTGTCGTTACGAATTACAGAATATGCCTACTGTAGGCATGTTCCGTTTTTTCGATACCTGGCATAGTTTTTTTTATCACAAGTACTGAGCAATTTTGAGGCGAAAAATCGCCTGTTTTATTCCAGTGACTGCCGTGACCCGAAAAAATTAAATTTTTCCATTCCGGCTCGATGAGTACTAATTTTATCTATCTACTTTAGGAAACATTTTTTTTTATGAAACATGGCAGAGGCACGTTTGGTATCGCAAACGCTGTCAACAAAAACACGTCCCAGGAAAACGACTGTAACTTTTTTCCGTTTGAAATTTTTTAACCAAATTTTCACACAATGTAGATAAAATGTCATACTTTGAAATGTATATCATAATTGTTCGATAAAATTTAGTTTTATACACACGAAAAAATGCTTAAGCATAACCTTACTAAGCATAACACCGCGTTAACTGATTCTGTCGAGTGAGCCACTCACACCAAGTAGCGCCATTCTGTAACTCGTTATAACTCGGTAGCGTCAGTTTTCGTTATCGATAAATAGTAACAGCCAATCGCATATACGATCACAGAAGAAAGAGGCCCTCGTATTGGCTGTTGCTAGCTACCGATAACCAAAACTGTCGCTACCGAGTTATAACGAGTCACAGAATCGTGCTACCGGTAGCATAAATGTCCAATTGACGCTGATAAGTTGCCGTTTTCAGGTTATCTTTAAGACATTACCGTAAGCTCACTATTCGACATCCCGTTTAATGTTGTCGTGATGTTATCTTTGTTGTATCTTTTGGCGGTGAAAACGGATGTATGTAAGGTAACACAAACTGTTATCCAATTGATGACTATCTTTAGGGATCGGAAAGTTATCTGTCTGCTGTTATCTAGTGTGTCTAGTTAAACGTTCCCCGAAGGATGTCCTAAAGACTAATCACACAAGATGTCTTTTTCATGATATCTTTCGGACATCGGTAATACGGCGTGTTTTGACATATTTGGAATTGGCGGGAGATAGTGAAAAGGCATCCAAATGTTGTCCGAAAGAAGACACTTAAGGTAGTTCTGTAGGTACACCTATGAGCCAAAAGTTTTGGTCGAAGCGTATAGTAACATCCAATGCCTATACCACGGTCTTACATACAGGTCTGACAACGGCGGAAGTGGGGGTAGGCACCCTTAGCGGTTTTGTTTTTTATTCCGATTTCTGCCGCTTGGTGCGTAACGACAAGGGGAAGTAGTGGTGCGACGAAGAGAGAAATATCTCTTCTGTCCTTTTCCCTCCTGAACGCAACGCATGCGCCGTTTGCCCTAACTTAAGGCATTACCCCCACTTGTAGCGCAAAAAAGGCCTTATTCATGAATTTTTTTAAAGAAAACTACAAAACTTTTTTAATCGATCAATATACTATCTTAAAGAACACATCTTGAAGAACTTTCAGTATTTTTTTTATTGAAAAATATTACATTGTTTAGTGGCAAATGGCCGTCAATGAAATAATGTTTTTATATACACGGTTTGCGGTGATCAACATTGCGGCGAAGTGGATCATCTGAAAAAAAAATGCGGATGGATTTAGTCAAATATAAGTATAAACTAGTCTTTAATCGAAGGATTTTAAAAAATATTCATTTTTCACAAAATGGCGGACAGTCAAAGTTAATGGTTCGATCATGGAGCCTAGATACCAGGAGGTTCAGCGAGGCCTTTCAACTCGTCCCCAAAACGGGAACAAGAAATTATGGCGCTGGGGTGCTCCGGCACCTTTATGTATATAGATATACGCTAAACATGGGTGCGATCTAAGACAGAGCACAGATGATGTACCTAACCCTCATTAGTGTCAAGGGATAACACCACTCTAGGATTTTGGAAAGACGTTTTCTTTCCTAAAAATACTTTGGTGCCATAAAAACAATATGCAATTTGTCCTGTAGCAATTTTTTTTATTTAAAGGTTCAATTACCGATTTGGCCGCAGCGCCTTGGAACGCGTGCTGAGTTGCTCGTACAACTTTAAACGCGTTTTTCTCGAAACCACTTTATTCGATCTCGGAAGGCGGATTACTCGACCACCTTTGCCTGCATCGATTTGAATTTTTGATAGCAGCTTCACAATTATTTTCTTTATGGGAGTACGTAGCCGTTTTTTGATTAAATGTAAACTTCTTTTTATAAACAATTTACTGCTTTTTTTGGCAAAAAATCGATTTATTTCCTTCAAAGTGCGCTATTTTTGCAAAATTTGAAAGCAAATTTCTAGGTAGTCTCATAACTAATAATATATAAATTATCACTTTTTTGGTTTTTGTTTCAGGTCTTATATTTTACGAGACAACCGTTCTCCCGTGAAGCTATATGTAAAAAAAACACGTTTTTCTAGATGGGCTGTATTGCCGACATTCTGAGTTTGAGTTTGAGATCTTTTCTCGCTTTTGCATTTTTTTTTCCGAACCGTCATGAGGAAATTATGAATCGGCGGATATTTCGACGTTTGATGTCACGATCGATCTGTCGTGAGGTTAGAAACTCATCCGATCACTTTCACCTCGTTGACCAATATATTACTATATATGTAGGTGCCGCTGCACCCCAGCGCCATCACTTCGGGTCATTTTCGGGGACGCTTTTTTCATCGCCTTTGCATTGCCGCTGAACCTCCTGGTATCTAGGCTCCATGGGTTCGATTTTAACGAAAAAAAAATGGTCGTTTTTTGGCTATAAAACGGCCATTTTTTCGAAAAAAAATCGAACGATTAAAGACTACATTTTTATGTATTAAATAAGCCTGCAAAATTTCAAGAAGATCGGTTCATTAGTGTTCGAGTAATCTTGGTCACCGACTTCAGAAATGCCATTTTGAGAAAAACGCGTTTAAAGTTTCAATTTCAGTTTACACGAAGAAAATATTTTTTTTTTGTAAACTTACATAGAGTCATCCATTCCGGGCCCATACTTCTGTATGGGCCCGGTTCTGTACTTATACTTCAAAAAATGCAATAAAAAAAATCGATTTCTTCAAAATCGCAAGTGGGGGTAACCCCTTAAATATGCCGCGCAAACTTACGTCATTGGATACGATGCGGTGTTGACATATGTCTTCTTATTATAGGGGACAAATATTTTTAACGGGAAATCATTCTGTTTAAATTTCAATGCAGACCGTGCAGTGTTAAAAGTTGCAATTTTAAATCCCATTGTCTCCCGATCTAAGTAATCGACTGTTCTGAAATTTCATTCAAACATGCATAATGATAAGAACAATGTCTAGTTAAAATTTGAACAAAATCTGTAGAAATCAAGAGCGCGCGCTCGTTCTACCCTAAAATAAAATCATTCGTACTTTTGAAATGAATAATACGTTTTATTAATAAATTAAAATGTCAGGTCATTTTGAGACACCCTTGACATATATATACAGGGTGTCCCTCTTATCTCTGCCACCCGAAATAACTCGGTAATTATCGGCGACACAAAAAAATGTTCCAGACAAAAGTTGTACTGTGTGAAGGGGGCCATCGAATGCGACCAATTTTGTTTTTATTTCGGTGGAGGCGCTTACGCACAGTGAAGGTCACCTCCACTTTTTTAAATGGAATGGTACTTTTTTTTCATCCATCTTGTGGAGCACCTTAAGCCGCATAAAAGATAGGGGTCAAAGTCTTTCAAGGTCATTCAAGGTCACCTATTAAAATGAAATACAAATCTAAATATCTGGGATCAGTACCAAATATTTGGTAGTGATCCGAGATATTTAGATTTGTATCATCGATACTGACCTTGAATGACCTTGAATGACCTTGAATGACCTTGAAAATTTCAAGTCAATCCGATGAATAGTTTATAGAATTAGTTAGTAATTTTTGAATTAGTATTTCTATACATAAATCAAATGTAAAATTGGAAAACTCTTTCAGAAATTTTCAAAAATGTATTACTCAAAAACTATGAACTTTAGCAAAATTTTATAAAGAATACTTTCGTTCTAAAATTGCCCAAAATATTTTTTAAAAATTATACATCCCGAAAAACTTAAATTTTTTGAAAAATTGTTTTAACAATTGGCCATAAACAATTCAATGCTCGACTTTTCGGCAAAAAATTGTGATATTCGGATTCAGCGGATCGAAATACATAAAAAAAGTTTAGCTTCATCCATCGAGCTCAAAATTTTACGAACATATAATACCGTATCCACATCGAAAAACTTTAAACGCGTTTTTCTCGAAACTATGTTTTTCAATTCGGTGATCACTATAATTAAAAAACCACTCGATGGATTTTGATGAAATTTGGTGTGCTTATTGATAGCATTAAAAACTAGTCCTTGATCGAAGGATTTTCATTTTTGTTGAAAATTTCTATTTTTTAAAACAGTAAACGAGCGATTTTTTGGTCGAAAATCGAAAGTTATATGTCGGAAGCCGCCATTTTGTTAATTTTTTAAACAAAAAGCTCCGATTAAGGACTAGATTTATTATTAAACTAATTATTGTTTTTTGGTTTTTTGATTTCAGATTATCCAGTTAAATTTTATGATGGTCACCGCAAAGTACTACATGCCGAAGGGGATCCGACAAAGATGGCGATTTTTTAATAAATAATCAATATTTTTCTTCGAAAATTTGTACACGTCAAGTTGAAATATAACATAAAAAGACTGTGTAAGCACCTTTGTAAAACAAACTTATGTCGTAGTAAAGATTTTTAACAATATTTATTTCGCACGAAGCGTAAGATATGTAGAAGACGTAGATGAAAGTTCGATACAATAATGTCCGAATAACGATTCGGTGAATTATTTTATATTTATGCCCATGAGGTGGGCCTTTAGAGGAAATGCTTCCGTCGTCGTCGAGATCTGGCGTTCGAATGCCTCCGCTGTTGCACGTCATCTCGTCCGATGATGACGTGCAGCCAAGCAACAGTCGGTCCCTTGTTCTGGCCTTTGTCTAGGTCTAGGCGATAAGGAATCGCCCAACTTCGCCCGCGGCTCTCCCGTGAGAAGCGACAAAGATTTCGTCGTCACTTAATTACTATAAAAAACTCATAGAAAATACTTGTTTTTTCACGCCTCTGACTGCATCTCACCCCTTAAAACAGAATAATAATAATAATATCTCGAAAATGGTTCACTTTTGCATAAAGCGTTACTGGGTTATTTGACAGCGGAAAACACGTCCTACAACACTTCCACGGGCTCGTGACCAATAACCAGTAGCCCTTTGTTTAGGCAACCAAAAGAAAAGACTTCGTTTTCGCCTCGCGACCCCCAAACCGTTCGTATTCTCGAATCTATGCGACAGAGTCGTTTCGGTCATTATATATCGCTACTGAGAATTTCATTTTACTGCTACGCCTAAACGCATACGTAGTCTAAACAATATCGTCAAAGAACTTAGACGGCGATCGCATCCAAGCGATACGACTTGACCTAACGTCGAATGAGTCTCTCATTCGCATCGCGTGTGCATGGGTATTTTCTTATTGTTTTCCTTCTTCATATGGATACGCGTAGACAAAAATATATTGTTCGACTCGCGGGGTAGCAGCCAACGAGGAATCGTCAATGAGACGGAAGTTTCGTCGTGTTGGTCGTGGTCCCAGTCGAATGAGAAGCCGGTGCGCGATCGCAGCGTTTAGCGTGTATTTATAAACGAATAAGCAAAATGGGACGAAGCGTCGTGTGTCTTCGCTACCTTCTCACCGCATCTTTCTTTATACTAGGCGTAAGTTTTATCTCGCAGTTCACTCATATTTAGTCTTTCTCTTCGCGTCTGGTGCCTTCCCTTTTTCCTACTACGCACTTTCGTGCGAGTGTGTGTATGTGTGTGTGTGGAGATATTTATCGTGGGTTTGACATTTTTTGTGAATTTGCTTGGAAAAGCGTGTGCATGACTGTCGATGCGAAGATAGTTTTGCAATGAGAAAGAGTGGGTGAGTTTGTGAAGCTAAATGTGAAATTCCGGTCGGTAAGAGAGCTCGCTTTGAACCTTCGGAGGCTATTGCGGTTCTCGAGCAGTGTTGCCAGATGGTTCTGGCGGCTTCCCCCTAAAAATTTCCTAAATAGACCCCACCGAGCCACTGGTCTGAACAGTGCTGTAAATGAAGGGTAATTTTCGCGATCGGTCAAATGTCGTCAAATAGCTGTTATTTAAAATGCATTTCCTACTTGTGTGTTGAGTATTTTGTTTTGAAACTTGATTGATGAATGTGCATATTACAAGAAACCCGCTTTTATATTTGTCTATATATTCGTTTATTATTACATTTTTTAACTTATTACTGAGTATATACTTTGAACTATTCTATAGTGTATTTTATACTTATTGACGACGGTTCATTCCAAGTCTATTTTACGTATTTTTTCCCCCTGAATACAAATTTACTATTAATTTCCCTGAAACCCTACATTTTTATTGAAAAAGTGGGGGAAAATTTGCTAAAATCGATAGTTCCTCTTTGAAATTCTGCCAAAAATCGAAAAATACCCGTAGCACGATGGACGTAGCGGCATTTTAAAGCGAAAACGATAACGAAGAGAATGAGCACAGAGTGGATTCCCCATCGGATTGATACTTATTGCAATGAAGAATTTACTGGTGCATGAATAGCTAAATTTCGGCCCTAATTGTCAGGAAATATATCGAGGCTTTCAACATCGCTGTCATTTATATTATTATAAATATTCTCAGAGCTGAAACGCTTCAACATACGAGCTGTCGGCTTAAAGTCACAGCAATCAACGCTGAGATGACTAACATTTTGTTTCGCAGCTTGTATCGGTTGGATTTGAATGATTGTTTTCGTTTGTTTGGGCTTGTTTGTTTGCGTTCACTCGGAATTGGTGCACTAGTGGTTGGTTTTTTAAAAAATTTCGGTCTTTTAAAAATTGTTCACTTTCCAAAAATTTGGCAAAAAAATCGTCAGATAATTGTTAATAACAAATGAACTATGCAATATAAAAAAAAATCGTACGTACTTCCATAGATAATGTATTTTTCAAGATATATTCAACATTTCAAGTGAATCGGTTGAAAATTGTCTCAGTTTTGTTTCCGGCCAACTTAGAAAATGCAGTTTTGAGATAAATGCTGCACCGCCGCCATTTTGAAATTATTCGCTTAAAAAAAATTATTGTATACAGCCACTGATATGTATGATAAACACCTTTTTTGTAATCTCGATTTATTTTGCGGTTTTTCTGAAAAAAATCCCCTAAAAGCCTATTTTTTCGGCCTCTAGAGTGGCCTAACCCCTTAATAAAACGTTTTATTCACTAGAAATGTACGAATATTTTACTTTTAATGTAAGGTACAAACGTCGAGGTTATGTGTGGAACACAATATCCGATAAATGGCCGCCTCGTCGAATTATTCAATATCATATTGGTATAATCGCGGACTAAGTTCATTAATGGTGCCTCCAATTGCTTCCTTGAGCACCGGAATGGTCCGTAGATCATTGGCATACACTTTTTTTTCAGCAAACCCCAGAGACAGAAGTCCATTGTTTCACCGGCAGTTTGGCAGATTGCGCCATCTTGTTGAAAGCATATGTCTTCCAACTCCATGCCGTTTATGCCATTTATCGGATATTGTGTTCCACACATAACCCTCTATGTTTTTACCTTACATTAAAATAAAAATATTCGTTTTAAAATAAATAATACGTTTTATTGACAAATAAAAATGTCAGGTAATTTTGAGACACCATTCAGTTTTTTAAAAAATTGGAAAACCCGTACACGTTGTTCCAGAAAAAACCACGAAAAATCCTCTTTTTTCGGACGACAAGCTTAGTATAACCCGTTAATCAATTTCAAACCATCAAGATAATTCTTTCATAACTCTATGCAAATAATTTTCCTACTTTTTTCCTTATTAAGGTAATCCTATCGCTTCACACCAGTCATACCACTGATCATACTTAGACTTGTACAATTTATATGCAAAAACCTATGCAAAAAAAAATAGTTTGTAATAACTAAATTTTCCATGTGTAAACTGTTTAATGAATGTTCACATTCAATTAGAAAAATGAAAAAATAGTTTTTCCAACGATTCGCGCAGTGTTTCTAGGTTTGATATTTGGCAACATTGGTTCTATCGTCGTCTCTTTTTACTCAACCAGGCGAGTTTAACCTCCGTGCTTTTCAACGTCGATCTGTCAAAACAATGTCAGGTGCGGGAAATATAAAGCATTGTATTCGGGCCACGACTGGTAAAAAGCGTGGAAAATTTGTGTCGGCGAAATATGTCGGTTAAAAATGAAATATGTGTGGAAATTCGAATGAGTGAGATGAGGTTAGGACTACAGTCAGCTGTTGCCTTGCTGTCACGTCTCTTTATCGCAGCAAGTGGTAATAAATTCAATACCGGAAGTTCAAATTAAACTTGATATTACATAAAAATTATGCCAATAAGGGTAATTTTTTCTGAGAGCACTGGATTACTACAAGTGTTAAGTATGTAAATCTGATTATTTTAAAGAATCTGACGGATTCCCACTATTATATACTCCTTTGTAGCAACCGGAAATTGGATTTTTTTATGTCGTTTCGGAATTCCTTCACAAAAACACGCACTTTTAATGTTTTTTTCTCTGTAATTAGGTCGACAACGGACCCTGAAATTTCACAGAGACGATTATGAATAAATTTAGTGAAGCTCAAAAAATGATTACGAAAATCCTATGGATTGAAGCCTGGCGATAGGATTACCTTAAAGTTGACATTATTTGGCTCAAACTTACTTACAAATTCTCCGGTTAAGAATTTTGACATCGTTGTAAAAGAAAAAAGCCTTGCAAATGATTTCGTGATAACAAAAGCGATCGCAATAGAACGAGTATCGGAAAAACTGAAATATCCGGGGATCAGATAGAAAATGGCGCTTGACGCGCACTCTTATCGTCTCGTGAGCTTGGGAAAGCCGCATATCTTATCGCGGTGGCGACTGGAACTCGAACTTTTTGCTTTAACAGGCAATATTGCAATACACGTTTCCCGCGCAACGTGCAATCGATGATAAAAGTACAGCTTCAACGAAACAATAGAAAATAAGTGTTAAAACGAAAGAGATGAAAAAAGATAACGCTTCCATGCTTCTTTATAACTCCGATAATATCAAAGTGTGTTGATTACGAGGTCGCTCTTTTATCGGGACTGTTCGCAGATTTCCGGTGTCGTAGTCTGCGGCACCGGAAGTTACTTCGTGCATCAACTGCACGGCTCCCTCACCAAGCCCGAGTGGTACGGTCCGCCGGTACTTCTTTTGACCACTGGAATCATCAATATCCTTCTAGGGCCTTATTTCTGGCTCTCCTTCGACACCAAATACAACCGTCCTCAGCTGTTCATGGTACCCATAGTTGTTTTACACTTCGCTTTATAAAATATTGGTACACTGAGAAAAAAAACAATTGAATAAAAAACAATATATTGGTTGATTCAAGTAAATGTCTGATCGCGGAGTGCCACCGATATATGAGATTGTTAAAATACTACAAAATATTGGAAAACGTGATTGATTTGAATAACATATTAATTTAATTGAAAATCTCTTCTGTTTTCTGAATATCTACATTATCCTTCAAATGAAATTATATTCTATTGAAATCACTCTATATACAATCCGTAGATGTATGGATGAAATAACTAAGCGGTTGCTACAACATTTTTTATTTCGTACAAAAATATAATCAATAGAATGAATTATTTCTTTACTACATCAAAATGAATATGCCATGAGACATAAGTTTTTCAATTTGTTTTAAATCTTAAATAAAAAGTGAGCATTGAAATGATCATCCACGATAATAGTGGAGAGAATATCAGATATCCAATGGAATATCGATGGGGAGAATATCAGATATTCAACTGATAAAAACAGATACTACACTTTGATCTTAGCTACAAGCCAAGAAGCGATACTCCTTAGAGCTTCTCCGACGTTTAAGTAGATTTTCGGTTCGCGCTACGCTTACGAGAAACGAGCGCGCGTGCGACCTCTAGCGGTTACTCCGAGAACTACGGGTTTCCTCACACCCATAATTTCGGTGGCGCTCGGCCATGATTTGGTTGAATTTTTTCAACCAAATGCGCAAGAAACAAATTTTATTTTCGCATAATTTTTTAACCAATTCAGACATTTGCTTAATATTTTTCAATCAAAATAAAATATTAATATTTTAACGAATAATGTACTTGAAAATCAATATCGGATATGGTCAAAAAAATAAAATAACATATTTACTCAATAGAAATTTAATCTGCATCAAACGAGCGAAATTAAATTTTTCTTGTGTACTCGAATCAACAATATTCATGTTATGAATTGAAACGCTTTTTTTGTTCGTTGCAGAAAATGCATTCAAAACTATATAATTTGTTCGCGATAATTTTTTAGATAGTTTCAATAATATATTGTTCTCGGCTAACAATATATCTTTTGAATAGAATAAAAAAAACATTCAATTTTGTCATGTTATTAAAGTCAATAGCGTTTTGTTTGGACTAATAAATCCGATTATTTACACCAACAATTTTACAATTGAATCAACGAAATTTCATTCAATAACACCAATGATATTGGATCAATGATTTTTTTTTCTCCGTGTACGAAAAGTTTTCTCCTAAGTCTGATAGGTTCGAAAATATTTCTACTGCTAGGAGTTGTTGCCGCACCCTGTGTAGTAAAAAATAGTTTCAATATTGAGGATATATTCAAAACATATTTCACTAGTATCTTTTCCTGACCTTGATAAGTTTATAAGTTTCGGAGCGTCAGCCTTGAAATAAATAAAAACTATATATATATATTTATATATCGAATCAGATTGATAACAGCCCAGCTACCACTCTTTTTGCAGACGGATGAAAACGCCGCAATTATTTCGGACTGCCGTACTCCGACAGTCCCCGTGACAAAATATTCCGTTATATATAAAATATAACCTAAAAAACATGATTTTTATTTCCGCAATACCATCGACAAACGATAATATTTGTCGCCTACAGCCTTGATTTTTCAATGGCCCCGTTTAGTTTTTCACTATCGTCGTTCTCGTCGCGATAATCGAGGCCGCGGCTGGTTTGTGGGCGATCGTTGATCACGCCAAGGTAGACACTGCGATTGCAAAGATATTGGAGAAAAAATTTGCCTTGTTGCCACCCGATAAGATCGACGAAGGATCAACGTGGAACGTTACGGAGATAAAGGTACGCAGTGTACGTTTTGCACGGTCTTAGCAAAATATTCGACGATACATATAAACTCGTGTCTGGTGCGTAAATATAATTATTATAATTATATTTACACACCGGACAATATCGCGTGTCTGGAATTTTATGTTGACGCGGGCGAGGATGAACGGATTATGCGCTTCAGATAAAATGTTGCGGCTTCGAGTATTCGGATAACAGTAATGGAGACGAGGAACAGCACGATGAAGTGAGCGTAGAGAAGAACGACGAAGGGGACGACATACCGTGGTCCTGTTGCGACACGACGCGAACTTACGGCGGGAAAGAATACAACGACGGCGGGATCGACGACACGTGCGCGGATTTCTACGTTACCGCCTGTCGCGATCTTGCCCTTCATCGTTATCGATCCGTCCTCGTTTACACGTTCGTCGTCGCGATTTGCGCTACAATCGTACAGGTATGTTCTCGCATTCGTGGATTTCACTTTTTGGGTTATATATATATATATATATATATATATATATATATATATATATATATATATATATATATATATATATATATATATATATATATATATATATATACATATACATATATATATATATATATATATATATATATATATATATATATATATACCGGGTGTCCCATTTTACAAGTTTTTATTTAACTTGACTTTCTGTGAGATGCAAAAAGGAAAATCGATATTTCACCCATTTCTCGACTACTTAGAGCTTTGAAATTTTGCAAACATGCATCTAAAAGGTGACGGTACATGATTCAACCAAAAAAAATATTCATTAAATTTTTAACTTTTCATGTAAAATTAACGATATCTAATCATCCATATAAAATCGCACTAACACATACAAACAAATTCGTAGCCGACTGTGTTTGTATGTGAAAAGTTTATATGCAGATATTATTATTAAGTTCAATCCCAATTACAGTTTTTGTTATTTTTTACAAGCATTCCATGTTCCTAACGTAAAAACTCGTGAACTAGTAAACTACTCGTAACGACTAACTAGTAAAACGAATTAAAGACTAAAAAGCAAAAAAATTTATATGCAACAAAAGTATTTGAAAAAAAACAAGCTTTTATTTAATGTACTAAAAAGTGGAAAATAATCTTTTCTACCAAGTTACCTCTACGCGACTATAAATAAAAGCTTGGGGCGCCCAAAATTTAGAAATATAATCTTCAATTTACATAAATCCGTTAACATATCAACTGTATTTAATTTACTGTAAAACAACCTTAGATTTCTTAAATAAAAATCCTGAAACTGAGTATAAACGCGTGATAGAAATTTCTCTAATTACGGTTGTGCCAAATTGAATACGGTTAATGAAACGAAATTGATCAAATTTATTAATCATTTAAAAATTAAGCATCGCAAGCTTTTGTTTATAGTCACATATAGGTGACTCGGTGAAAAAATTATTTTCCACTTTTTAGTACATTATATGAAAGTGTGTTTTTTTTTAAATATTTTTTTACACATAATTAATCTTACACCTGATTTGTCTCGAAAAATACTGCTCCGATTAAGTACTGAGTATAATGAAAATTTTAGGGGCCAATTTTGGATAAAAAAAACTTTTGGACCGAAAAAATATTTTTTGGTTCAAAATGGTGACGTTAAAATGGCCGACAAGTTTTTTTGCAACGGGATCATGCATTTTTTTTCACCAAACATTACCAGGCCAAAACTAACTTTTGTAGGAAAAGTTTTTTGATAACGTTCATAATTTTTAGGTTAGAATACCATTTTTTAGTCGAAGTGGTGAGTCGCAGAGACTCAATCGTTGTTTGGGTTTGTTTGGGTTATCGACCGAACCCAACAAACTCCCACGCACACTTACACTGGGGATGTTGAAGACTTTACCTCCTCGTGGTACATTCTAGCTAGCGCTTAAATAGTTCCCAAACTCGGCGTTGCGAAACCCAGTCGGGGAACTAGCCTGGAAAATGCCTAGGCATTTTGAGAAAAACGTACGTCGCGACGCTATTTGGGATTTTGGGAAAAAGTTTGGGAACCCCTAGTCTAGACTATGCTGAGTGTTTACGAATTTTTTGAATTTTTTTCACCGCAAAACACCAGCGATAAAAAATAGTTCAATGTACGTAATTTTACATGTGGTTAGATGGGCAAAACGTTCACAGTACGGGTGATGTATTTTTTTGGTTATTAAGCACCAAGATAAACCGTTTTTAACAACGGATTAACGCAAACTAAACCTGTGTAAACATTTAGGAAAAAAATACAACTTGACCATCGTAAACCATATAAATTCAATATTGAACCATCAAGGTTTGATAACAGACTACAAATCTTGGCTGGCGAATGGAGAGCATTGCTGCCCAACCTCAATGTACACGAAGTTGCCATGTTTCGGCAACACTTAATATTAATTACTGGTAATAATAAATAATCTCCTGACATATAGGGATAATTATAAATGACTCAAAAATGCAGGCTGAGATGTATAAGACATTCATTGGCCCACTTTTTTCATAATAATCATCGATAATGTTATAATTTTCAAGCTGGTAGTAACGCAAAAGTGTTTCTTATTCATGTAATAGTAATATAAAGATTCATAATCTTGCTCTTTAATTACATATTTTATGAAAAATTAGCATTCAGAAAATAACTCTATACCACGTATGCATTTTTTGAGGTTAATTGAAAAAAATATCATAAACCGTCATTTGACTCAAGTCAACCTCCTTCCCGACCTCCTTAATGCTCAAGGTCAAACTGAAAGTCTTCAAACGCTTCGTAGAACGGACGAACCAGCCCCCTGACACGGGTAGATAAATGCTGTTCGCAAAATGTCCTTTCCGCACTATGGCGCTAGTAGTCGTGTGACAGGCATGCATATATATGTATGTTGCCCCCGTGTTTCGAATATCTTACATGAATAAGAATCTATTGATATATTTGGAATGATTTTCCGTTCTAATGATTTTCCATTTGAACACAATAAATAACGTCGCCATAACGATAACAGGCGAAAGCCACGAAATATCGAATCATTCAGCTGATCGGAGTATTTAGAGCCGAAGGCTGTTGCACAACAGCCAACGCTAGGCAGTGGCGATTTCAAGAACTAAAAAGCCGGGACAAAACGCGTTTTCGTTTATCGTATAGGAATAGTAGACCAGTGTCAGAGGGCTGGGACGAACTCTCGTTCGAAATCATTTTTATTGCACGGGAACACCCTGCATAGAGTATGCGCGATCTATCTTGAGATTTGGAAACAACTCAGGACCATAGCGAAGTTGCGCACCGAACTCAACTTCCGTGTGGACTGACGATATTTTGTTTTCATTGGTGTTTTCGCGTCAGATTCTCGAGTCGATCGGGCTCCAGGCTTACAATAAGAGTTTCACGGAGATAAAAAGGAGGTCGAGCGTACTGGTGAGGAACGCCAGTCAACGATACTCGACGAGGATCGCATGTCCCGTGGCGCCATTGGGACCGCAGCACGTTTGCGAGGGTTGCTCGTCTGGTCATGACTATCACGAGTGATCACTTCATCGAGGGATCGACGTGTACTTGCATTTCTATTCTTTTTTTTCATAACTTATCGTTATCACCATCGTGTACGCCCCGACTCATAACCTACAAATTGTACGCGTGTGTGTTTGCGACTTATCGACGGAAGCCACATTGTTTTTTGCTAAGCATAGTTGAATAAATACGGTAAAAACAATGCGTGTGGATATTTTATTTTTCCTTTATCATCACGAAGCAATCATTTGGAGGAGGGGAGTCGCAGCGGCCGCTGGAATAGTGCTGGAAAATCGGTGAAATCCTTTTTATGAATGTTATTCATTTTCTTTCTTTTTCTACTGACACGGAATTATGAATCATTTAGGATAAAAGAGAACGTGAGCGAGTACGCTTCCGTGACCGAGTACCTCGTTACGTCATGTTCCTACTATGGTTTTTAATATTGACAATGAGAGAGAGGGAGCTGCACATATCGTGAAAAGAGGATGGCGCGCTCGAATTAGTCATCGACTATATACAGGGTGTCCTGTTATGAATGAATAATCCTGCAACTGACGATAGGTCAGATCAGGTCCTACACTGAGAAAAAAAAACCAATTGAATCAAAAAAATATATTGGTTGATCCAATCAATGTGCATCGGTATATGACATTGTTACAATACTATAAACTATTGGAAAATGTGATTGATTAAAATAATATATTATTTTATTTGAAAAAGCTCTTCTGTTCTCTGAATATCTACATAATCCTTCAAATAAAATGTTATTCTATTAAAATCATTCTATATACAATCCGTGGATGTATGGATGAAATAATTAAGCGGTTGCTACAACATTTTTTATTTCGCACAAAAATATAATGAATAGAATTAATTATTTCTTTACTGCATCGAAACGAATATGCCATGGGACGTAAGTTTTTCAATTTGTTTTAAATCTTAAATAAAAAATGAGCATTAGAATGATCATCCACGATAATAGTGGAGAAAATATCAGATATCCAGTGGAATATCCATGGAGAGAATATCAGACATTCAACTGATAAGAACAGATACTACACTTTGATCTTAGCCACAGGCCAAGAAGCGATACTCTTTAGAGTTTCTCCGGCGTTTAAGTAGATTTTCGGTTCGCGCTACGCTTACGAGAAACGAGCGCGCGTGCGACTTCTAGCGGTTACTCCGATAACTACGGGTTTCCTCACACCTATAATTTCAGTGGCGCTCGGCCATGATTTGGTTGAATTTTTTCAACCAAATGCGCAAGAAGCAAATTTTGTTTTTGCATAATTTTATGACCCATTCAGACATTTGCTTAATATTTTTCAATCAAAATAAAATATTCATATTTTAACGAATAATGTACTTGGAAATCAATATCGGATATGCCGAAAAAAATAAAATAACATATTTACTCAATAGAAATTTTATTTGAATCAAACGAGCGAAATTTAATTTTTCTTGTGTACTCGAATCATCAATTTTCATGTTATGAATTGAAACGCTTTTTTTGTTCGTTGCAGAAAATGCAATCAAAACTGTATAATTTGTTCGTGATAAATTTTAGATAGTTTCAATAATATATTGTTCTCGGCTAATAATATATCGTGTGAATGAACTAATGACTAATAAATCCGATTATTTACACCAACAATTTTACAATTGAATCAACGAAATTTCATTCAATAACACCAATGATATTGGATCAATGATTTTTTTTTCTCAGTGTACTAAGGTAAACGGCCCAGTTACTGACACCGTCCCAGATTGTCACACCGACGGTATAATGTTGACTGCCGCAAATACAATCTTTGTCGAATAACATTCCAATTACCGACTAATTAAAGAGAGTTTTTTACTTTTAATTATTGGAGAAATTCACGTTCTTACATGAAATTCTTAGAATAGAAACTGACTAGAGAATAGTCCGACACGCGTCTGAAGGGCTCCACAGTGGCAGTGCTGGACGCCCATATAGGGTCGCCTGTCGTAACAAAAATGCCAGCATTCAGCCATTAAACGGTTTGCTGATAATCGGCCAATATTTCGTCGACCAGCATTGGGGTACTGTAGGCGGATAAACGGCTTGCCAGATATATGCCAGCCATTGGTGGGCCAATACCATCGCACCAATAAGAGGGCGATCAGTATTGGGGTATCATAGGCGGATGAACGGCTTGCCAGATCTATTCCAGCCGTTGATGGTTTGTTTTTGGGCGTTTTGCAAATGCAGGTCGTCAAACTGTAATAATAATTACGGGCCATTTGTAGAAATGGCATGCGAAAAACCAAAAGCAGATGATTTTTATATCGAAAACCGTGGGACTTTTACTAAACTGAAATTCCAGCATATAGTAGGACATGATCTGACCTATCGACAGTTGTAGGATTATCCATTCATAATAGGACACCCTGTATATATATATATATATATATATATATATTAGGGTGATTCGTTTCAGGGCAACTTTTTTTTTCGACCCATCGTGCCCGAAAACCTTTAGTTGGTACCCAAAAACGAACTTTCGTGAAAAGGGGGTGTTGTCAAAAAATATTTAGAGGTCGCGAATTAAAATTGAAGGTTTCCCATTTGATTAACATTGAAAAAAATGTTTTCCTTACTATTAGTGTTACCATTCCGCGAATTTTGATATTGCGATATTTTCCAAGTTGGTTCTCATAGGAAATATGATACTCCACAATAAAGTTCATTGAGTCATGGCCGTAAATTCAACCGTTTCAGCGGCATCATTATTTCAAGTAAATACTGTGCAAAATATATATTCAAACGGCTGTAACGCCTAAGCTATTAGATATATCGAAAAAAATTTAGATGAGAACTTTATAGAGAAAGTAATTTTCTACAAAAAAGTCTTATAAGCCGAGCCCGAAAATTCAACTCTTTCTCAGCTATAGGTGGAAGAAGTAAAATAAATCGATTTTTTTTTAAACAAAAACAGATCTATTTATTTTACTTCATCCACCTATAGCTGAGAAAGAGTTGAATTTACGGGCTCGGCTTATAAGACTTTTTTGTAGTAAATTACTTTCTCTACATAGTTTTCATTTGAATTTTTTTCGATATATCTAATAGCTTAGGCGTTACAGCCGTTTGAATAGATATTTTTATACAATATTCACTTGAAATAATGATACCGCTGAAACGGTTCAATTTACGGACATGTCTCAATGAACTTTATTGTAAAGTATCATATTTCCTATGAGAACCCACTTGGAAAATGTCGCGATATCAAAATTCGCGGAATGGTAACACTAATAATGAGAAAAACATTTTTTTCAATGTTAATCAAATGAGAAACCTTCAATTTTGATTCGCGACCTCTAAATATTTTTTGACAACACCCCCCTTTCACGAAACTTCGTTTTTGGGTGCCAACTAGAGGTTTTCGGGCACGATGGATCAGAAAAAAAGTTACCCTGAAACGAATCACCCTAATATATATATATATATATATATATATATATATATATATATGAGCTGGCGAACAGAACCGGACTTGTCCATGAACTACTTTTTTACAGGAGATGTCAAAAACCAAAATGACCAAACAGAGATGAGTTAGAATGTTTGAGCTTAGAAAACATAAGCCTGGACCTGGCTTTAGTTTAATAAAAACACTAATTACCATATGCGTTTATTTTTATTTTGGACAAGTCCGGTTTTGAACGAGAATGGTGGGCAACTCCGCTTTTGAATGGAAATCTTATGGTCGTATCCGGTTATGAAATAAAAACAGTTTTTTCGAATAGAATATAAATTCGTTTTTTTTTAAATTATTAATTCAATAATCCCACACAAACTCTTCCATGTCAGGCTCACAACAATCCCATTCAATGTCATCATCGTCATCACTGTGATCATCTGTTACTAAATTTTCATCCAGCCAGCCAAGGATAAGTCCGTTTCTGCTTGAAAAGGCAGTTTTAAATTAACTTTAAGGTGTTTGGAGGCGGATTTGTTGCAGAATATTTTGGAAGCTTTGGGTTTTTTGCTTGAAGAACAGGAAAAAAATGTGACGTAATGTAGATAAGTCCGGTTTTATTCGCCAGCTCCTCATATATGTGTTTGTGTGTGTGTTAACATGTGTTAGCCTTCTGTTTTCCTCCAGAGACGTCGCAGCTTCAACAGATTATTTGTAATCCCCAAAAGTCTTGGCGCCTCTCGTGGCCTAAGAAGCTTCACTAGTATAGTAAACTTTGTCAAAATACTTTGATACCAATGGACAAAATTTTAAAAACGAGAAATTACTCGTTATTCTGTTGTGTTCCAGCGTGCAAGACAGATAATACAAGTGAACTGTCGTTCCATAAGCCACCTACAGATAAAGTCTTAAAAAAAGTGGTTGTTGGCTCTGGAAACGACTTTCCTTAGGCCATCAACGCGTGTTTGTAGTCCACAAGATTTTTCTTCCCGCGTTTGTATCTTTAGAAATAATGAATCGAGCAATATTAAAAGTTATTTCTGTTATATACAATGTATAAGTATAAGATGTCTCTTGTAAAAGGTTTGCTCTGAAAAATATAATCACTCCTTCTCGAAACCTCCTCGGGTTTCGTCCTCGGATCGAAGCACCGGCCGTTTCGCCTAGTGACCACGAGTGTCGCTGCGATAGAGTGATGCAGGCTGTGCGAGAGAGATGGAAATCGATTGTTGACTCATAGGAACCTAACCTAGCTGTACAATTGGCGGGTGTAGGCAAATTATGATTTTCAATGTCAAAAATGCATGATGGACCTAAATACAATTAAAAGTAACTTTATCGTAAACCTGAAAAAAAAACAAAAGACTATAGTTATCCAAGTGGGTACAATGAATATGAATGTTTTTTATATAGGTGTCAATGTGAGCTCGTGTTGGTCGAGGGGTTCGGTGCAAGCTTCGTAAAATGCTGCTTTCAGGGGTTCGATCCCTGTGCGCTCGGTTTTTAAAAAACTTGTTTTAGCTTTTATAAACAAAATAGGCTTTACGCGTTGTTTTAATTGACCGGAAAATAAGTGGCAACTATTCCAGACCGAAGTGGAATCCAGACCGAAACACTTGCAGGATGTATTTCTTGAAAATGAAACAAATACTTAAGAAACAGTGCTTCTTTTGCAATTCTTTATTTCCTGTTCGAAAAATTTTAATGCATGTCCCAAGAAACATTTTCAATAATCTCTACTTTGCAGTTTCCGAAACGGTTTGCGTTGGTAAATTTAAAAAAACACCTCTTTTCCGACCTTTAAGCGAAGGACTCTCGAGTAGGATAAATGAAAATAATTCACTAACTTTGTTTTATGTTTTCCAGCCTGGAAAGTATGTATTGTAACGATCCCAATAATTTTTCATTTTTTTTCAGGTTCCCGGCTCCAACGCCTGTTTCGCCCATTCTCGATGAATATATTTCGGTTCGAAATGATTTTCGCACACAACGTGTCTCGGCTCTAATTTCCCAACTCCCGGTATCGCGGCCTCCCATTTTTTTAATTGTGGCAAGTCTCTCGGCACCCGAAACACTGAGCGTTTCGATTTTTCACTCCGAGAGCCTGTTTTACACGTTGGTACAATACACCATTTAGTCATTTTTCAATATCACCGTTTTTACAAGTTTACAAGTAGAGCACGTCGCGTGTGGTCGCGTGAATCAGCGGTTATGTTTGGGTTTTGTTTACTTTTGAAATCTATTTCCGTCTCTCTCACACAGCCTGCATCACTCTATAGCAGCGATCCTCGTGGTCACGAGTTGAAACAGTCGGTGCTTCAATGAGAGGCCATCCCCCACCACTAAAATTTTGAGCGAGTTTCAAGACCTGTATGTAAGACCGTGCTAGAGACGGCGGCCTGCTAGAGAGCGTCCTCCACCGCAAGCTACTGAGCGACATAGTGTGGCGGGATATAGCTAGGTTAGGATAAATGTTCAAATGTCACATGTTATTTTTACTAGGTTATTTCAGATTGGAATACTTTGTTATTGTTCGGGGCTAAATATTTTTTGGACGAAATCATAATGAAATATTGTTTTCCAAAAGTGCATTGAACTTCAAAGCTTGAGCACGCAAAATTAGACCGCTATTCGGAACTCCAGCCTTTCTCGGTTGTGTAAATCAAATGCGCATTGCATTTTCCAGATTTTTATTGACTGGATCGCGCATTCTTACACTTTTTTCTCTTATATCGCAAACATTGTCGACTTTGTTGTCCATTTATTTAGAGCTACTTTCTGTTTTTTTTCCAGTGTCGTACCGTTGATTCCGCTACACCCACACTTTTGGTAATATCGGTAACTGATATTCCGTTCTCGATATTTTGTAATGCAACCTTTTTAATTGAAAGCGGTACACTTTTCGCTTTTCTCTTCCGGTTCATGTTCTTTATGACTTTTGGAATTATGAAGTGGAAGGTTAATACTGAAATTGAGGTTATGATTACACGACTCGCGCCTTTCCATAAATGAAGGAAAGTGTGGGTAACGCTTCTCCGCTCGTTGTGTTACCACCAGAGAGAATTGAGGGGAAATGGCCTACTACAGAGCGTTGAGTTAGGGCGGGTTTATTGTACTTTGACTGAAATATCGCTGCTCCACCTCTAGGACGTGAAAATCGCGAATTTCTATCCCACAATCAAGAATACTAGACATAAGGAGTACGAACGCAGTGTCGAAGAAACGTCCGTGAAAATCCAGATGAGAAGGGTGGCGCTGCTCTCCTACCGAACCGAATTGAAGTCAGCAACAAACCAGTGCCGTACGATATGCAGAAAACACCCTTTGCTTCTTCATATGGAGCGATAATTTGATCAAATTAATTGCAAAACCAGTGCCGAACGACAAGAAAAAAGCACCCTTTGCTTCTTCATATGGAGCGGTAATTTGATCAAAATAATTGTGAAACCAATTGGTGAAGGAACTTTCTATATAGATTGATAGAATTCTTATACAGATAATACAGATTGTTTCGGAGAACAATAACGAAACACGGAAAATTCGTCAATATGTTTTTTTTCCTTGCGGAAGCAGTAACAAACAAAATTTATTTATAGACACAAGAGAATTCATAAGAATTTTGAATCCAGACAAAACTTTTACAAATTATCACACATTATGATACGCTGTACAGATAAAGAATAATAAGGAAATAGAGAAATTAAGTCAATGTTTTTTCTTTTCGTTGCGGAAGCAGTATCAAACAAAATGTATTTATAAACACGAGAAAATACATAACACTCGTTTGATCGTTTTCGCTGAAGATCACGATAAATATATTTTATACCGAGACACAATTATTCTTTATTAAACCTAACACAATACGCGAAATTCGTTAGACCGCACGGTCTGCACACGCTTTATTCCAACATGGGTGACAAGCGGGAATCATCGATGGCAAATGGTGTCGCTTGCGTCTCGTCGCTCAGTTCATTTCAGTTCGGTGATGTAGCAGCGACGCATGCGGTGAAACCGCAAACTACTAACAACTGGATTTTCGAGGACGCTTTTGGATCGTGATCGCCGCAGGCGTTCGTACTCCTCACTTCTAGTCTTCTTGCCCACCATCTTTTCCCAGTAATCTTTCCAAAACATCCCACTCTCGCGCTACCCCCTCTCTCTCCCCCCTCTTGCCACACTTTTCTTTATCGTCGGTGGCTCATATGAATCAGAAAATAGAATCGCGTCATGTTTTGTGATAGTGATAAAGAACTCTCGATCGTAGCAATTTCCGCGATAGATTATCGGATATTTCCTGAGAAATTTCCTACCCTTGTCTCCCAAACACGTTTGAGCTTTTCAGCGAATGCTTCACAGATTTTCCAGTGTGGGTATCTGAAATGAATCATTATTATACGAAAGTCAGCATTTGTCATTTCGCACTCCCCAAATTAAGCGGTCCCACGAAAACAAAACTGATTTGAGGAATGTTTGAAGCGAAGAATTATAGGTTATCGTACGAGGGTCATCCTGCTGCCCCCTGCCCGCCCATGGGATAACGAGATGTTAACGCTTGTACATAATTCAATCGTTACTACAGAAACTTGTGTTTCGGCGCAACCTGACTTTCGCCCGTCTCGAGTGAAAATTACGCATCTTTATGGGAATATAATGACGTTTGTGAAATAGGGTATTCTACTCTATGTAAGAAAAATACTAAGAATGTATAAATAAGGTAGTTTTCGCAATAAGCAATCGAACAATGTTGGTTTTAATTTGTAAAAATACAAAATAGATTTTATAATTCATTTTTAAAAAGATACTTTTTCTATCTGTTCAACGAACACGCGAAACGGTAGCCGCCATGATGGATTCCGACGTGACGTCATTGACATAGCAAACAAAGAAAGCGGTAGACGTATTACTCTCTAACCTGTGAAAGAAAGCGTCAGTAACTATATATTCTCGTTAGTCATAGTTAATAGCAAATTTTCAAATACTTATCTGTACTTTAAAAAAGAACAAATGAGTTTTTTTTCGGACTCTGACTTTGGATCTCTTCTCGCAAGTTTTAACCTTTTAACTTTAACTTTTCCTCATATTTATATCAATTGGCATTTTAATCCACAACTTTCCCGGTGTTGTTACACTAGTATTTTTACATTGAAGAACGACACACCAATGATAGGGATTGTAATTCACTTTTAACCAAAAAAACGTATTCATACACTGACACAAAAAATAAAGGAGCATGAAAAGTTGACTTGATCGTATAAGATACTAAATAAGCAGATACTAAATATTCTTTCTTCGACAGTTTTGAAACGTCTAAACAGTCAAAACTACTACTCATTTTCCAAACAACCCAAACACACCCCAAACAACGTTGATTTGACAAAAAATGTCAACATTGAAAAAAAAGGTTTTTTAGTCAATATGATTTTCAGGGTTTCTTTCCAACATTTGATGCGTATTCAATACCCAATTGTACGGAAAGTAATGAAATTTTTTTTTCCTCTTAATAATCATGAAATGATGTCTGAGAGAGAGGAAACTTGTTCCTTTAATTTTTTTTCAAATTTTGGTCAATCGGGCAAGAAAGACCGATGAACGGATCAATTTGGAACTTTGCATGGCTCTTGAGGACACATTGAGCTGAATGACCGTCCATAAACATTAGTGTTTATCGCAAAATTTGCAAAGTAGCGGTGGATTTTATAAAAACCAAGAAAACATAGTTTTTTTGTACTTTTTAAAAACTGATGGCAAAAATATTTTTTTTTCATTACAATAATAATCATAGCTTGTAGAGTATGTATTCACGTTTCCAAAACTGCCGGTCGAATTCCCGTACGACCATTAGTTCCTGAGACATCGATGACTGAAGACAAAAGGACGTTTTTTCATTCGAAGGCCGATATCTCAGCGAAAAATGGTCGTACGGAGATAAAAAAAAGCAAATTGAAGTGAACTGAATGGGCTCAATGACCTTGATATTGGTTAAGTCCGAAAAAAATCTCCGAAACCTGTGCAGAACTTTGAAAAACGTAAAAATTTGCAAAATTTTTTTTGTCGTGATATTTCTTTCCACCGCGCAATCAGTGATTCTCAAAAAAAATCATTGTCAGAACTGAAACCTAGAAACTTCAAGCTTCAAAATCCTTTTTTTCGTACGACCATTTTTGACGAAGTTACAGCCTTTCGAAAAACACGAAAAAAATGGTCAAATTTTCTTGCTCCTTTATTTTTTTGTGTCAGTGTAATTGGCGGAATTTTGTAGTGGAGTGCAGTGGAATTTTGAAATGTAACATTTAAATGCATTTCTATGGCACTTATCGATTTCATAAAATGGAAATAAAAATTCTAGTAGTTTATTACCACTGAAGGATCAAATTGAGACACCTTTCGAAAAAGGGTGTATACCCTATTAACGGGGTCATCCCGTGTGACAGCTTTTTTTCCTCACTTTTTGGGATTTTTTTTATGAACCATTAAACACACACGCTTTTTGAATTTTCACCACACATTTATTAACATTTTTACAGTCCCTCAGAATTTTGTCAAACAAAAATAGCGAGTTCAATAGACTTTACACCGTTCCGAACACCCTCATGTGTAAAAAAAGTTGGTTGAAGGCTGCCATGATTCCGGAGGTTTTGCTCATCTGAAATAAAAAAATCAAACGGCATTTTAATTTGTAGACCTGAGGCTATCGCCGGAACTAGAGTAAAGTAAAAAGATCGAAAATTGAATTTTTGGCACGGTTTTAAAAGTTGAGTTCCAAGTTTCGTCATTTTTTTTACCTTTTCAGCTTAAAAAAAACTATGGCAGATATCAGAAATATTCTAGTTCGGGTGAAAACTATAGATGTGCTGACTATACCATACAAATTTGAGCGAAATCCGTTCAATAGTTTTTGAGATATCGTGAAAGCCAATTTGAAAAATATAGTTTTGAGAAAAACGCGTTTAAAAGCTCAAGTACGATTTGCACAAAGAAAATGTTCACTCACCATTAGTCCGCCATTGCCGAGTCCAAATAGCACGCAAACATTTTTTCATTTCGTTAAAAAAAAATCTCGATTTTTGGATCTGTCACATGGGATAACCGCCTTAAAAGGCTCCAAGACCATAGGGCAATGCGTTCGGAACGACAGACATTGCCTTGTAGTATTGAAGCCTTTTTTATAACTCCCTATAACTACGACCGTACTATCGCAAATTCGCACCAATGCAGAAACGTGTTATGTCAGAGTTTCAACTTCTAAATTGTATTCCATGTGAGGAAGATCCCCCTGAAAAAACAAACCTCTCGTTTTCGTTTTAATTTCTAAAAGAATTCGTCCGATTAATCCCACAATTTGTGAGGTTATGTGGAGTCCTTTCGACACGCATAGATCGGAAGTGCAAGAAGTGGCCACGAGTGACGCCACCGCGTATACGATATGGATAAATGGGACGACAAATGTGCAATAATAAAAAAGTGACGTGGGATATGAAGGTAATCCTATCGCTTCACACTAATCATACCACTGATCATACTTGAGACTTGTACAATTCATATTTTTGACGTTTGCAAAAAAAAAATTTAAGAACTAAAATTTTCCATGCGTAAACTGTTCGATGAATGTTCACATTTAATCGTAGCAAGTGGTAATAAATCCAATACCGGAAGTTCAAATTAAACTTGATGTTACATAAAAATTAGGTCAATAAGCGTAATTTTTTCTGAGAGCATTGGATTACTCCAAGTGTTAAGTATGTAAATCTGATTATTTTTAAGAATCTGACGGATTCCCACTATTATATACACTTTTGCAGCGACCGGAAATTGGGTTTTTGTATACCGTTTCGAAATTCCTTCACAAAAATACGCAATTTTAATATTTTTTTCTCTGTAATTAGGTCGATAACCGACGCTGAAATTTTACAGAAACGATTATTAATATATTTAGTGAAGAAAAAAAATGAAAATCCTATGGATTGAAACCTGGCTATAGGATAACCTTAATTGTAAAAGACACGGTAGCAATATCGATCGGTCGTCGAGTCGATACAGAGTGATAAGAAAATGACAACGGTACGATAACACACACTATATCATACCAGTATTATGACAATAACGTATACATATACTTGTGTATAAATTTATCTAATATTATTATTATTATCAATATAACCGTGCGTATGGGTACAGACAAGTGGATGTGGAACTCACGAATATTAAGGGGTTAGACTACTGTGACGACCCGAAAATCACGGTTATTTAAGAAAATGATTTTTGATGGACTGAGCAAGATAATTGAAAAATTGTTTCGACATTTCTTAGTATGTACATTGACAAAGTTGCATACGAAATTTTATTTAAAAATATTAATAATTAAAGAAGTTATGAACAATCTCGTAAAGGACTTTTGAACGTGAAGGGCTTAATGGTGTACTTGATTTTGGCCCCCCCCGGTTGATCTGGAACAAAATAACGAGGGTGATTCTTTAGATAAGCGACTTTCCCGAAAAATTTTTGTTTTTAGATAAACCCCAACAAACCCAATATAGGCGTCGAAATGTTGAAAAATGCCCTATTTTATCACTTTTTTTTGCGAACTTCAAAAACCCATAACTTTTACCCATACGTTAACCCAAAGAAACCAAATATGAGCGTCGAAATATACAAAAATGTCCTATTTTATCACGTGTTTCCGCGAACTTCAAAACCCAATAAATGAGAAAATAGCAACAAAAAAAATGTTAGGCTCATTTTTCGGAAAAGTCACTTATCTAAGGAATTACCAAAACGAGTTTTTTTTCTCAAAATAGGCAACAGTGGTTAAGCTTTGACCGGCCTTTTTTTCTTATCGCGTTTTATTTTTATTTATTTTATTTTATTTATTTATTTATTTATTTATTTTATTTATTTTATTTATTTTATTTATCGCGACCTTATTTTTCCTTTCGCACTTTAATCTAAATTAACCGTTAATCTTCAAAATAAAATTGAGGAATGTTTTTTTGCGATTTTTTTTCGGAAAATGACATTATTGTTGTTAATAAACTAATGAAAAAAGTTAAGAAGAAAAACATCGGTCAAGACTTAAGTACTATGACGCTGAATACGTGTACCAAATTTCAAGTCAATCCGTGCATTAGATGTCGAGAAATCGTGTACACCATTTTGAAAAACATTGTTTCGAGAAAAACGCGTTCAAACTTTTATAAGGTGTCTCAAAACGACCTGACATTTAAATTTATTAATAAAACGTATTATTTATTTGAAAAGTACAAATATTTTTATTTCAATATGAGGTACACTCAATACGCCCTGATGCCAGTTGTCAAAGATTAGTACTCTATGTTCGCCACAAAAAAATCGCGCGCGATTTAAAATGTCAGGTCATTTTGAGCCACCCTTTGCTGGCGTCCCATCGTTGTAATCATAAGTTTACCTTCAATCTGCACTGAGAAAAAAAACAAATTGAACCAAAAAAATATATTGGTTAATCCAAATAAATATGCTGCTGCGGAGTGCCCCCGATATATGGGATTGTTACAATACTATAAAATATTGGAAAATGTGATTGATTTAAATAACATATTATTTTTTTGCAAAAGCTCTTCTGTTCGCTGAATATCTACATTTTTCTTCAAAAAAAATTATATTCTATTGAAATCATTCTATATACAACCCGTAGATGTATGGACGAAATAATTAAGCGGTTGTTACAAAATTTTTTATTTCGTACAAAAATATAATCAACAGAATTCATTTTTTCTTTACTGCATCGAAACGAATATGCCATGGGACGTAAGTTTTTCATTTTGTTTTGAATCTTAAATAAAAAGCGAGCATTAGAATGATCATTCACGATAATAGTGGAGAGAATATCAGATATCCAATGGAATATCCATGGAGAGCATATCAGATATTCAACTGATAAGAACAGATACTACACCTTGATCTTAGCCACAGGCCAAGAAGCGATACTCTTTAGAGTTTCTCCGGCGTTTAAGTAGATTTTCGGTTCGCGCTACGCTTACGAGAAACGAGCGCGCGTGCGGCTTCTAGCGGTTACTCCGAGAACTACGGGTTTTCTCACACCTATAATTTCGGTGGCGCTCGGCCATGATTTGGTTGAATTCTTTCAACCCAATGCGCAAGAAACAAATTTTATCTTCGCATAATTTTTTAACCAATTCAGACATTTGCTTAATATTTTTCACTCAAAATAAAATATTGATATTTTAACGAATAATGTACTTGGGAATCAATATCGGATATGGTGAAAAACAATAAAATAACATATTTACTCAATAGAAATTTTATCTGAATCAAACGAGCGACATTCAATTTTTCTTCTGTACTCGAATCAACAATATTCATGTTATGAATTGAAACGCTTTTTTTCGTTGCAGAAAATGCATTCAAAACTATACAATTTGCTCGCGATAATTTTTTAGATAGTTTCAATAATATATTGTTCTCGACTAACAATATATATTTTGAATGAAAACAAATTTTTTTAATTTTATCACGTTATTAAAGTCAATAGCGTTTTGTTTGGACTAATAAATCCGATTATTTACACCAACAATTTTACAATCGAATCAACGAAATTTCATTCAATAACACCAATGATATTGGATCAATGATTTTTTTTCTCAGTGTGCGGTTTCTGCACCACAAGTCGAGCCTTCTTCTTCAATTTGAGTCGCCTCAAGCGACGAACGTCCGTTATTTTACAAGTAGCCTAACCCCTTACAAAGGTTCGAGCTGAGAAAACCGAGCGAGTCGAATCCAACGTGCGAAGCGTCCTACTACAAAGTCTAAGTCTCCGACAGAAACGTATTTCACATACACACAAGCGTTTTTACAACGAGCCGGTGTTTGCCCTTCTTTTTTTCTCGCATCCCGCCCTTTTCCCCGCGATCTTTCTCCATCCGTTCTCCGTTTATATCTCTCTCCATCGTATTCTCATCCCTCCTCGTTCTCCCTTCAATTCCCACAGACGTTGACGCGGTGAAAGGACTCGGCGCAACTCTCCCTCTTCCTTTTTTGCCCCATCCCCACTCTCCTTCCACCACCGCCCGGCGCCCTCTGTTAAGAGCATCGCAACTCGCAAGGCGGCTCTCAGGTGCATCCACGCCGAAGGAACATCACAACGCGTTCGGTCAGTCTGGTGTACGGTTCTCACGGTTTTTCGTCGTACAAGTAGTACTATTCTTTAATAACAATACAAAGTGCATTTAAATCGTCAACATGAATTGCGGGATTAACTTCGTGAAGTATATGATCTTCATCTTCAATTTTCTCTTCACGGTGAGTACCTCTACTTTTTATAGTGACAATAATAATAATAATAATAATAAGACGTAAACAAAACTGCAGTGTAGTAAAAATGTGACAAGTATCGGTTGGTACGCTTAGCGTGAACTTGTGCGAATTTCGGAATTAGATGCGAAGACAGTATTGAGCTTACGTTCGAAACTGGATTTTTCCACGGGCCGCACGCTGTTTTATCATGTGCCTAATTATTCCGGTTTTCTATCGTACGAATAAACAAACGGTGATAACGGGATGTTTTTTTTTCAATTTTTCGAACGAAAATTGCCACGAGTACATGGCCACGCTGAAGAGTTTCTCGATTGCTGCGCGTCATTACGCACGCTTGGAAACGAAAGTTTAAAAGCAGGCTGGGCTGGTGACTAAGCCGCGATAGCCGTTATCGCTAGTGATTTTATCAGACTCTTCCACGCTACCGCTCTTTATATTCTGCTTGTTTGTGTCGTTTGTACAAGCGATATCGATCACTTGTATCAACCCTCTCGCGATCGTTTTTTTCCCTGGAAATCTAGAAGCCCAGATTAATACGATATCTCGAAGCCTCGCGACGCATCAATTGGTTGGATTCGTGGAAGAATTGTTGATAACATTGGGCGAAGCTACGCGAGCACGCATACGCGAGTTTTCATTTCGAGAAGGACACGTGCTGGTTTTATCGTCGTACTATTAATAGACGTAACCCAAATGGCACGTAAACATACGTATATGGCTATAAGACTGCGAAAGTTGCGGGCTATAGCTCTCCCGATTAACAGTACATCTGTATGTGTATATGTATACGATGAGATACGCGTATTATACAGCCGGCCTAACTCATTTCAAACAAACAACTGTGAAGATCTTCCCGTCGGGCGCCATTTTAATTTTTTCAAATCAGATTTCAACGGCGCTGTGACTACGGCGGTTTGGTAAAGTGGATTGAACGGGGAAACGCGTCAGCATGCGCTGTATATGAGTGTTTGCGTTCGGCGGGCGAGAGTGGAGAGGGTCGCCTTCCGGTGACCGGGGGTACGATCGTTCCGAGACGCGCGAGTGAGGCTGCGGTTAGGTATGCGGCATCGTGAGAAACCGGTACGAGACCGCACACAGGCGCGGACACACATCTCGGAATAACGGTGTGCCCGTATACAGTCGTACTTTTGTCACACCCAAAACGCTCGCGCGTTTTGTTTTCGCGAAGCCCGAAAGCATTGGCGCCTCTCGCGGCCTAAGGCAGAAGCTCTACTGGTATAGTAAACTTGGTTAAGAGAATTATCCGAGATTCTGTTGTGTTCCGGGGTGCAAGACGGATAATAAAAGTGCATTGTCATTCCATAAGGAACCTAGAGATAGAGTGTAAAAAAGTGGTGGTTGGCTCTGAAAATGACTCTGGGCCATTAAGGTAGTTCTGTAGGTAGACGTATGAGCCAAAAGTTTCGGTCGAAGCGTATAGTAACATTCAATGCCTATACGATGCTGTTGGTTGTACATTTTGACAGAGCTTGTACCCTCTATATGTCGCACACATTCGCACCTCATGTATAAATAGGTCTCATACTCGTATAGAGAGCGGCGCTGTAATCGTGCCAACAGCGCGATTTTCCTGCAGTCATAGCGTTGAGCTTCCTACGATCCGTCTTTCGCGAAATATTTTATATAAATAAAAAAAAGCGTGAATATGTCAACCCAAATGCGATACAAAGGAAAGTTTACAAGAAAAAAGGCGCTTGCTAAAAGACTGAAAGCTGTGGGAGCCATGTGTCAAGCAAATGCGGCTAAACGCGATGAGAATAACCATAACCTCAACGATCAGCAACAAAAATTCGCTGTCGAAGGACGTCTGATCGTGGATTTACATCTTGCCGACAGTTTAAATTGTATTCGCTGTAACAAAGACAAATACATGCATAAATACATGCATAATTTGAACAAATTAAATTTGTTTGCAGAATAAATTTATTTCACATCCGTCTCAGAATTACTAGAACTCGGGAAAAAAAACATGCTTCGAGTTCCCAGACCACCCGCCGATCAGCTGGCTGCAGCGTACACTGTTGCCATTCCGTTACAGATGGTTGGGCCCGAGTTCGGTGTGGAATAAAATTACCACTTTTCATAAGTCGATATCTCCGAAACTAAACGGTCAAAGTTTGTCATTTTTTTTTAAATCAATCCCACAATAGTACTGCCTACACGTGTGTTTTTATTTTGAAATCCTAAGATCCGTTTAGAACCTATATCGAGAAATGCGAGCAAACTCCTATCGGTTTACGTGTTAGGTATAGGGATCGCGTACAAAAATACCCATGTTCAATTGCAATTATCTCATGAACTAAACGGTGAATCGAATTGAATTTTTGGGCATCAGTCCATGAAGGTCATATCTACACCATACTTAGGTTTTAGCCAATTCCTAAGATTTTACCAAAACTACAGAACTACCTTGAGGCGAGTTTGTAATTACTCCGCAAGATTTTTTCTTTGCAAGTTTGTAGCTTTAGGAATAACTAGCATTTCGCCCGCAACCGCTCACGTAGGCTTGTGTTGAATGCTCCTTAAGGGGTCTTCTCACTTTAGACACTGAAAAAGCCGATTTCCATGAATTTTTTGATAGGTTTATATCATATATATTGATATAAAAGTTGTTACACTTAAGGCCTTAAACCACAGTAACGGGTATAAAATCATGTGCGAATTTAACAATTTTTTTTCGTATAAAAAGTGATTCACTCTTAAAATTAATTACACATCTATTTAGTATGAATATCAAGCTATTAGAATTTTTTTTCGATGTATAAAATGGCCGACTACTAATATTTTCTAATATTTTCTTTTGTCATGTTTTTTTTAGGCGCTCCGCGGCGTGACATTTAGCATCCACAATTTTTGACCTAGAACAAAAAACAAAAATTCTCGTCAATCTTCATTAGAATACCTAGAGAAGTACGTACGGAATTTAAAAAATATTGTTTTATTCAAAATTTGTAGGCATTTGAACTTAAAAAATGAATTACCAGTGAAAAATTTCGTTATAATTGCTCATAAACTGCTCATAAAATGAAAAGTTTTCTATTGATCAGAAATTCCGTACGTTGTTCTCTGCGAAATGCAATCAGGAACATAACTTTCAAATTTGAAGTAAATCGAGTGAAAATTGTTGAAGTTATTTGTCACGCCAATTGGAAAAAGCTGTTTCGAGAAGTTTTGAGTATTCGGCCATTTTGTACATCGAAAAAAAATATATATTTATATTTTCTAACAGCTTGATATTCATACTAAATAGATGTGTAATTAATTTTATGTGTGAATCATTTTTTATACGAAAAAAATTGTTAAATTCGCACATGAATTTATACCCGTTATTGTGACCTAAGTCCTTAATAAATACACTTTCGAAATACATTTAAAATTTTTTTAAATGTATTTATGTAACCCAAACAAACTTTAAACGCGTTTTTCGACGGCTTTTTGATAAAATCTTCGAAACTACTGAACCGGTCTTCATGAAATTTTAACCACATATTCTTTACAACTGTAGCTATAGCGCATATCAAGGATTTTTTAAAAGTTTGATATTTACTATTTTTTGTTGCCAAAAACGGTGAAAAAACACGTTTTTTTTCGAAAAATGACCGCCATTTTGTTATTTTTGCATATATAAAAAATCGTATGATATGCGCTATAGCCATTAACATACTGAATCTAAAAGCGTTTGATTATTTTGTTTTGGATGATCCATCTCCGAGATTGGATCAACAGTGCAGACCTACAATTTTTTAACGACATTTTTTTAACTAACATTTTCGTCTATAAATAGTTACTTAAATAAATAATTTTTAAAAATATATTTCGAAAGTGTATTTATTAAGTGTAACAACTTTTATATCAATATCTACAATATAAACCTATAAAAAAAAATCATGAAAATAGCCTTTTTTGGCGTCTAAAGTGAGAAGACCCCTTAACCCTTCGTGGTCCCCGTGGGTAAAATCGACCCGTCGATCAACTTTGGGCCAAAATACTTAATAGTTCCCGGCTTTGAATGGGACTTGTGTCGCCATCTATCTGAAGATGGGCGTTTCCTTTATACGTAGGGGCCATTAGAAATTCGAATAAAGCGTTAGTACATTTTTTTAGAACGCGTACCAACGCTCCTATTTTTTCCCAAAATGACTATATCTGAGGAGCTTCAGATTCAAATTTTAGGTAATAATATTAAAAAATCGCGGAGTTATGATTTTATAATTGCAAAAGTGCATTCTTGTCGTTTTCATCTCTTTGTGAATTTTCAAAAATATTTTGTCATTTCATTTCTTATAAAAAAATGTTCGTATGTCATCTACAATGTTCAAAGCATGTTAAGTCATTTTTTGAACCTTTTTGGATAGGTAGCTTGGTCATAACACTGGTTTGAAAATTTACTGGGCAGAATCAACCCAGTGTGACCACCGTGATCGAAATGGGAAGTGTTACCACGAAGGGTTAATGAAATGTGCTACTGAAATGTTTCAGTAAGGAGCACGTAGAATTGTGTTGAAGAGCATTAATACTAAGTTTCAAGTAAATCTGAACAGATATTCCTTTTACGATACAAACTTTGCTACCCCCTTTTCTCCTTAAGGATTGAATTTCCAAAAACTCTGAAATTTCATTAATTGTGTCTAAGAGCAGCAATACAAAGTTTCAAGTAAATTTGACCCGATTTTTTTAATTTTCCGTACAAACTTTGCCACCCCCTTTCGTTTAGAGGTTGAATTTCGAAAAACGCTAAAATAAGTGTTTTTTAAATTGTGTTGAAGAGCTTTAATGCTAAGTTTCAAGTAAACCTTCTGACCAGATTTGTTTTATTTTAAGTACAAACTTTGCCACCCTCTTTCTCTCCTTAGGGGTTGATTTTCTAAAAACGCTGAAATACGTGTTCCGTTAATTGTGTCAAAAAGCACGAATACCAAATTTTAATTCATTCCGACCAGATTTTTTTAATGTTCCATACAAACTTTGCCACCCCTTTTCTTCCCTTGAGGGTTGAATTTCGAAAAATCCCTTCTTAGTGGGTGCTTACGGCCCAAAAGCAACCTACTTTCCAAATATCATGTTATGTTCTTTTATATGTATCAATAAATCGAGCAATATAAAAAATTATTTCTGTTATGTAGAATGTATAAATATAATGTCAGACGTCCCTTGTAAAAAGTACGCTCTGAAAAATAGAATCCCTCGTCGAAACCTGCGAGTGAGTCTCATAACCTTAAAAAAATCTAAATCCAGAATTGACAGAGTTAAAAAAAAGAGCAGAAAATAAATTATTCACTGCAGTAGCATCTTTACAATCTACTATGGAGGTATATCCAATAGCCAACTCGCAGGAAATCAAGAACAAAGTAATTGTTTACGTTTGAGGCTATATGTTGACCGGCCATATTGAAAATCGCTGCGCCACCTCTAGGAAACTTAACAGTCAACCAAACCAGTAAACCGAAAGGCGAACCAGAGATTAATGGGGAGATGCACAACGCGGCCCTTTTCGGCGTGCTTCGTAAATGGCGCTAAATCGCGGCGGCGAGTTCGGGAGTATGATTTCGTGATCATCGCCTCTGTCGAGGTTGCAGATTCCCTTGTAGCCGCGCGAGTCCGTGATCACCGCTGAAGTTGGTATCGCAGCAGCGTGAACACGAATGGGTAGCTCGGTGGGGGAAAAGTCTCTGCCCCTCGCTCGCTCGACAGGCGAACGGAGCGAGGTTTTCCGTCCGATCGAGCTCGACATATATGTGTGGCCGTACTACGGATTGGAATATGCATTAAATGAATTTCAAAGTGAAAAACATGTATCGAGATCATTGTTTTCTCTCGGTTGCCCGTTTATGCCAAAAATGCGGGTTAAAAAAATTAACGACGAACCGCGTTGACAAATAAAACGCCGAAACGACCGTGAAAGGTTCAAAAAGAAATCTTGAGCCTTTGCCGCGATCGTTTCGGCATTTTTTTTCAACAGTAAACATTATGGAAAAGGGTGTATCATAAATGTTTCTTTATCTGCAATGAGCGTCATGGCTGAGTTGTAGCGTGACGAATTACGATGCTGAAGGTCCGGGTTCAATCCTCGGTGAATGAACTTTTTTTTCTTCATTTTATATTCAGAAAATTTCTACCTTACTCTCGCTTTATCTATTCTCGCCTGTCTAGGCATTATTTTTTATATTTAATTCATATATGTATAACAAAAAAAAAATGTTGCTACGGGCATCGAAGCCGCGCCGTCCGTACACAGAGCTCGGACGCAGTGCAGCCAGATCGCGCGTAAAAGTTACCCCCTCTCTAGTTTCTTACGCGCCCATCACACCATCGTAGTAGCGTGTGTCCGTGAGCGAGCGATGCTCGGACATCTTCGGAAAGAGCCGAGCAAGCCGAAGCGTCCCGACCGCGCCTTCGGCTGCTACACCAATGCATGGACGCTGAGCAGCACGTTCATGTGCGGCCAAGCCGAAACGAAGGCTTCGAGGGAAAAAGCAATCTGAGCACGACTCGCGCGTGACGTCACCCGACGGCACGCTTTTAGATGATTTCAATGCTAAGTTAGTTCTTGATTCTCTGCGTTATTAATGTATACAAAAAAATGTATTGCGCACTCAGGTCGCTTATTTTTTTAGTTTATACGTTAATTTAAACATAATAATATATCTAAATTACAACTTATTTATCTTATATAAAATTGTTTACGCTTTACTCACACCCATCCTTATGCCAAATAAATTATAATTCATAAAAGTAAGCGGAAATATATTTATATTCGTATTATTATATTAATTCTCATACTTTCATCAAGCGATAAAGCATTATCCCCAAAAACAAGCCAATCATCCATCCGGCCGCGAATTGTAAGTACCGCGTATATTCTACAAGCGATGAGATGGTCCCGTTGGTAGCGTTCCTGGCTTTCTGATTTCTTATTTTTTTCCTGGAAATTTCTCCTTTTCCTATGACCCGAGTGAACGGCTGCGGAGATATTCGGAGAAAAGTTAAAGATGAAAAGAAATGAGATTTTCGTTAAAAAACTTTTTATTATTATTATTTTTTTCGGAAACTTCTTTTTTTCCTATTACCTGAGTGAACGGCTGCGGAGATATTCGGAGAAAATTTAAAGATGAAAAAAATGAGATTTTCGTAAAAAAAACTTGATATTATTTTTTTTCCGGAACTTTTTCTTTTTCCTATTGAGTTTGTTTGGGTTTGTTTGGAGTTTGAGTCATACAAACACAGATTTAAACAATCTTGAACATTCACATCTCCGAAATAGAAAGACGTGAGTATCTAATATTGGTAATACCATCTATAGCAAAAAGCCAGATATCGAGGATACAAACTTCGAAAGTTTTGATCTCAGATAGGCAAACGAGCGATGGTCCATAATAGCGAACACCGAAATAGCGAACATCAAAGAAGTGGACGAGTTGCTTCCTAATTTTCTGCCGATTTTCGCTAACACGTACGAGATTCTTTTAAAGTCTTTAAGAGGGGATATACATTTACAATGATCAAAAAATCAATTTCTTTTCTTTAAGGGATAACACCATTCTAGGAATTTGGAAAAATCGTTTTCTTTTGGCTTCAAAAATACTTTGGGGTCATAAAAACAATATGCAGTTGGTCCTGCAGCGATTTTTTTTAAGGTTGGATAAGTGTGTACAGTAGAACCTCGATTATCCGAACCTCGATCATCCGAACCCTCAATTATCCGAACCCTCAATTATCCGAACGATGACTTAGTTTATCCGGAAGGTCAATTATCCGAACGTTGGCGCGAAAGATACATGGTTGCTCGCTGCCACCACCGTGAGCAACAATAAGCAACCCAACGCAACTTCTCCTTCTCAAAAAGCTGCGAGACTTAGACGCTCAAAAACGCGTTGCAGCCGTTCGTCAATTAAAATTGGACGATTTTATTTTAAACAAAATATTTTAAAAGGCACTCGACTTTTTTCAGGTGCTTAAAACACACACACACACACACACACACACACACACACACACACACACACACACATATAAATATACAGGGTGGGCGGAACATTGACGTCCAAAAATAAAATTTAGGTCCCTTGTATCCTGGGGTATCCGAATAACCCCCATGTATATCCCGCGACTTTTCATAGTTTTCGAGTTACGAATTTTCGACCTGACCAATTAAAAAAAATCTAAAAAAAAGTAGAAGACTGTCGAGTTTTTTTTTGCAACTGAATCTTCATGAGTAGTACTTTTATGCATAAAATAATCAGCTTCGTAACTGTGATGAAAGTTATTAAAATGTTGGTGTAAAGTGAAAAACTTATGTTCGGTAAATTATGACTTCAATTTTCAACTTTAAATTAAACATCTAAACAGGTGACTTCATGGTTCCTAATTAGGCCTCAAGAATGCGCCAGACTCTCAGCTTTCATAATCATTTTAAAAAAAAGCAGTACTTAATAGGGGTACTTTGGCTACAATTGACCTTCAAAGACAGCGAGGTGGAAAATTCTTAAAATTAGCCATCTGATTAAAAAAAATGCCCATTTTATCATTCCCAAGGATATTTAGTTTGTTACCTAACCAAAAATGACTGCAGGAAAGCTAAGATTTAAACATTTAGAGGTTTATTTTTTTGTAGTTCGATTCAAGTTTAATGAATTTTGCGCCATCCGTTCTTGTAACGAGAACGGATCGCGTAAACGAGCTTTTACCTGATCCATGAGAACGGATCGCGCAAAATTCATTAAACTTAAATTAAACTAAAAAAAATAAACCTCCAAATGTTTCAATCTTAGCTTTCCCTGCAGTCATTTTTGGTTAGTTAACAAACTAAATAGCCTTAGGAATGATAAAATGGGCAAATTTTTTTTTTAATCAGATGGGTAATTATAAGAATTTTCCACCTCGCTGTCATTGAAGGTCCAATTGTAGCCAAAGTAGCCCTATCAAGTACTACTCTTTTTAATGGTTATGAAAGCTGACAGTCTGGCGCATTCTTAGGGCCTAATTAGGAACCATGAAGTCACCTGTTTAGATGTTTAATTTAAAGTTGAAAATTTAAGTCATAATTTACCGAACGTAAATTTTTCACTTTAGACCAACATTTTCATAACTTTCATCACAGTTACGAAGCTGATTATTTTATGCATAAAAGTACTACTCATAAAGATTCAGTTGCAAAAAAAATCTCGATAGTCTTCTACTTTTTTTCAAGATTTTTTTTCAATTGGTCAGGTCGAAAATTCTCAAAAATGCAGTAAAAAATTCATAACTCGAAAACTATGAAAAGTCGCGCGACATACATGGGGGTTATTCGGATACCCCACGATACAAGGGACCTACATTTTATTTTTAGACGTCAATGTTCCGGCCACCGTGTATGTATATATATATATATATCAAGGTTAATATGTATGTCAAATTTTAATATATATTTATGTATTTTTTTAAATGTAAAAACGTGTTGTTGATGATCTCGTCCCAAAAAACCCACGTTTCGATTATCCGAACTTTTGATTGTCCGAACTAGTCTCGGTCCCAATTGGTTCGGATAATCGAGATTCTACTGTATACGTAAGGCAGGTTTGCAGTCACAAGAGTCTCGCGGTTGAGATATGAGCGTGCGGGCTCTGAGTGTAGACGACGCGGGTTCGATCCCCGGTAGCAATGTCTTGTTTTTTTTTATTAAGCATATACGAATTAAATATCATAAATAATGCCTGAACAGGCGAGAATAGCTAAAGCGAGAGTAAGTTCGAAATTTTCTGAATATAAAATGAAGAGAAAAAAGTTTATCCACCGAGGATTGAACCCGGACGTTCAGCATCGTAATCCGTCACGCTACAACTCAGCCACGACGCTCATTGCAGATAAAGAAACATTTATGATACACGGTTTTCCATAATGTTTACTGTTGGAAAAAAAATGCCGAAACGATCGCGGCAAAGGCTCAAGATTTCTTTTTGAACCTTTCACGGTCGTTTCGGCGTTTTATTTTTCAACGCGGTTCGTCGTTAATTTTTTTAACCCGCATTTTCGGCATAAACGGGCAACCGAGAGAAAACAATGATCTCGATACATGTTTTTCACTTTGAAATTCATTTAATGCATATTCCAATCCGCAGTACGGCCACACATATATGTCGAGCTCGATCGGACGGAAAACCTCGCTCCGTTCGCCTGTCGAGCGAGCGAGGGGCAGATACTTTTCCCCCACCGAGCTACCCATTCGTGTTCACGCTGCTGCGATACCAACTTCAGCGGTGATCACGGACTCGCGCGGCTACAAGGGAATCTGCAACCTCGACAGAGGCGATGATCACGAAATCATACTCCCGAACTCGCCGCAGCGATTTAGCGCCATTTACGAAGCACGCCGAAAAGGGCCGCGTTGTGCATCTCCCCATTAATCTCTGGGCGAACTATCAAGATCGAGTGGAACTCAAAAATAAAAACATTCTAGGTAATGACCCGTGCACTAGAGACCCTAGGGGAAATGCCATCAACACATGTGCCCATGTAAAAACAATATATGAATAAACACATTTATGAACTGAAGCCAAGCCACCTCCAGGATGTGAAAATCAAATGAAAATACAGGTCTGGAAACTCCAGTGGAAGGGGTAGGTAGCTTATTGAAGAGAGTTGGTAGTTCACTAGTCGCCACTAGGTTCGTTGCAATCAGAATACCCGCTGCGGCGCGGCCGGGGGTCAGACACAGACAGCACTAGTCGGCCATGCTTCTATCCCTCTATCTCTGTCCCACCTTCATGTTCGTTACACGGATACTTTTCTATGAGTTCAAAACACTGATAAAAGGGCCAGGAAAAGGCGTTGGTCCTGTCAGTTTCGATTAATCCAATAAAAAAAATATACGATTCTTATCGTAATCAAACAAACTTTCTAAAGCCAAGCGAGCGTGATAAGCATATATATACGATTTTGAAGCTGTCACATTGCATGTGAACTTTGATGGAGCGGTTCCGTACTCGCCTCATACTCGCGTTGTTGTAGGTTCAAAGCCACTTGTCTAAATTTTTTTCTTCCATCCCTCATTCCCGTGTTTTTTATGCAATTTAATAAAAATACAAATGCAGAAAATTCGCTGATATTTTTTATTTTTGTACGTGCATTTGTTTTCATATCGAGGTAAGCAGAATGAAACCTTTCAAATTGTTTTATGTTGTGCCTTCATGCGCCGTACGGCGCACCACATCACCATTTTGAAAGAATATGCTTTCAATTGATCGAAAACCTACTGTGTCCAAAACGCAGAAAAAACAACAGTTATCAGCGACTCAGCGACAGTTTTCAACCGCTCACTCCGTTGCTCGCCGTATTGAGGTTACGTATGTCCGGGTTTCGGAACCGCAGCGACAACTAGTGGCGGCGCTGGGACCGAAATTTGCCACGCTAACTGATCCATCGGATCGCGGCTGCCAGCATTCGAGTTTCCAGACTTGTATGTAAGACCGTGGACGCGACACGCGAATCAGCGCTAGTGGCGCCATCTGTTGGTTCTACGGCGCAACGGCTTCCGCTTCGTCAGACTTTGCCTCCTATGTTTACGTCTCGTTCACGCGGCTCTGCCAACTTCATACCAACGAGATTCTTCATTCGTTTTAAATTATCAGGGTCACTGCTATAATCATTATTACGCCTTTCATTCAGCGAAAAATCATCGAGTCCGTTCGATGACTGTAAAATCACAAGGTTTAGGACGAAAATAAAAAAAAAGTAGGAAACAGAATGTAGTAAAAGAAAGGCACGTATCGAGTTGCGGAGGGGAAATCTTCCGCGAACCAAAATATCCCAGTGCGTTACGCGGAGTATCGCTGGGTATCGTCGTCGCTGAAATAAAGATCCCGGCGCGTACGAATCGCGTGGAACTTTCAAGGGCAATTGCTCAATATAGGACCGCGCGAGGAAAGAGACGCGATGACGTAAGAGGCATCGCAGTGAGCGAAAGAGGGACAGCGGGCGAGCACGAGCGAGAAAGAGAGAGGAGAGGACGAGCGAGGCACGTTAGCGTTTCAAAAGGCGTGACTATACGTCATCAGCGCGATGAATGTGACACAGAAAATACGAAGAAACAGACGGCGCGATATGTCTCGTTATACAAATGCACGTAGCCACATTACGTCGACACGCGACAAATTTCAATTATTCCAATACATAAGATTTGCATTAAATATATATATACAGGGTGTCCTATTATATGCTGGAATTCCAGTTTACGAAAGTCCCACGGTTTTCGAGATAAAAATCATCTGCTTTTGGTTTTTCGCATGCCATTTTTACAAATGATAACTTTTTTGACCTGGTTTTTTCAAAAATCCTTTTGGTTATTTGTTTTATCTAGAAAAGTCTTCTATTTAACCTTAAATGTTAACGAAACTTTATGAAAGATCTTATGCAGAATTTTCATACAAACCAATTCGAACATCTGACTTCGACAGCCTGCGGTGCAATAAAAATGTACTACGCATACCGTGCCAATTACTTTAAAAAGTTGCTTAGTTATTCCTTTGAAGCATACATTTTTCTTCACGTGCAATTGGCTTGAAATTTTGTACTTGGGGGTTTTCGGGGTCGCTGATTACGAATCTACACTCAAAATTCGCGAATTCAAGATGGCGGATCCAATATGGCGGACCATAAATGCCAAACGTCGTTTGATGATGGCGAAAGTTGGTACTCGGGGGTTTTCGGGGTCGCTGATTACAAATCTGCACTCAAAATTCGCGAATTCAAGATGGCGGATTCAATATGGCGGACCATAAATGCAAAACGTCGTTTGATGTTAGCGAAAGTTGGTACTGGGGGGTTTTCGGGGTCGCTGATTACAAATCTGCACTCAAAATTCGCGAATTCAAGATGGCGGATTCAATATGGCGGACCATAAATGCAAAACGTTGTTTGATCATAGCGAAAGTTGGTACTTGGGGGTTTTCGGGGTCGCTGTTACATGAAACAATTAAATTACTCAAAAAAATAGATAATCAAATTTGGAAAAAATCCTATAGTTTTTGCCATTTACTGTCGCCATTTTCAATTTGACGGCTTAGACTTCGGGTTCGCATTCAGTGGATCAAAAACCGAGTTTTTACCCATTTCTTGGTTATGGTTTACCTGCTAGATTAGTCGTCATTAGGTTTGTTATGTAAAAAGTTCGTTTTTTGCACTTTCGTTATTGATGACACCCGCTACGTGAAAAATAAAAATTTAATAGGTATGTCTTAGTAGCTATTCAAGTTCTAGGAACCTCAAAACGCATTTACAACCGCCATATTTAATTAAAAAACACTTTTGAGACGTTAAAATCTAAATTGAATTAAGTGTAACACCACTGTTACACTATGCCGCAAAGGGTTATTGTCGATTCATATCATTTGTAGGAATGGCATACGAAAAACCAAAAACAGATGATTTTTTTCGAAAAATAACACAAAGCTCAAAATCTTGAAAACCATGGGATTTTTACTAAACTGAAATTCCAGCATATAGTAGGACATGATCTGACCTATCGACAGTTGCAGGATTATCCATTCATAACAGGACACCCTCTGTGTGTATATATATGCACAGGGTGTTAGGTCGATGTAAAGCCTTAAGGGGGTGATAGGTCACCTCGCTAGGAACATATCTAACCTAGGTTACCTTAGTCCAAACTCTTAGGATTTCAAGTTATCACGGTAGGTATGATTTTTGGAAAATTTCCCAAAATTAGGTACTAACTCGTTCGTAATGTTCAAAAAGACAAAAATTGGTAACTAAAAACTTATTTGCATCTTACGTCAATGTGTATTCAATCGACATGCACCAATACAATCATCTGTATCCACGCAACTAACTACATTGGACCTGTTGAATCATTTAAAACTTGTCAAAAAATAAAAATATCCCTTATGTCAATGCTAAACATTAATGTACACGATTTAGTACGTAATTTTGAGACATTTTGGGAAAATCACGCTAACCATAACTCGAAATCCTCAGATTTTGGACTAAGGTAATCCAGGTTACATATGTTCCTAACGAGGTGACCTATATCACCCCCTTGAGGCTTTGCATCGACCTTCCTAACACCCTATATATACAGGGTGTCCCTCTTATCTGTCACCCGAAATAACTCGGTAGTTATCGACGTCACAAAAAAATGTTCCAGATAATAGTTGTACGGTGTGAAGAGAACAATCACATGCGACCAATTTTCTTTATTTCGGTGGAGGCGCTGACGCACAGTGAAGGTCACCTCTACTTTTTTAAATGGAATGGTACATTTTTTTCAACCATCTTGTGGAGCACCTCAAGCCGCATAAAAAACATTAGGGGGTCAAGGTCGTTCAAGGTCATTCAATGTCACCTATTAAAATGGAATACAAATCTAAATATCTCGGATCGCTACCAAATATTTGGTAACAATCCGAGATATTTAGATTTGTATTCCATTTTAATAGGTGACCTTGAACGACCTTGACCCCCTAATGTTTTTTATGCGGCTTGAGGGGCTCCACAAGATGGTTGGAAAAAGAGGAACCAAATATTTGTACATTTGTCTCGTACTAAATATCTCGGATCACTACCAAATATTTGGTAGTGATCCGAGATATTTAGATTTGTATTTCATTTTAATATGTGACCTTGAATGACCTTGAACGACCATGACCCCCTAATGTTTTTTATGCGGCTTGAGGTGCTTCATGAGATGGTTTAAAAAAAATGTACCATTCCATTAAAAAAAGTGGAGGTGACCTTCACTGTGCGTCAGCGCCTCCACAGAAATAAAAAAAAATTGGTCGCATTTGATGGCCCCCTTCACACCGTACAAATTTTGTCTGGAACATTTTTTTGTGACGTCGATAATTACCGAGTTATTTCGCGTGGCAGAGATAAGAGGGACACCCTGTATATGTATATATATATTCTCCTGGAAACTCTGGAAACGTTTATTACAACGAACATTTGTTTTTTTTTGCACGTCAGTTTGGTAATTTCGATCGGAACTAGCTGATTAATTGCTCATTCCGTTGAACGATTATCTATCGTTTTACCGTTGCAAATCTTCGTACACGGAGCTTATTCGAAAATAGCAGCCGTTTGTTTCGCATCGACCCGGTACGAGCGCGTACTCGATTATGCGATCGCGGCTTAATGTGTTTTTTACACATTCCACAGACGATAAACACAGACGCGTGTGTTTGAAAACTCATGCGAGGTTACCGGCCATTTTGACTGAATCATCAAGGGGGAGTCCCCTGAGGCAGCCGAAATTAAGGCGGGATATACATTTACAACGATCAAAAAATCAATTTCTTTTTTTTTCTCTTTAAGGGGCTACCCCCACTTGCGATTTTGAAAAAATCGATTTTTTTTTATTGCATTTTTTTGAAGTGCAATTTGAAGTGCAGTTTTTTTTTGATGCCCGGAATAGATGACTCTATGTAAGTTTACAAAAAAAAATATTTTCTTCGTGTAAACTGAAATTGAAACTTTAAACACGTTTTTCTCAAAATGGCATTTCTGAAGTCGGTGACCAAGATTACTCGAACACTAATGAACCGATCTTCTTGAAATTTTGCAGGCTTATTTAATACATAAAAATGTAGTCTTTAATCGTTCGATTTTTTTTTTCGAAAAAATGGCCGTTTTATAGCCAAAAAATGGCCGTTTTTTTTCGTTAAAATCAAACCAATAACTTTGACTGTCCGCCATTTTGTGAAAAATGAATTTTTAAAAAATCCTTCGATTAAAGACTAGTTTATACTTATATTTGACTAAATCCATCCGCATTTTTTTTCAGATGATCCACTTCGCCGCAATGTTGGTCACCGCAAACCGTGTATATGAAAACATTATTTCATTGACGGCCATTTGCCACTAAACAATGTAATATTTTTCAATAAAAAAATTACTGAAAGTTCTTCAAGATGTGTTCTTTAAGATGGTATATTGATCGATTAAAAAAGTTTTGTAGTTTTCTTTTAAAAAATTCATGAAAAAGGCCTTTTTTTGCGCTACAAGTGGGGGTAACGCCTTAAACGATAGAACTATATATGTAGAATATTTTTTGAAAGTTTCAAAGCGAAATTCGAAAAATTTTAAACGTTGGAGCCCGTCAACGCTGTGCCTCACCGCTCGCATTCGGAGCGGGCGTGAACTTCAAAGAGTTGAAACTTGGTAGAAATTTTGATAATATCGGTACCTTCTACTTGACGAAAATTGTTTTTGCAAAATTGGAAAAAAAACGTACTTTGTTAATCCACATTTTACAGAAATGTTGCCTGAAATGTTGATTTTTTTTGTAAATGCGTGCCATTTTCTCAAATTTGCATTTTCTTCGTTTTTAATTACCGTCACATAGAAACTATACATGTTCTAACTGAAAAAATGTTTGAACTTTTTTGCAAATCAAAGTCTACGGGAAGCTGGACTGCACGCCGATTCGCAACTCCCGTGGCGACCTTGCTGAAACACTGTGCCACAGTTCCGCCATTTTGAAATTGAATTAATTAAAAAAAATTGTTTTGCATACTTAAATATACTATTAAAGTATACCTAAAGTTTGATAATTGTAGAATAATTATTTCTTAGTTTAAAAAATCCCTCAATATGGCTTATTTTTTCCTGTCTAAATGTATATTCCGCCTTAAGGCTTCACATACGCGATTTCGCCGATTTTCGAAGGTACTTTTCTAGACGCGGTTAGAAAAAATGACGCACATATTGACAACATTTTTTTTACAAATGGTTTATGCACATGGTTAAGTGTATGTAAAGAAAAATCAGAAATATTAACAAATGGCGGAGATATAACACAATAAAGCAATGTATTTTTTTTTGCATAATGAATGTATCTTCAGTGTGAACCAACAATATTATTAAAAAAAAATTATTATAATAAAAATTCGAAACTTAAAATGTTTGTACTCAATTTTCTGTCGGTATCTTATATTTTATATTTTTTTGTTTCATTGAAATTTTTGTTTCTGTGCTTCACACGATAGGTGATGATACTAAGAATATGTTGTGAACATTTCAAAGCGTTCTGAACCTTAGTTCAAGAGGTAGAACTTTTACAAGGTTCAAAAAAGTGAATCGTGGAAAACGGCTTTGAAGTTGGCGGTCAGGCCACTCGGTATCTATTATAAATGCAATCTTACCTTATTTTTGGAATTTTTGGAATTTTTCAATTATGTAAAGCTTCAAGCTTCAAATGGAATCAAAAATACATTTTTTTTTAAATTTCTCGGGTATATAAGGCCTAAAGCGAATCTTCAAGGTTTTTTAATTGGTCAATTTTTTTTTATTTAAAAAAAATGGCGACCGTACGACTCTTGCTTCGAAGATCGTTGCCGCCTGAGTTGTTCCACGGCGTACAACCTAGCGTCTGGTCCATTGATCTGAAATAGTAGAGCCGAAAAGTTTTAGAATTCTAAGATCCACATGCTCCATGTGAACCTACAAAATCCAGAAAGAAGTGAAAATGCGAACAACGATTCGTGTTTGAAAAAATGTTCTATTTTTTACGAATTTTTCACGGTAGTTTTTATTAATTAAAAAAACAGTATTTTTTTGAATAATTTTCAGGGAAGTTGAGGTTCACATAGACGGTCGTTATGTTATCTAAAAGTGTGTAAAATTTCGAAATGATCGGTTGGATAGTTTTGGAATGATCTTGTACGAGATAGACGAAAAAGTAGTTTTGAGCAGAGCTTGGACTATCGGAGCTTTTTCTATTACCGGTATTATTTCGGCACCAACAAGTTGTAATATTACAACACCGGTATTTCGATATTTTCCCATATTTATGAGGAACCTTGATTTAAAACGGTAGCAGCTTGGAAGTTGTAGAAATAATAGTTGGAGTTAGGTGAAACCACAGTATTTATTGAAAGTCACCATGAGGTTGAAGTTTGCATCGTTTGAAAACAACGAAAATTATTATTTCTCAATTCCTGTAAGGCGAGAGCCTGAATTATAAGGTCCAAAACAGCGTTTTTTCGGGAATTTTTTTAGAAGGAAAAAAACAAGTGAGCCCAGTAAACATTGAGGCATCTTTTCATGTATATTTGAAATGTATAAAAAAAAGTTTCGACATGAAACAATAAATGACTGCAGATTTATCAGCCTATTCCATGTGCGTCTTGACACTGCAGTCCCCAATGGGCGGAAAATATGCAGCTCGTAATTCTTGACTGAACCAAATAAACCAATAAAACTTTCAATTGGCATATATTTTTCTTGTGGGTGAATTAAGAAAAAACTGAATAAATCGTGAAATTATAACTTTTCTCAGGTTTGAAAAAAAATGTGTTTGAAAAAACGATTTAACGTGCTATAAAAATGATTTAAAAATACTTTTTCAACGACTTTTTAAATTCACTTAGAAGGGATTTTTATACTGAAAAAAATAAACTTTGGTTTCATTCAATAGGTCGTTTATTTTTTGTACTATCCCGCATGCCAATTTGCATTAAATGTATTCTTGGATAGTTTATCTATCGATTTAAGCAATAAAAAAGAGATTTTTCGGCCGTTCTAATTCAGGCACCCGCCTTAATTTCTTTTCACAGACTTTGCCTACAAAAATCCTTCAACCATTCTCTTGGAATTTTATTCAGCGATCTAAAATATAAATCTTCGAAAAAATATCTACAACAATGAAAATATGAAAGATAAACTTTAAAAAAGAAATTTCGTTGCGTTCCAACGATGCAAACTTCGCCATTTTAAATCACCGTCTTTAATTGAGATCTTCATTTATTATACATTTCCAAACATACTCTGCTGTGTTCTTAAATATATACAACCCAACGTGAAATAAATCCAAACAAACAAAAAGGAAAAAATAGGAACTTTTATGCAAATAAAAACAAGTAGTAAGCATTGAAAATAAAAATTATCAACTTTTATGAAAATAAAAACAGGTAATAAACATTGAAAATAAAAATTAGGAAGCTTTGTGCAAATAAAAACAAGTAGTAAACATTGAAAATAAAAATTAGGAACTTTTATGCAAATAAAAACAAGTAGTAAACATTGAAAATAAAAATTAGGGACTTTTATGCAAATAAAAACAAGTAGTAAACATTGAAAATAAAAATTAGGCACTTTTATGCAAATAAAAACAAGTAGTAAACATTGAAAATAAAAATTAGGAAGCTTTGTGCAAATAAAAACAAGTAGTAAGCATTGAAAATAAAAATTAGGAAGCTTTGTGCAAATAAAAACAAGTAGTAAACATTGAAAATAAAAATTAGGAAGCTTTGTGCAAATAAAAACAAGTAGTAAACATTGAAAATAAAAATTAGGAACTTTTATGCAAATAAAAACGAGTAGTTAACATTAAAAATAACAGTTAGGACGTTTCATGCAATTCGGCGCAGTAGTAGCTACCAGAATGCGAACAAATGGCATACCTTGTGGCAGGCAGGCAACAGCATGGTCACTTTAATTAACGAGGTTGAGACTGCTGACACAATGACTGCAAAAAAAAACAGAGGGCATGTGAAGTTTCGTCTTTCAGAGACGGCCTTACCTCATTGCAGGTGTAAGCCGTGGAAGAAAAAATCCTTTTTGATTCCACATTCGTGGATATGAGTTGACAATGAGTTGACACTTAACCAATGAATTAACCAATGAGTTGACACTTCGGAGATATTTAATGAGGCAATAATACGTTAAGGGTATTAAACGTAGTGAAGAAAACAAGTTAAACTAACATAAATGGAAATAATAACAATTATAATGATATTTTTATGTTTTCAACTCTGATATCGAAATATCGGTATTATTCGAGTCCAATATAGGTTTTTCAATATCGGAACGAAAATCCATGTATCTATGCCCTAGTTTTGAGGCAAACGCGTTTAAAGTATTGTTTTCACGGACCCGAATATTTAACAATTAAGGGGATTCCACGTCACTTCAGCCAGTAAGAAAAAAATCCACAAATAATTTTGAAAAATCGAGTTACTTTATTGAAAAATATTCACCTTTATTGAAAAATATTCACGAAATTAAAAAAAAAATTCTGACGTCTTTTCTCGTTGATTACCATTTTTTAACATTTTTCCAATCAAATGGCTGTATCTTTGGCAGGATTTGACGTATTTACATTCGTAAAAAATGAAAATGTGCGTCTTTTTATAGGCTTCCAGAAAAAAATTAATTTAGATTTTATTGAGCAAGTCGAACGTCCGTTTCAGGGCAAAATATGCACAAATATTTTTTTTCTCAAGGAAAGACACTCGTTATTTTATTTTTTTAAATTTCCCCGAATTGTGAATACAAAAAACCGATTTGTGGTATTTTTTATATTATGGGATTCCTAAACATCGCGAAGTAACAGCTATTTTAATTTAAAAAATTTTTAAAATTAATATTCGATTGAAGAGCGGAGCGCTCCAAGGCTCCAATACATATTACATATATGTCATATGTATTTCAAAAACCTGGTAAACATACAGCGAGTGCCTCACACTCTTCAATCGAATATTAATAAAAAAATAAATAAAAAAAAATAGCTGTTACCTCACGATGAATCCCATAACATAAAAAACACCAAAAATCTGTTTTTCGTATTCACAATTCGGAGAAATTCTAAAAAATAAAATAACGAGTGTCTTTCCTTGAGAAAAAAATGTTTTTACATATTTTGCCCTGAAACGGACGTTCGACTTGTTCAATAAAATCTAAATAAATTTTTTTCTGGAAGGCTCGAAAAAGACGCACATTTTCGTTTTTTTACGAATGTAAATACATCAAATCCTGCCAAAGATACAGCCATTTGAATGAAAAATTTTAAAAAATGGTAATCAACGACGAAAAATGTCAGACATTTTTAAAAGATATTGACACTCGGTGAATATTTTTCCATAAAGTAACTCGATTTTGTAAAATTATTTGTGGATTTTTTTTACTGGCTGAAGTGACGTGGAATGCCTCATGTATAGTTCTATCGTTCAAAGAAGAAAAAAAAAGAAATCGATTTTTTTTTCGTTACAAATGTATATCTCGCCTATAATATGTATATCTCGAAGTTAGAGCGATTCAGTTGAGTCAAATGACGGTTTATTCATTTTTTTTTCAATGAACCTCAACAAAATGCATACGAGGTACAGATTTATTTTGTATATGCTAATTTTTTCAAAAATATATTATTAAAGGGCCAAATTATGCATTTTAATATTATTATTACGTAAATTAGAAAAACTTTTATGTTACTATCAACTTAAAAAAGTATGACATTAACGATGATGATTATAAAAAAACTACGATAACGAATGTTTTATATAATTCGCAATGAAATTTTGAGTAATTCATAATTATGTCTATTTATATTCACGTCACGAGATTATTGGCCCATGGTTTACGATGGGCAAGATAGGCATTTTTTTTCTAAATGTTTACAAAGGTTTAGTTTGCGTTAATCCGTTGTTAGAAATGGTTTATCTTGGTGCTAAATAACAAAAAAAATACATAACCTTTAGTCTAAAAGTCTTGCCCATCTAACCGCACGTTAAATTACACACATTAAGGCGTTACCCCCACTTGTAGCGCAAAAAGGCCTTTTTCATGAATTTTTTAAAAGAAAACTACAAAACTTTTTTAATCGATCAATATACCATCTTAAAGAACACATCTTGAAGAACTTTCAGTAATTTTTTTATTGAAAAATATTACATTGTTTAGTGGCAAATGGCCGTCAATGAAATAATGTTTTTATATACACGGTTTGCGGTGACCAACATTGCGGCGAAGTGGATCATCTGAAAAAAAAAAATGCGGATGGATTTAGTCAAATATAAGTATAAACTAGTCTTCAATCGAAGGATTTTAAAAAATATTCATTTTTCACAAAATGGCGGACAGTCAAAGTTAATGGTTCGATTTTAACGAACAAAAAACGGCCGTTTTTTGGCTATAAAACGGCCATTTTTTTCGAAAAAAAAATCGAACGATCAAAGACTACATTTTTATGTATCAAATAAGCCTGCAAAATTTCAAGAAGATCGGTTCATTAGTGTTCGAGTAATCTTGGTCACCGACTTCAGAAATGCCATTTTGAGAAAAACGCGTTTAAAGTTTCAATTTCAGTTTACACGAAGAAAATATTTTTTTTTCGTAAACTTACATAGAGTCATCTATTCCTATACTCATAGAGCCATCTATTCTCAGATACTTATACTTCAAAAAAATGCAATAAAAAAAATCGATTTTTTCAAAATCGCAAGTGGGGGTAACCCCTTAAACTATTTTTGATCTCTGGTGTTTGGTAGTGAAAAAATTTCAAACAATTCGTAAAGACTCAGTATAGTCTAAACAATGTTTTTTTTTTAAATTAAATTTAACCTTGGATTGTGGCTAACGCTCCAACCTCCTTAAATTGAAAGTTGGGAGATTCTGCGTAGAGTTTCTTGTGCAAAAGGCCCCATACGACTCTTAGTTTATTCGTTTTTGTTCTCATTGCACAGTTGGATGAATACAGGGAAAAAAGGGTGTGGAAAAAAAGCCTCAGGTCAATATAGGGCAAAAAGGTGTTGCAGAGATTTTGAGAATTAAAATGCCATCGTCATGAATTAGCGATTACCAAACCTTTCGATGAGAATTCTCCAGAGCACCGATTTTACAATTACTCTGCGAGCCCAGGATTTTGAACAAAAGATGGCGACGCTGTGAATTCCCATCCACTGACTTCTTGGTTATGCTAAGTCGTTACGTCAGAAGCGCAGCTTCGAAACAGTGAAATTCCTCAAACTCGTGCAAGAGTACGTAATTTGCACACTTATAGTCGATCGCGACAAGATAGCAACTAATTCGCTTTGTTCCATATACATTTTACAAATTACGTTCACGCGTCAAATTTTTCTCACAAGCAGTCGATGTGAGTAGAGACTGGTCTTATTTCAATACGTTAGAAACTGCAGGCTCAACAACAGGTCGAGTTTAAATATTATTTTCTCATGACGAGGTGGCGACTTCACACACAATCAATACACATTCTTGCCAAGCTTGAGTTTTTCAAGGCCTTACACCCAGTTAAAATTTTCGAAAATGTCGAATTTAGGTTTTTAACCTACTTTGTCTCAACTTGGTCAATTTTGGGAATTTCCCCAAAATCATTATCGCAACCGAAAAAATATAAAACGATGCAATAAAAATATCGTGTTTTTGATTTTTCGAATTTGTTGACGAATAAAATGAGCGGTCACTCGTAAAAATTGGATCGTTTTTTAATCGTACACTAAATTCGGGCAATTATCGTGACGTCACGTCTTTTATTTCTTTAAGGGGGGAGGTACTTCAAGGCGAGGAAAAAATTGCTGATTTTCGTGACTTTTTTTCAAAAGGAAAGATTTCTCCACCATTTTTGAGACTTAGGGTATGTTTCATTACTACTTTTGGCTGTTACACGTAATTTTTTAAATTTGTTTAATCTTGCAAAATGACGGAGGTCTTTGAAGCGGGTTGCGGTGAGTGTTTCCAGATGGCGTGACACATCGCGTCGGCGGCATTAAACTGACAAACAACCAACAAAGATTTTTCTTTCGTTAAGGCGTTATCCCCACTTGTAGCGCAAAAAAGGCCTTTTTCATGAATTTTTTTAAAGAAAACTACAAAACTTTTTTAATCGATCAATATACCATCTTAAAGAACACATCTTGAAGAACTTTCAGTAATTTTTTTTTCGAAAAATATTACATTGTTTAGTGGTAAATGGCCGTCAATGAAATAATGTTTTTACATACACGGTTTGCGGTGACCAACATTGCGGCGAAGTGGATCATCTGAAAAAAAAGCGGATGGATTTAGTCAAATATAAGTATAAACTAGTCTTTAATCGAAGGATTTCAAAAAATATTCATTTTTCATAAAATGGCGGACAGTCAAAGTTAATGGTTCGATTTTAACGAAAAAAACGGCCGTTTTTTGGCTATAAAACGGCCATTTTTTTTTCGAAAAAAAAAAAATCGAACGATTAAAGACTACATTTTTATGTATTAAATAAGCCTGCAAAATTTCAAGACGATCGGTTCATTAGTGGTCGAGTAATCTTGGTCACCGACTTCAGAAATGCCATTTTGAGAAAAACGCGTTTAAAGTTTCAATTTCAGTTTACACGAAGAAAATATTTTTTTTTGTAAACTTACATAGTCATCTATTCCGGGCCCATACTTCTGTATGGGCCCGGATACTTATTCTTCAAAAAAATGCAATAAAAAAATCGATTTTTTCAAAATCGCAAGTGGGGGTAACCCCTTAAGGTAGTCCTATCGAGGCTTCAATCTATAGGATTTCCATAATTTTTTTTTTGAGCTTCACTAAACATATTAATAATCGTCTCTGTAAAATTTCAGGGTCGTTTATCGACCTAATTACAGAGAAAAGAAATATTAAAATTGCGTATTTTTGTGAAGGAATTCCGAAGCGACATACAAAAACCAAATTTCCGGTCGCTACAAAAGTGTATATAATAGTGGGAATCCGTCAGATTCTTAAAAATAATCAGATTTACATACTCAACACTTGTAGTAATCCAGTGATCTCAGAAAAAAATTACGCTTATTGACCTAATTTTTATGTAATATCAAGTTTAATTTGAAGTTCCGGTATTGGATTTATTACCACTTGCTACGATAAAGAGACGTGACAGCAAGGCAACAGCTGACTGTAGTCCTAACCTCATCTCACTCATTCGAATTTCCACACATATTTCATTTTTAACCGACATATTTCGCCGACACAAATTTTCCACGCTTTTTACCAGTCGTGGCCCGAATACAATGCTTTATATTTCCCGCACCTGACATTGTTTTGACAGATCGACGTTGAAAAGCACGGAGGTTAAACTCGCCTGGTTGAGTAAAAAGAGACGGAGATAGAACCAATATTGCCAAATATCAAACCCAGAAATACTGCGCGAATCGTTGGAATAACTATTTTTTCATTTTTCTAATTAAATGTGAACATTCATTCAACAGTTTACACATGGAAAATTTTAGTTATTACAAATTATTTTTTTTGCGTATGATAAAAATATGAATTGTACACGTCTCAAGGATGATCGGTGGTATGACTAGTGTGAAGCGATAGGACTACCTTAAAGGCGGGGTAAGGTTAATTCGGTGAAAAAGGCATGTTTGTAAGATTTTTTTTGGCGATACAGATAGTGTTACTTCATTCAATTAATTTCCATATAATAATGCATCATTTGAACAATACTTTTCTAAATTTTCATTGCAAAATATTGAAAATTGAGCGAGTGACAGTGAATCTCCGGAGGCACCTGGAAAAAAAGTTGTTTTGCGGTGTACATCATAACTCGCAACGGAAACATCTGAAACGAAAAAATCAAAATGCATTTTTTGAAGATGTTTCTCGAGGTAACCACGGGAAATTTTTTTTTTCTTCGATTTTTCAATTTTTCGTAGCACTTGGGAGCCAAAAAATCGATTTTCGCTAAAAAAAATCGGCTAATTTGTTGTTGTAAAATTAATCATTATTAACAAAAAAAAAACAAAAAAGCTCCCGACAATACCCGGTGAATTATGTGAAGAAGTACTGTGCAAAATTTCACAACGATTGGTCCAGTAGATTTTGAGTTATGGCGTACACGAACTTCGAACATGACAAGTTTCAGAAAAACGCTTTAAAGTTTTGCACACTAAAAAATTCAAAATAAAACTCGATAATTTTCTTATACTCACCTAGAGTCGTCGATGCCAGGTCCGTAGAGCAAAAAGCTTCCATCAACATGAACTAGAGCATCTTTTTGCATTTGTCTACGCAAAACTCTTCCTTCTTTGCTGTCGATCGCCGCTTGCTCCTCTGCTCTATAAATCCTTTAAAAAAGCTACAAAAACCCGGCCTGGAGCAACGGACGCTCAAATACTCATACCTTCTTCAATTTTGCTCCGATTGACTTGATATTTTGACACAATATTCTTGAGATATTATGCATTCATTTAAAAAATGCAAAAAAATTAATACCTTACCCCCCCCCCCCTTAAGGCGTTACCCCCACTTGTAGCGCAAAAAGGCCTTTTTCATGATTTTATTTAAAGAAAACTACAAAACTTTTTTAATCGATCAATATACCATCTTAAAGAACACATCTTGAAGAACTTTCAGTAATTTTTTATTAAAAAATATTACATTGTTTAGTGGCAAATGGCCGTCAATGAAATAATGTTTTTATATACACGGTTTGCGGTGAAACATCTGAAAAAAAAATGCGGATGGATTTAGTCAAATATAAGTATAAACTAGTCTTTAATCGAAGGATTTTAAAAAATATTCATTTTTCATAAAATGGCGAACAGTCAAAGTTAATGGTTCGATTGTAACGAAAAAAATCGAACGATTAAAGACTACATTTTTATGTATTAAATAAGCCTGCAAAATTTCAAGAAGATCGGTTCATTAGTGTTTGAGTAATCTTGGTCACCGACTTCAGACTAGACTTCAGAAAGACTTCAGACTAGCCGGTCGTTTACACAACGGATTCTTCTCTTTCAACGCTCATATCTCAGTCAATTTTGTTCGGATCGACTTGAAATTTTCAGGACATATTCTCAGATACTTATACTTCAAAAAAATGCAATAAAAAATCGAATTTTTCAAAATCGCAAGTGGGGGTAACCCCTTAACACTCATACGCAGAATATGAACCAAGAAAAAAGAAATTTGAAACGAAAAGATTGAATTTTCCGAAAAAAATGCCTACAATTTGCAATAAAACAATACTTAAAAAAAATTCAAAAACATTTTGGGTTATGTTTTAGGCATGAAGGTTAGAAAGATTCATACCGAATTTCATCAGAATCGGTCGATTAGTTTTTCAGCCACACGTCACGCCAGTTTTGAAAATGCACTTTAGAAAAGCGCGCCATTTTTAAAGATCAATAAAAAAATACGCCTTGAAACTAAAGAGATTGAATGTTCCCAAAAAATGGTCACATTTTGCAATAAAAATTTTTTTTTTTTCAAATTTTACGAACATTTAACATCACGTTTTAGACCTAGTCACGTTTTAACCTAAGTTTAAAAAATAGTAAAGAAATCTTTCTGTAAAAAAATACGCTTTGAACCAAGAGATTGAATTTTCCGAAAAAAGGTCACATTTTACAATAAAAATACTTTTTATTTCAATTTTAAGAACATTTAACATCACGTTTTAGACCTAGACACGTTTTAACCTAAGTCTAAAAAATAGTAAAGCAATCTTTCTTTTAAAAAAATCACGATAATCAGTAAATTTTTTCCTCGCCTAAAGATATATCCCCCCCCCCCCTTAATCATATTGAAGTGTACACGTTGGGATTTATTATTAATCTCTGACGAACGCGCTTGGACAATGAAACAGAAACTCGTACAATTGCGTTGTAGAGAGAATTTCCGCCTCTGAGATTCTCCCCCTCCGAGTATTCTTCGCGCGTTATCTCACGAAAATGTTTGTCTCGCTTCATCGAATTAAAATTTCGAATCCCCCCTCTCTCTCTCTCTCTTCGCTTCTGCTTCTTCTCTACGGCGAACCGTCCCCATCAGCCGGAAAAATATTCCGGGAGAAAGAGTTCGACGTTAGTCGCGTAGTCGCGGAGTGTGAGGTCTGTGCGAGCACAGTTGGTCTGTTTTGAAGTCGCGCCCGAGAACACGAGACGGAAAGACACGCAGTGTCGTTCAGGCGACGCAGTCTCGTGCCTCTAGTCGAACTGTTTGTGCACGAATATCGAGTCCGCTCGACAAACACACGCTTATACGTACACACGTATTAGGAAAGTACACGTATCTGGGAAAGGGTCTTTTTTTTGCGTACTTCTTTGTGTGTAAGTGCGACGAATCATGAGTTGCGCTTACGGATGTGCCCGGTGGCTCCTCTTTCTCTTCAACTTCATCTTCACAGTAAGTCGCGTAGTCTCTTTGTATCTTCGGCCTTTGTCCCTTCACGCGCGTATGCTTCTCTTTTTTCTCTCGCTCGACAATCGTCGAAAAAGAACGAATGGCAAAGCAAGGCCAGTTATTTTTATTCTCCAACGATAAAAAGTATAGAAATCAGTCATCGGGCGTGTAAGTTGCGAAAGATGTTTCGTACATGGCCGTTGTATCGGTGCTCGGCGGACGTGAATATTTGTTTCGAAGAGATTAGCGGACGAGGCGAAATGATGAAGCTTGCAGCGTTGAAATGCAGCGAAAGCTCATTTTTCTTCTTTGGTCACGTTTTTTTTTGAGTTTCATCGTACGAAAATCGTTCAAACGATTTCTTCTTATCCTCGGAAGAGATTCACGAGTTTAAAATTTAGTCAAAGCATCATCAAATCCTCCCCCCAACGGTCTTTGATAATTTTTTTTTCATTTCTAAATTTTTGGCGGTCACGTAAAGTGAAAAGTGCTATTCTCACGAAAAATTCCGCCATTTTGGGGGCGGAAAACCCCCTCAATGTAAAAAAAATCTCAAACTAACCGCTGGGGGGAGGTATTTTATATGTAGAAAGTGTGTACCAAGTTTGAAATAAATCGGTCATGTAGTTTTCAAATGGCAGTGAACACGGACTTTGAAAAAGTGGTTTCGAGAAAAACGCGGCACCGGCTTGTTTGTGGATATTTTCGCGTACAAATTTCACGGAATGTTCTTGAAATGACACTTAACAATGTACAAAAGGTTTCAATAAATTTACTCTATCCGTACAGATGAAAAAAAATCGCAAAAAAGTGTTTTTTTTTTTCACGCTGAAACCCCTACCCTCCCTTTAACAATTTTTTTCATATGAAAAAGTGATTCACTCATAAAGATCACTCATTATACACATCTATTTAGTATGAATATCAAGCTGTTAGAAAATATATTTTTTTTCTTCGATGTACAAAATGGCCGACTACTAATATTTTCTTTTGTTATCTTTTTTTAGGCGCTCCATGGCGTGACATTTAGCATCCACAATTTTTTTACCTAGAACAAAAAACAAAAATTCTCGTCAATCTACATTAGAATACCTAGAGAAGTACGTACGGAATTAAAAAAATATTGTTCTGTTCAAAAGTTGTAGGTATTTGAATTGAGTTGTGGGTATTTGAATGAATTTTCAGTGAAAAATTTCGTATAAAACTGCTCATAAAATGAAAAGTTTTCGATTAATCAGAAATTCCGTACGTACTTCTCTGCGAAATGCAATTAGGAACATAACTTTTAAATTTGAAGTAAATCGAGTGAAAATTGTGGAAGTTATTTGTCACGCCAATTGGAAAAAAGCTGTTTCGAGAAAAACGCGTTTAAAGTTTTAGGTACTCTATGGCCGGGGGCTTACGTTATACGCTCAAAGTCGGTGAAAAAAAATTCTTGCTTTAAATCGAATAGTAACTTATTCTGATGATGATGAAGCACCGTTTTAGCGAAAAAAGATCGATTTTTTGAAAATTCCACTGTGGCCTTACCCCTTAATCTTACCTTACCACATTATAGATCGTAGTGAAAATGAGGGAACTAAAACAAAAACTTTCGTTGCGACGATGCAAGCTTCAATGCTGTGACGCAATACATATCCGGAGAAATCGTGAGCTCTAAAGCGATATAATTTTATGATACACACCCACACATATATACAGGGTGTCCTGCTATGAATGGATAATACTGCAACTGTCAATAGGTCAGATCATGCCCTACTATATGCTGCAATTTCAGTTTAGTAAAAGTCTTACGGTTTTCGAGATAAAACTCACCTGCTTTTGGTTTTTCGCATGCCATTTCTACAAATGATAACTTTTTTTAATCCGATTTTTAAAAAAATACTCTTGGTTATTTGTTTTACCTAGGAAAGTCTTCTTTTCAATCTTAAATGTTGAGGACACTTTATGAAAAAAGATCTTCTGCAGAATTTTCACACAAACCGAACATCTGACTTTGATAGCCTGCTGTGTCAAAAAATGCACTACGGATATTGTGCCAATTACTTTAAAAGGTTGCTTAGTTATTGTCGATTCGTATCATTTGTAGAAATGGCATGCGAAAAACCAAAAACAGATAATTTTTTTTAATAACATAAAGCTCAAAATCTCGAAAACCGTGGGAGTTCTACTAAACTGAAATTCAAGTATATAGTAGGACAGGATCTGACCTATCGACAGTTGCAGGGTTATCCATTCATAACAGGACACCCTGTATATATGTATATTTAGCAGAGCTTAAATTGCGTCTCATATACAGGGTATCCCAGAACTGAATGCGTTCCCTGAAATGGGGGGTTGGGAGTGAAATTCTGAGTCGATTGATATAAGCATGTGTGGGTCTCAGATCAACCCCTGAATTATTATGAATTTTTAAAGGCGGACCAATCAGGTGGGCCTGATGAGCCGGCGGACGTCGGTGAGCGATACGCGCGTGTAGCGGTGCCTGTAGGTGTGGTGCTCCCGCCAGGCACCACGCGGGCTCATCGGGCGCACCTGATTGGCTCGCCTTTAAAAATTAATAATAATTCAGGGGTTGATCTGAGACCCACAGATGCTTACATCAATCGATTCAGAATTTCATCCCCAACCTCCTATCTTAGGGAACGCATTCAGTTCTGGGACACCCTGTGTATGTATATATATATTTCTTAACATATATATATATATATATATATATATATATATATATATATATATATATATATATATATATATATATATATATATATCTGTCTATATATATATATATATATATATATATATTGAGCAGAGCTAAAATATCTTCAGTTATATTTTTCCTCGTCTCATATTCCTTCCATTCCTGTCATAACAAACCAATAGTAGTTTTATGCTGTTCAAGGACGCGCCAAATTGAATAAAACCGACTCTTTTCCTCTTGCTCGTGGAGCAACAGAGCGAATTGTTTTCTTTTATTTTGGCGATTAGTTGGGTAGAAAAAATCATTTTGAGATCACTCTTTTCCAATTATCTGTAACGGATCGGCATGCTATTCCGGAAACTGTTAAGGGATTTCCAAAATTCATTCAAAAAAGGAATAATGAGCTTCATTGAAATATGACAGTCAATTTCTTCAAGTGTACACAAAATTGGTATAAAAGCAAAATGCTTAGATATGACTTCCAATACAAAATAGCGACGCACTAGGAATCTCCCCGAAGTCATGCGTTGGCGCACACCGCGCTGGAATTTTTTCAATTTCCAGGATTGAACCTCGAGCAAGATACCAAAGCGTTTCCCAATACGACGTTGAAGTTTGCATCGTTGAAATGCAACGGAAGTCAATTCTTCTTAGTTGCTCATAAAAAGTATTTTTTGTCCAATTTAGACTACGAAGATCAAACAAATGTTTTTACGTATTCTCATGAGGGATCTACGATCGTAAATTGTAAGAAAAAGCTTTTGGGTAATGAGAAAAATAAGGGAAAAATATGGAGCAAAGAAATCGTTGCGTTCCAACGATGCAAAGATCAACGTTATTTCTCAGTGCAGACATAAAACGCTAGAAAACCGCAGGTTTTTTAAAAATATGTATTGAATATGAAGGTTACAGTTATACTGGCCCTTAAACATTTGGTTGCCGTCTTTTTCGTCTATGATCCGTCATATGTTGTGACATTAGTTGTTTGCAGGGAATTTTAATACTTTGTGCTGTCACATTAGTTGCTTATGGAAAATTTCAACACATGCTGTGATATTGATTATTTACGCAAAATTTCATCACATTATGTTGTGATATTAGTTGTTTATAGTAAATTTTAACACATTATGCTGTGATATTGATCGTTTACGCAACATTTTAACATATTATGTTGTGATATTAGTTATTTATAGGAAATTTTAACACATTATGCTGTGATATTGATTGTTTACGCAACATTTTAACACATTATGTTGTAATATTAGTTGTTTATAGGAAATTTTAACACATGCTGTGATATTGATTGTTTACGCAACATTTTAACACATTATGCTGTGATATTGTTTGTTTACGCCACATTTTAACACATTATGCTGTGATATTGATTGTTTACGCAACATTTTAACACATTATGCTGTGATATTGTTTGTTTACGCAACATTTTAACACATTATGTTGGGATATTAGTTGTTTATAGGAAATTTTAACACATTATGCTGTGATATTGATTGTTTACGCAACATTTTAACACATTATGTTGTAATATTAGTTGTTTATAGGAAATTTTAACACATTATGCTGTGATATTGATTGTTTACGCAACATTTTAACACATTATGCTGTGATATTGTTTGTTTACGCCACATTTTAACACATTATGTTGTGATATTAGTTGTTTATAGGAAATTTTAACACATTATGCTGTGATATTGATTGTTTACGCAACATTTTAACACATTATGTTGGGATATTAGTTGTTTATAGGAAATTTTAACACATTATGCTGTGATATTGATTGTTTACGCAACATTTTAACACATGTTGTGATATTAGTTGTTTATAGGAAATTTTAACACATTATGCTGTGATATTGATTGTTTACGCAACATTTTAACACATTATGCTGTGATATTGTTTGTTCACGCAACATTTTAACACATTATGCTGTGATATTGATTGTTGAACCCTTATAAGCATACATTTTTCTTTACGTGCACGTTTTTTTTGCACTTTCGATGACACCAGCTACGTGAAAAATAAAAATTTAATCGATATGTTTTAGGCCCGGTTCCACAACTCTCGGTTAACCGAGTTAACCGGAGTTTAGCCAGCTCAGCGTGGTTCTGATTGGTCCAGCCGCCCTTAAACTTCGGTTAACTCAGTTAACCGAGAGTTGTGGAACCGGGCCTTTGTAGTTATTAAAGTTCTAGGAACCTTGAAATGCATTTACAACCGCAATATTTAATTAAAAAACACTTTTGAATCGTCTAAATCTGAATTGAATTAGGTGTCACACCAGTGTTACACTATGCCGCAAAGGTTTAAAGGAATTTTTAACATGTTATGTTGAAATTTAACGTAAAAGTAGGATTATAGAACATTTTGGCATATTATGTTGTGATACTAGTTGGTTACAGGAAATTTTAACAATACTAGAAAGAGGTTTTATTTGCATTGCCTTTTAGGCTTTTTACAAAGCTGTTACACCAGAAAAAAGCCCTCTCTTACAATCTAACTTATATCTTTCCTCTTTTAAGATTTTAAATTTTCTTCGCACTTTGCATTATCGCTCTTCATTACCACCGTTTCTCTTTTCTTACACTCTCTTTTTATTTCCTAAAAAATGTACACGTATTTACATCTATCTGCCCTCTCAGCAAACCCTATTAATTTATCTTCTACTCCCCTCTTATCCCTTTCCCTTTTTCACCCAATTCTCTATATATGTTTTAGCTTCCTTAGATATTACCCCTCTTCCTTTTTCACACGTAATCAGGTGGTCTATTGTTTCTTTTTCTCGTTTACATATCCTACAAGTCCATCCCACTTACCCCTTTTTTCCATCCTTGACTTTAATATCTTTTGTCGCCTAATGATTCCACGGTGCTTCGTCGTTTTCTATTATCGCATTGTATAAACTATTATCCGTTGATTCTTTAATATGTTATTTGCTTCTCTCTCTGTGGTCTTTATTTTGAAGTTTTTCAATCCCTCGTCTATCAAATTCTATTTGATAGAATTATTTTTATTCCTTTCCCCTCTTTTATCGTATCTACTATTTCCTAATGGCTTAACAAATGGAGAATCAAGGCAAGTGAAAACAAATCCATTCATGTTACATTTGCTATGCGAGGAGGAAACTGCCCACCAGTTCTCCCACAACATGACATCGTGAAATACCTGGGAATGCATCTCCAGCGAAGACTAACATGGAAAAACACATAACAAGAAAAAAAGAAATGAACATCAAACTCCGTACTATGTACTGGCTACTCGGAAGAAAATCACAGCTATCACTCAAGGCGGGATACACACTTAGACAGGAAGAAAATAAGCAATATTGAGGGATTTTTAAAACTAAGAAATTATTCTACAATTATCAAACTTTAGGTATACTTTGATAGTATATTTCAGTATACAAAGCTATTTTTTTTAAATTAATTCATCATCAAAATGGCGAAGCTGTGGCACAGTGTTACAGCAAGGTCGCCGCGGGAGTTGCGAATCGGCGTGCAGTCTAGCTTCCCGTAGACTTTGATTTGCAAGAAAGTTCAAACATTTTTTCAGTTAGAACATGTACAGTTTCTATGTGACGGTAATTAAAATGAAGAAAATGCAAATTTGAGAAAATGGCACGCATTTACAAATAAAATCAACATTTCACGCAACGTTTCTGTAAAATGTAGATTAAAAAAGTAGTTCTTTTTCCAATTTTTCAAAAACAATTCTCGTCAAGTAGAAAGTACCAGTATTATCAATATTTCTACCAAGTTTCAAAACAATCGGCTTAATAGTTTTTGAGTAATCCTGCACGCCAATTTCGATAATGCAGTTTTGAGAAAAACGCGTTTGAAGTTCACGCCCGCTCCGAATCCGAGCGGTGAGGCACAGCTTTGACGGGCTGTAACGTTTGAAGTTTTTCGAATTTCGCTTTGAAACTTCGGGAAAATATTCTACATATACAGTTCTATCGTTTAAAGAAAAAAAATCGATTTTTCGATCGTTGTAAATGTATATCCTGCCTTAACAATAAAATATTACTATATAAAGCAATAATAAGGTCCATATGGACATACGGGATACAGCTATGGGGATCAGCAAGCGAGAGCAATCCCAACGTCATCCAACGCGCCCAATCTAAGGCACTTCGAATAATTTTAAATGCCCTATGGTTTGTCTCAAACGAAACCATCCACAACGACCTTCAAATAAGCACAGTCCGCCAAAAAATCCACCAATTCACCAGAACATACCTAGGAAGAATCCACGCCCACTCTAACAACCTCGCCACGTAATTAATCGCACGACGTACAGAAACAAGGCGCTTGAAGCGTCACAAGCGATTGGATCCCCCAAGCAGGTTCCAACAAGAATTAAACTTAAAAATAAAATTAAAAATAACATAGCAAGATAAAATAAAACTAACAAAATGCATCCACACTCTTGAAGTAGGTACACGTACGTGTGTAACTTAAAAAAAAAACAGAACCATAGTATGTAGATGTGTTAGTGGACGCTCTCATGTAGACACGACCCTTGTAAATACACCCCAATTATTTAGTGTCCGGCACGTAATTGACAGATTGTAATTTAACAAATTTAATTTAAAACAAAACAAACAAAATATTTCTTTAGTTTCTAATCGGGAAAATTTAACATGGGTTAAAATTTTATGTAAAAGTGTTATTGTTTTTTTTTAATCTTCTGAAAGCCTTAGGCCACTCTAGAGGCCGAAAAAATAGGGTTTTTGGGGATTCTTTTTCAGAAAAACTACAAAATAAATCGAGATTACAAAAAAGGGTGATTATCATACACATAAGTGACTGCATACAATAATTTTTTTGAAGCGATTAATTTCAAAATGGCGGCTGTGCAGCGTTTATATCAAAACTGCATTTTTTAAGTTGGCCGGAAACATAACTCAGACAATTTTTAACCGATTCACTTGAAATGTTGAATGTATATTGAAAAATACATTGTCTATGGAAGTACGTAGGATTTTTTTAAATTGCATAATTCATTTGTTATTAACAAAATTTTAATAACAAATGAAATCATTTGTTATGAATGAGTTCATTTGTTTCATATTGTTTTATGTTGTTTCATTCTTTTGTTATGAATGAATTCATTTGTTGGTAACAAAATGTCAATAACAAATTAACTATGCAATATAACAAAAAAATCCTACGTACTTCCATAGACAATGTGTTTTTCAAGATATATTCAACATTTCAAGTGAATCGGTTGAAAGTTGTCTGAGTTATGTTTCCGGCCAACTTAAAAAATGCAGTTTTGAGATGAACGCTGCATAGCCGTCATTTTCAAATTAATCGCTTCAAATAAATTATTGTATACAGTCACTGATATGTATGATAAACACCCTTTTTTGTAATCTCGATTTATTTTGCAGTTTTTCTGAAAAAAAATCTCCCAAAAGCCTATTGTTTCGGCTCGCCAGAGTGGCCTAACCCCTTAAGGCGTTACCCCCACTCGTAGCGCAAAAAAGGCCTTTTTCATGATTTTTTTTTAAAGAAAACTACAAAACTTTTTTAATCGATCAATATACCATCTTAAAGAACACATCTTGAAGAACTTTCAGTAATTTTTTTATTGAAAAATATTACATTGTTTAGTGGCAAATGGCCGTCAATGAAATAATGTTTTTATATACACGGTTTGCGGTGACCAACATTGCGGCGAAGTGGATCATCTGAAAAAAAATGCGGATGGATTTAGTCAAATATAAGTATAAACTAGTCTTTAATCGAAGGATTTTAAAAAATATTCATTTTTCACAAAATGGCGGACAGTCAAAGTTAATGGTTCGATTTTAACGAAAAAAAACGGCCGTTTTTTGGCTATAAAACGGCCATTTTTTTTTTTTCGAAAAAAAAATCGAACGATTAAAGACTACATTTTTATGTATTAAATAAGCCTGCAAAATTTCAAGAAGATCGGTTCATTAGTGTTCGAGTAATCTTGGTCACCGACTTCAGAAATGCCATTTTGAGAAAAACGCGTTTAAAGTTTCAATTTCAGTTTACACGAAGAAAATATTTTTTTTTGTGAACTTACATAGAGTCATCTATTCCGGACCCATACAGAAGTATGGGCCCGGATACTTATACTTCAAAAAAATGCAATAAAAAAAATCGATTTTTTCAAAATCGCAAGTGGGGGTAACCCCTTAAATGAACAGTAATCGCGATGATGATGTGCGCGACTCGTTGCTCAGGCAATTTCCCGCGATGATTCACGCGCGCGATTGACGGGAAAAAGTGAGACACGCTGTGTGTGTGTATTTGATGCGCACTCGGGCCTCGTGCCACATTTCAACTACTACCGCGAAAATAACGATAAGAAATTATTCGCGGGGTTCCCGCGACATGTACACTCGATCGTTTGCTTGTTCGGCTCGATGGCGTTGACGTTTGCATCGTTGGAACGCAACGATAATTCTTATTCTTTTTCCCGTTTCTCCATGTTTATTCCGATCTTTTATTATTCTTGATAGATTAAGGTCGTGGATCTCTCATGAGGATAAGAAAAATCGCGAGAGTCATTTTCGTATCCTAAATCGGCGAAATAAATCTAGCGATAGAAGAAAAATGAACTTTTGCGGCATTCCGACGATGCAAACTCCAACATCGTTTGGCTCGACGGTATCATCGCTGAGCTCACATCAGGATTATTTTGCCAATACCTTTGTATATTTCCGGATGTGGCGATCGACGTCATGGTCCAGATTTATATATTTTTAGACCCGTATATCGGCCATTTCCCAAAACCCGAGGCGGCACACATCCTCGTAACGTTATAAAGGGTGTATCACAATTACCTGACGTTTAAATTTATTAATAAAGGGTATTATTTATTTGAAAAGTCCGGATATATTATTTTTTTTAATTGTGGACTAATTTAATTAATGGTGCGTCCAATTGCTTCCTTGAGCTCTGAAATGGTCTGTGGATCATTGGCATACACTTTTCTTTCCAGAAAAGCCCAAAGAAAGAAGTCCAATGGCGTCAAATCGCACGATCTTGGTGGCCAATTGACATCGCTGCGGCGCGAGATAACACGACCATGAAACTTCGTCTGCAATAACTATGCAGTAACAATGCAGCAAATAACAATTTCTATGCGTTGCTCGATCGTGTAATTCTCCATGACCAATACTCGATACTTCCTAATGCCAGTTGTCAAAGATTGGTACTCCATGTTCGCAACAAAAAAAAAATGGCGCGCAATTTAAAATGTCAGGTCATTTTGAGACACCCTTTATAAATTTGCGAGGGGAAAATAGGCTACTATGAGGACGGGCCTGCAAGGTGGATCTTTCAAAACCATCTTTCAAGTATGTACATTAGGGTGGTTGAAAAAATTATTAATTTTTTTTCGTGGTACTCATCGGAAAATGTCACTACGTTATGAAAAAGTAATTCGTACCAAATTTGAGAGGTCTAAACATTTTTTTAAGTAGTGCTCAAACGACTTTCATTGAATTTTTTTCTATTTTTCGTCAATTTTTTTCTCTGGCCAATAGACATCATAATAATATAATTCAAATAACTTATCCAGCTTATGTTGAAAGAGATTTTCGTTGAAAGATTGAGTTTGATTTTTCCGTAAATAATTTGTTTTCAATGCTGCCCACTCCAATCGTAATTTTTGTAACCTTTTGAAATTGATGCAAGCTTGAGAAATTCCTGTTCCGGTTTCGCTCCAAATATTAGTTATTTTGTCGATAATGTGGCGTGTACTCTCTCGAACAGAAAATTGAAGATCATTATGATGGTGAAATAATAGACTTAATGCTTCACTATTCGTGGGTAATTTTCGCTCCACAAATTCTTCGATTTCCGACCCAATCAGATAAATTTCGGCACTTTCACTGTCGTCCAAATCCGCGATTATTTGATCACTCTTCAATCGAATATTAAAAAAAAAAAAAAATAGCTGTTACTTCACGGTGTTTAGAAATCCCATAATATAAAAAATACCAAAAATCCGTTTTTCGTATTCACAATTCGGGGAAATTTTAAAAAATAAAATAACGAGTGTCTTTCCTTGAGAAAAAAATATTTTTGCGCATTTTGCCCTGAAACGGACGTTCGATTTGCTCGATAAAATCTAAATTAATTTTTTTCTGGAAGGCTATAAGAAGACGCACATTTTTGTTTTTTACGAATGTAAATACGTCAAATCCTGCCGAAGATACGGCCATTTGAGTGGAAAAATGTTAAAAAAGTGGTAATCAACGAGAAAAAACGTCAGAATTTTTTCAAAAATTTCGACACGGTGAATATTTTTCAATAAAGTAATTCGATTTTCCAAATTATTTGTGGATTTTTTTGACTGGCTGAAGTGACGTGGAATGCCTCATGTATTGATTCTTAATCTGCAAATACAAATTGTTTATGGTAAAAAAGAATATTTAAATAAAAATTGTGTATTGTTACAGAAAAAATTAAATCAAGCCTTACATTGGATCACGGACTAACATTTTTTGCATCAACATAAAAAAAAATTAATACTCCGATAATCATGAGAAAAAACACGAAACACGCGTTTGATCACTAACTGAAAAATTGTTTAGAACCCTCAAATTGTGCAAAACTTTCTTTTTTTAACATACTTCCATTTTCCGCTGAGAAAAAAAGAATTGATTTTTTATAACCACCCCAATGTACACGCGAGCGTGACTATCGCGTACGCCTCACAGATCCGTCGATCGTTATTCGGACGAAGTTTCAATCGATCGATGAATTGCCCTCCTCCTGTTCCTACACGCCCACGCTAGCATGGAAATAACTGATCGATCCGCGTGACCTTGGCAAATGGACACGACAAGGAAAAAAAGGTCGCGTATAAAAATGAACAATTGGCACAAACAGAGGGTAGTATCGACTTCATTTATTTTACGTGTATTGGTATCGTGAAAAAGGATTTCAGGAGAGGAGGGTTATTCCCGTTTTTTACCGTCACGGAAAATAGAATTCGTCCGGAGCGTGTAACGATGCTCGTCAATTGAGTGTGGGCCTCGAACGCGCAAGGACGGCGCCGGTTTTTTTTCGATCCTGCGAGGTCATTGCATATACGTATATACGTACGTGTGCATGTGTATATTTGGGTTGTGCGTTCATAATTCTGCTGCCGCAATATTTCATGGCTTTTGGAGAGCTCAATGAAAAATGGACAGGAAAAAATCGTCGTATATTAGCAACGAAGTAGGAAAGACGATTTTGACTGGTTTTTTGAAGAAAAAACTAGGCATTTTTGTGCCTTTAAGGGGCTGTACCAGTGTGAACGCTGAAAATTTGGGCGATTTTCGGGAATTTTTTGGAAGAAAAGTACTCAATTAAATGTTTCGGAAAATTAAGAATATATTTGGCTATATTTGACCTATATTACATAATTTTTTTATAGAAGAATATTGAGATCCAAGCGACTTATGCGCTGCCTTCGGAGGCGCCAAAAAAAGTCCCTCCACTGCTGACATGATTCCGGCCGATTAAGTAGCTGAAACCGAAAAAGGAAAAAATGTCGTTAAACTGGAAGGTATTTCCTGTACAATGACGTAGGATTTTCGAAAAATATCAAAATCTAACAAAATGGCGTAGTTATGAAAAAAGTCTGTTTTCTTGCCTATAAAATGGTCGTTTTTTTCAATACCAAATCGTCAATTTTCATCCAATAAAAAATATCCTATGTCATTGTAGAGTAAATATATTCAAGAGTACTCAGTTCAAATTTCAAGTCCATCGGATAATTGCTATTTGAGTTACAATGTCAGCAAATTTGAAAAATCTCATTTCGAGAAAAACGCGTTTAAGGGGAGGGTAGGGGTTTCAGCGTGAAAAAAAAACACTTTTGCGATTTTTTTTCATCTATATGGATAGAGTAAATTTATTGAAACCTTTTGTACATTGTTAAGTGTCATTTCAAGAACATTCCGTGAAATTTGTACGCGAAAATATCCACAAACAAGCCGATGACAAAGCTTTTCCAAGAACGCCTTTGGAAAAACACGATTTGCGGTGTTCACTGTATCTCAGCTAGAAATTATCTGAAATCAAGTACCATTAAAATTTGGTCAAAGTACCATCAAAGCCTCCCCCCAACGGTCTTTGAAATTTTTTTTTTCATTTTTAAATTTTTGGTGGTCATGTAAAGTGAAAAGTGCTATTTTTCACGAAAAATTCCGCCATTTTGGGGTGTGGAAAACCCCCTCAATGTAAAAAAAATCTCAAACTAACTGTTGGGGAGGAGGTATTTTATATGTAGAAAGTGTGTACCAAGTTTGAAATAAATCGGTCATGTAGTTTTCAAATGGCAGTGAACGCGGACTTTGAAAAAGTGGTTTCGAGAAAAATGCGGCACCGGCTTGTTTGTGGATATTTTCGCGTACAAATTTCACGGAATATTCTAGAAATGACACTTAACAATGTACAAAAGGTTTCAATAAATTTACTCTATCCATATAGATGAAAAAAATTCGCCAAAAAGTGTTTTTTTTTCCCGCTGAAACCCCTACACTCCCGCTTAAAGATTTAACTATCGATTTTTGCAAGATAAAATGATTAGGGATACGGCCTTGAAACTTTTACAGGATATTCTTGAAAGTATAAACTGTCCAAAAGGGCAAAAAAATCGATTTTTTGAAAGTGTCACACTGGTACAGCCCCTTAAAATACAGTTTCGAGAAAAACGCAAAAGGGGAGTATGGGCAGCGAGGCGGTTCACTGTAGCGCAGTGGACGATCTGGCCTTTTACAAAAGACGCCGCAAGTCAGTACATTTTCGAAACTTCTACGAAATCTTTGTTGTCGATTAAAGTTAAGACCCTCGGCTAAAAAATGATGCAATTAAAAAACGTCGGTATTATCGAAACTTTTAGCTTACGCAGACCCCTTATTGGAATTCGAATTACAGTTTCAAATTTCGTAAACTCTAGTTACCCGTACGTAATTCCACTTGATATGCAAAGCAAACAAAAACCAATTCACCGAAATTTCAACCGTGAAGAAGACGAAGGAAAGTTGTTTGTTTTTTGCAACCGATAGCGCCTCTCGTTATCGCGTGTTGCCCGAGTGGGTTGGAGCTCTTATCTCGATATACAAATATGAGTCACAAACTCCAGTTTCAATGGCACGCTTGAACCGGATGCTAGGAAGAATGGATACAATGACATACCTAGGTGAAACGACTTTGTTTATTAGTTAATTTTTTTCGTAGTTACATTACGCCGATGCTAATAATTGCGACAAAAAATACAAAGGACACAAAGATAGTCTCGAAAAAAGCGTTAAGTTAAACGTCGGATTCACAGTACAAGGTTACGGGCGTGGTGCACGAGGTCTTGTCGGACTTATCCACGACCTAGATTTACTCTTGTAAAACGTGACAATGCCGGCCGGTTAATGTCCCTCCATGCATATACAAACATATGCATATGTGTGGAGGTGCGGGTAGTAGTAGTAAGAAGTTTTATTTGCATAGCCTTTTCGGCTTTTGACAAAGCTGTTACACCGTTAAGACCTTAGGCCACTCTAGAGGCCGAAAAAAATGGCTTTTTGGGGATTTTTTTTCAGAAAATCTACAAAGTAAATCGAGATTACAAAAAAGGGTGTTTATCATACATATCAGTGACTGTATACAATGATTTTTTTGAAGCGATTCATTTCAAAATGGCGGCTGTGCAGCGTTTTTGCGATGACATCTCCGTTTTTGCAGGGTCCACGGCCGGACAAACAACTCCTGTAATTTTTTAATTATAATGAACCAATGATTATTTTCGATTATATATAATAACTGCTATAGGAGTACGTAGGATTTTTTTGGATATATTGATTTTTGGCCAAACGGCGCACTTCTAAAGTGGAAAGTGAAAAATTTGCCTAAAAAATCGTCAGATAATTGTTAATAACAAATGTCCTATGCAATATAAAAAAAAATCCTACGTACTTCCATAGACAGTGTATTTTTCAAGATGTATTCAACATTTCAAGCGAATCGGTTGAAAATTGTCTGAGTTAAGTTTCCGGCCAACTTAAAAAATGCAGTTTTGAGATAAACGCGTTTGAAGTTCAAAAGGAGCTCGCTGCGGACCAGGCGGCCTTGTACTAAAATTTGAAAACCGAGTACTTAGAGATTTTTCCCGGCCATAATCTTTTGGGACATCATTTTTGATGTTCGAGGGACCATTAAAATAAAATCGTTTTTTTCGAAAATTCTAGAGTGGCCCTTAATATCTTCTGTCGCTCAATACTTACACGGTGCTTCGTCGTTTTCTATTATCGCATTGTATAAAGTATTAAACGTCTATTTTTGAATCTCTTTTTCCATCTCTCTATGGTCTTTCTTTTTAAGTTTTCAATCCCTTGTCTTGGGTGGATTACCAAATGTAAATAACATTATCGGATCAATGGCTCAATTGCGTTCGCATTGAGAGCGACAATCGCATAGAATTACATAACCTTAAAATTGTATTTGTCCGATCATTTATTCGGGCTAGTGCGGCTGCAGTTGGGAAGTGTTGGCTAGGTCATCGCGAGATACCGACATGAGGATTTTATTCATTCGCAACGTCATCTGTAATTCAAGATGCTTAACCAACCATGAGCCAGTCGCTCGATGGAACTACACGTATTCACATAACCACACTTTGTCATTTGTGACCAAGATCAGCTGGGCAGTGACTAGGCAAGGGCTGAATCAGGGGGCTGGCATCTTTTGGAATTTTTGCTATGCGAATTGTCCGCTGTTTGTAGTGTCCTACTCTGCCACTCGCAGCGCTAGTTGTTCTCGAATAATCCTGATGCGCGCACAGGGACTATGTATGTGTACGCACGCACACATACTTGTATAATCGGGCAATACCCATATACCACCACCAATACACACTGATGGTTTCATATGGTGTATATGTATACACACACAATTTATTATACTACCATTGTTGTGGCATTAATTTATCTATTATTTATTGATTGTCTATTGCTATAATTCTGTTGTTTAACGATCGTGCCAATAAACAATCATGAAGACAAATAGGATAACGGAACTATTTGATACCAAATTATAACTTTTTCAAAAGGTCATTACTAAATCTAAAAGAAGAGCTCCATCTGTGATTATATGCTTATATAACGAGAACTGAAGCATTTTTAAAAACTTAAACGCTAACAACATTTTCAAGAATCGATTATTTAGCGATAAATAATTATATTGTACCCTGAGGCACATCCGCGCACAATACACGGCGTTAGTACACGAGTATAAGCAATTTCAGTAATATATTCAATTCCGCACCTCGATTTAAACTGCAAACGCCAAAATGACGGGTCAAAATAATCGTATTCGTCGTTGTGGTGGTTACGTATGTTATGTACGCAGTGCGGACCGCGCGCCTGCGCAATAATAAGTTGTCAGAAACCTAACAGCGCCACGGGGAGAGGTAGTAGAACTAAATAAAGCGATCGAAAAGCGTAGCATTTTTATATACGGTAAGGGATAGGAGGTGCCAGCCCCCTGGGCTGGATAACAAAACATTCACAATATTACTAGCTCATAGCGAGCCAACCATTGGTCAATTCGTATGAGCTCAATTGGGCGAGCCAGTTACTAGGTCGTAACTCAGACAGGCTAGAACAGTTTCTACTTGGGTATCTACCTATCGCTCAAAAACCATACTTATTTGGCATTATAACATAATAAACTTTTATAATTGTCCAACGATACCATTTATTGACAAATATTATTTTATTGCCTATTTTTTATGAAATTTAATAAAGAATGGGAAATATTTCCTTCGATGTATTTATATTTTTTATGAATATCTCTTCTTTCTTCTTCAATGAAGAATACACCTGATATATCAGATGTTGTAGAGGTGGATTTCCGAGTTCATACAGAAGAAAGATGAAGTCATTGTGAAGTTGAAAAACGGACTTGCAGCGTTGTAGCGATAAACATTGTGAAAACGAGACCCTTCCATTAATGCGATTGGTTAAATTCGCTGATTTGTGCATTTTTTGCTTAACGAACATCGGGACCTAAACTCCGCACAACTCTTATCGCGTTCTTTCTTTTTTACAGCTATGTGGCCTGGCGATTCTTATCGTGGGCGTGATAATTCACTTGAAAGTGAAAAATGTCGCTGAAATTCTCACGGAAAATGTCTCGTTTCCGGCGATCGCTCTCATCGTCGTCGGGGCCATTATTTTCACGGTTGCCTTTTTCGGTTGTTGCGGCGCTATTCGCGAGAGTCACTGCATGATCGTTACGGTACGTAGAAAATAAAAAACATTTCTCCACAAACACATACACACACAGTATACTTATATATATATACATTTGATTTTTGCGATATATTTAGTTTGCGATGCTCCTTTTGACAATCCTCGTGATCCAAGTCGCCATCGCGATTTTCGCATTCATCAAGCTGAAGGGCGTGGGACAGGACGCAATCAGCGAATCTTACAAGAAAGCCTTCGATAACTACGCCAACAACACGGACGACAAAGAAATCATCGATTGGACCCAATCCACGGTCAGTTGACGAAAAAAAAAGTATACGAGTACTTAAGGCGGGATATACACTGAGAAAAAAATCATTGATCCAATATCATTGGTGTTATAGAATGAAATTTCGTTGATTCAATTGTAAAATTGTTGGTGTACATAATCGGATTTATTAGTCCAAAGAAAACGATATTGACTTTAATAACGTGATAAAATGAAAAGTTTTTTTTTCATTCAAAAGATATATTGTTAGCCGAGAACAATATATTATTGAAACTATCTAAAAAATTATCGCGAACAAATTATATCGAACAAATTATTCGTTTTCTGCAACGAATAAAAAAAGCGTTTCAATTCATAACATGAATATTGTTGATTCGAGTACACAAGAAAAATTGAATTTCGCTCGTTTGATTCAGATAAAGTTACTATTGAGTAAATATGTTGTTTTTTTCATCATATGCGATATTGTTTTCCAAGTACATTATTCGATAAAATATTAATATTTTATTTTGAGTGAAAAATATAAAGCAAATGTCTGAATTGGTTAAAAAATTATGCGACGATAAAATTTGTTTCTTGCGCATTTGGTTGAAAAAATTCAGCCAAATCATGGCCGAGCGCCACCGAAATTATAGGTGTGAGGAAACCCGTAGTTCTCGGCGTAACCGCTAGAAGCCGCACGCGCGCTCGTTTCTCGTAAGCGTAGCGCGACCTCCCAAGGTACAAAAAGCTCCTATTTAATGCTAATGATAAGAGAAACTCTGAGGGAGTTAGAAAAACAGGGTAAAAAGGTCCAATTCTTTTGGGTACCTGCGCATCGGGGAATCCATTTCAATGAGCTAGCTGATACGGCAGCAAAAGAAGGCATTACCTCAGGAAGAGATACTCAACTACTAATTCCGAACACAGACTTCAATGCTTTTTGGAAGACACTATGAATGAACGAGTTTTACCAATGGTCCTTAGCATCCGCAGAAACTAAAGGGAAATATTACTTTGAAAAGTACTATAACCATAACAATCAGCCATGGTTTTTTCACTATAAACTCTCAAGAAGAGCTGTTACTTCGATCAATAGATTAAGAAGCGGCCATAGATCCTTAAGACAGAGTCTATATAGATTCAATATTGTCACATCTACCATGTGCAATTGCGGAAAGAATGAAGAAGAGGCGAACCATATATTTTGGCAATGTGAAAATTATGAAACAAGCAGATCAATCCTAATACAAAAACTTCGAAAAGCTAGAAAATTCCCGCCATTCTGCCTCGAGTCTTTTCTCCACGCCATGGACAGGTCCACAGTGTAGCCAATCGCTCAATTTATCTGTAGTATTAATCTCTTTATTTAAGTAATGTACAGATACTTTATAAAATATGTTTACTACTAATCCCGAGATCTATGTACAGGCTGTATGGGTTGACTAATCCCAAAGCCTTCGCTCTATATCAATAAAAAAATAAAAAAAAAAAGCGTAGCGCGAAACGAAAAATCTACTTAAACGTCGGAGAAACTCTAAAGAGTATCGCTTCTTGGCCTGTGGCTAAGATCAATGTGCAGTACCTGTTCTTATCAGTTGAATATCTGATATTCTCTCCATGGATATTGCATTGGATATCTGATATTCTCTCCACTATTATCGTGGATGAGCATTCTAATGCTCATTTTTTATTTAAGATTTAGGACAAATTGAAAAACTTACGTCCCATGGCATATTCGTTTCGATGCAGTAAAGAAATAATTAATTCTATTGATTATATTTTTGTACGAAATAAAAAATGTTGTAGCAACCGTTTAATTATTTCATCCGTACATCTACGGATTGTATATAGAATGATTTCAATAGAATATAATTTTATTTGAAAGATAATGTAGATATTCAGAGAACAGAAGAGCTTTTTCAAATAAAATAATATGTTATTTAAATCAATCACATTTTCCAATATTTTATAGTATTGTAACAATCTCATATATCGGTGGCACTACGCAGCAGCACATTTATTCGGATCAACCAATATATTTTTTTGGTTTAATTGGTTTTTTTCTCAGTGTCCGAATCCGAGTGGTGAGGCACAGTGTTGACGGGCTGTAACGTTTGAAGTTTTTCGAATTTTGCTTTGAAACTTTGGGAAAATATTTTACATATATAGTTCTATCGTTTAAAGAAAAAAAAGAAATCGATTTTTTGTTCGTTGTAAATGTATATCCCGTCTTAAGATAAGACGTGCAAGGGTTGCTTTGAACAGGTTTTGGAAGTTTTTCGTAGGTAACTTTTTTTTAACATCCTAAATTCCAACTTTATTTTCTCCAATAGAACAATGTGTCCTTTGGCTATCAAACATATAAAAAAATCGAGCCCCACCACCCCCTCACGATTTTATATATATATTTTTAAGTGTCAAAGTAATCTCGAGGGTGGGGTTTCTTTGACAAGGCATTGAAAAGCAACTTATGTCAAAGAGTAAGGGTTACTTCGACATCATTTTGATAAAAAAGAATTCATCTTTTATGCATTATACGTGGAATTAAATGGAAAACCACGATTTTTTTACAATCAAATTTAAAATGTCAGGTCATCTTGAGACAGCCCTACCTATGATTGGAATTGAAACTTCGAATATTAGGATTTCCAGAATGATGGCAATGAAGAATCTGGAGGGATTCTGAAGTGACTAAGGCCCTAACACATAGCCCCTGCGCCCTTCCCCCCTAAATGCCGCCCTGGTATTTATTGGTATGATGAATAATGGCCAATATCCTCGTACGCAGCTCGAGTGTTGCGGCGTGACGAGTGTCCAGGACTGGTCTCCGAAGTCAATACCGTGGAGCTGCTGCCACCACGAGAACGAGGCCGACAAGTCGGATTGCCTCAGATCGAATTCATACACTGACGGTTGTTTAAAGAAGACGGTCGAATTCTTAGATGATGCCGGAAAGCTTTTGGGAGGCGTTGCCATCGGAATTGCCGTAATTGAGGTAACTGTTCTTTATTTTTTTTTCTTAAACAGCTGTGAAAGGTATATTTGTGTACACACGTCAACGAGATAAACTATCGATGAATATTGTATCCAAATTTGGACAAAATCGGACAAGCCGTTTTCGAGATACATCTGGCACCGACTTTGAAAACTATGTTTCGAGATAATGGCGTTTGAATCGCTTCCAGTCAACGAATTTATTCACAAAAATTCCTAAACTTACCTCAATGCACATATTTTCCAATAAAAAAAACCCGGATCCAATCGAAAAGTTTTTGAGATAAAAATTCCCGAAGTTTACCTGTTTTTCTCGCCGTTCACTCAGGTACCTCCCCTTAAGATGATTTCCGTGCAACAGCCAAATACCCCATTGCCGAAGAGCTCCCTTATAAATGTCAAAGGGTATCACACGCCAATGTCGTTTCAAAAGAAAACTATTTATTTTCTCAGGCTTTACTTTACAAACCCACATAAAACAAAGTGCAGGGAAATTTCATGGTAGCTTTGCTTAACGCGGTCCTCTAGTTTCTCGGCTGTTTTTTTACGGCTTTTTCAGTAATTTTTTACGGGCAAAGCATCGAAATAATCAATCTCATTGTTTTTGCATAATCTTTATTAACATTTAAATAAGCTTTACAAATTTTTTGAAGTCAAAATATATAATAGAATAAAAGTTATAGTGGCCGACAGGAAGACATCAAGTAAAAGAGGTGCTTGACGGTGACCAAGATTGCGGCTGTTCTGCTTATCTGAAATAAAAGAACCAAACGGCATTTTAATCTTCATATTTAAGACTAGCGATTGAACTAGAGTGAATTCTAAATTACAAAAATTGACTTTTTTATACACTTTTGAAAATTACATTCTATTTTTTACTCATTTTTTATTAAGTTTTTCGCTCGTACAAAAAAAACTATCGAAGCAATCATGATAATCCTAGTTCAATCGCTGGCTTATAACATATTAAAGATGCTGTATAAATTTGAACAAGATCGGTGCAGTAGTTTCTGAAATATCGTGGTCACCGTTTCGAAAAATGGTGTTTCGAGAAAAACGCGTTTGAAAGTATACCTGCTCCGTATACCTGCACCGTTCCAGGGCCGTAACTTGTGAACCACTTCGAATATCGAAAAATCCTTTGGCACACATTTTCTACACATGTTGTAGATGTGATTTATGAAAAAAAAAATCGATTTTTTCGACCCGAGAAACTAGAGGGCCGCCTTAAACAAATTATCGTCATCGTCTCAGCATGGTATTTCAATGCTACCAGCTTAAGGGGGCTTCTCACTTTAGATGCTAAAAAGGCTACTTTCGTGAATTTTTTTAAAAGGTTTACATTATAGATATTAATATAAAAGTTGTTACACTTAATAAATACACTTCCGAAATACATTTTTAAAAATTTTAATGTATTTCTGTAACCCAACCAAACTTTAAACGCGTTTTCCTCGAAACAACGTTTTTCGACGGCTTGTTGACAAAATCATCGAAACTACCGAACCGATCCTTATGAAATTTTAACGACATATTCGACATTACGACGATTTTTTCCAATTTTGATATTTATTATTTTTTTTTGCTAAAAACGGTGAAAAAACGTTTTTTTTTTCGAGAAAATGTCCGCCATTTTGGTATTTTTGCATATATTAAAAATCGTATGATATGCGCTATACATACTGAATCTGAAACCGTTTGATTCTTTGTCTCGGATGATCCATTTCCGAGATTTCATCAACAGCGCAGACCTACAATTTTTTAGGACATTTTTTTAACTACCAAGTTCGTCTATGAATAGTGACTTAACGGAGACTTTGTCCTTGGAGTGCCATATTTCAGGTGTTTACATTTTATTTTTTTAAAAGGAAACGAGTAAAGCTTTTTGAGTGCGGTTTTTTTCTTGCTTTCATTCATGATATACAGAACGTTAAATTTTTTTTTTTTTTTTGAAAAAAAAAAAGAACCAAAATGGCGGCCGTTGTAGCTCCGCGAAAACAGGTCCTCAAATCGCGGGAGGTAAACGGCTGACATCACTGCCCCCTCTTTGTTGATCTGAAACACAAATTCAAAGCGCATTATCAATCTGTGACCCTTTGGTCATGGAATGACGGATGGGTTTTTCGTTTAGTACAAATTTCGGAAAATGGCGGCAATTAAAAAAAATCGAATTTTCACGTTTTTTTTCGCATAAAAAGATAAATAATAAATGCAAAAATGTATCTATCGAAAAAACGATCCGTCATTCCGTGAAGACATATTTTCTGAGTATGCTCTCCAAATTTCAGGTCGATATGTTAATTACAACGGTCAGGAGAATGTCAGCCATTTTTAAAAAGGTGTTTTCGAGAAAAACGCGTTTAAAGTTTTGTAATGTGTTTACACAAATGTGTTTATAATTACCGCTAATCGGCAATGCCTGGTCCATAGAGGCATCCCTCCTCTTCTTCTAGCTGCTCATGTTGAGCCGCTAACATCTCCCGCTGCTTTCAAGGACAAAGTCTCCCTTAAATAAATAATTAAAAAAAATGTATTTCGAAAGTTCATTTATTAATTGTAACAACTTTGATATCAATATCTATAATATAAACCTATCAAAAAAAATTCATGAAAATAGCCTTTTTTTAGCGTCCAAAGTGAGAACATCCCTTGACTCTAGCCCGACAAAAACCGAATGTACAAGCCGATACCGCAATTCCACAATACTACGAAAATCGTCTCATATTCTGTTTTCTCTTCTTCCACAGTTCGTCGGTATAATCTTCGCACTTTGTCTCGCCAACTCGATACGAAACGCGGAGCGCAGAGGCTACAGGGTCTGAGATCCTCGTCCCTTAGGTTAAGTCGAAACACAAAGATACGGAATACGTATTATTTTTTCTATGATCTAATGCGTCGCGGTGTTCGATAATCCATTCGATTATCCACATTTTATTTTCCCATTTTCGTATTATGCCGAATGAAAAAAAAAAAGAAAGAAAACTACAGCTTGGCAGAAACAAAAAACAATAAAATGCGAAGGTGTTGCAAGAATTGGAGTTATTTCGAATATCGACAAGTTACGATACAAAGTGTATGACTGGAGTCGTGGAAAATAATCACTCTACCTTTCTTCAAGGTTTTTCTTCGTTTATTATAACTATTATATTATCAATCATACGTTGTTACGATATATATATATATATATATTTACACATACACATGTATATGTTTGATTTAAGACTTTTCACGTTTTAATAAAACCGTTAATCGGTCTAGCGAAAAAAAACTTCTATTTTTTATGCCTGTCGCGTCTGAAAAAAAAACGAGAGGGAAAAAAGGGTAGAAAAATTATCAGCTTGCTGCATATATATATATATATATATATATATATATATATATATATATATATATATATATATATATAGTCGTTATTTATTAAGTTCGAAGAGAAGATATATAACTTACATTTGTGTCGTGTGTCTACTATGATACAATACTATTTACAATTTGTTCGCTTGTTTAATTCATATTCTTTTTTTTTGTTGCAATTTTCCATTCGACCAACTATCGACAGAACGATTAATGATTAATCTCCTTACTGCGGGTGCGATCTCAACGATGAAAGGACTTATCCAGCAAAGAAAACTTCTTCGTGATCCAAGTTAAAGAAAAAAATTAACTCAACCGAGTTAAAGAAAAAAATTAATTCAAGTAATTGCGCACGAATTGCAGTTTTCGTGCGTGTCGGGTCCGGCATTTTAATAAATCGACATCGATTTTACCCTTGAACGGAATAAAAAATTCAAGATAAATATATCGGAAAAAAATGGTGCTTGAAGTCCGGAAAATCTTTCCGCCACGTCGAGGATCTTCGAGAATTTATTTTAATCCACGATTTCGGGATGACCGACGAAATGACGTTTTTTTTGTCATTTTTCGCAACATTCTACCGCAGTAAGAGCAATTTCTACACACACAAGCCCGAAGTACATACGGAGCTTTCGCGTTACATCGTCGGCTTAGAAATTAATACATTTTCAATGAATCGCGGAACGAGCACTCGAGAATTCGCGATAACATTTGAGATGATTCGCGCGATATTCTATCGATGTTGGGTATCGTTTATCGATGACTCGTTGAGATTCTTATCTTCGTGATGAATATTCAGATCTCTATCGCTCGTTATCGGGCGTGGCTCGTTCTTCGACTTTGTCTACGGAGAATGAAACGTATATTCGGAAATATATATACACCGGGCGTGTCAGGAGCGATTAAACTCTCGGAAACTCCGATAATTATCGGTTTCGGAGAAAAAGAGGAGATAAATAAAAAACGATTTGTCAAGATGTGCCTTCTGGACGTCTCGGTTCGTTTTTTGAGCGGAGACGGCGATTTTATTTTAAGTGCAACTCGATTCGTTTCAATGGAATTTTTTCATTAAGAAGTGATTTTGCGTCAATTTTTAGTTGAATTTTAAATTTCAATTTTCAACAATTTTCGGAACATTGAAATTGGGAATTTTAATGCGTCGGAGCATTCAACGGAATTTCGAACCAGCCCTGAATTGTCTTTTTCGGGAAATTATATTTGAGAAATTGTTTATTCGGGCAATTGTTATCGAGAAATTGTATTTGGGAAATTGTCATTTGAGCAATTATTCTTCGAAAAACATTCCGCAAAGCAATCTCGAGTGTTCCATTTCTAAAGACTCACCCGGCATTTGTATGTACATACATGTGTGTGTGTGCGTGTGTGTAGGATTTCGAGATTCTGGAAAAAGATGACGCTGAAGTTTGCATCCTTGGAATGCAAAGATTATCTTTACTTCATTTTTATCATCGAAAATATTATTTTTTTCTTTCAAATTTAGGTCGTGCATCTCCAACGAGGGCACGTGAAAATGTACGAGTGAGTTTCGTAGCGCGAATCGTCCGAAA
>OX101783.1:69874530-70019973 GCA_944452715.1 Ophion slaviceki
TTCGCACACTCACTCACTTTTATTCGCCCTCTGTTTCTCTCTCTCTCTCTCTCTCTCTCTCTTTCTCTCCCTCTCTCTCTCTCTCTCTCTCTCTCTCTCTCTCTCTCCCTCTTTTTTTATCCTCCCCTCTACGTCACGATATCGATGCCGGTGTGCGTATGATTGATCGACACTTTAATCAAACGATTATCGGCACACGAGTTCCCTGTTTTATTCCGACACTCCACTGTGCGGCCTCAATTGAACCTTGGATACTCGTATGCAAGACGGGGAGCTCAGACAAAGTATTTTTTCATTGCTTTTTTTCGGAAGCGTGGCACGCCCCCAAAAGGTGCCAATAAAAATTTGTCATCCAGCCTAAAAAAATTGTACTTGAATGAATCTTTCTCAAATGTGTTAACGAATCACAAGTGACGTATGTGCGTAATCGAAGCATAAGTTTGGTGATATCACTATTCGTAAAAATAGACAGTTTTGATGATAGCAATTGGCCTCGAACAAATATGTTCGTAAGAGTACCATTTTCTGGGAGAACATTTCAGTTCAGTATAGTATAGGGTGTCACAAAATGACCTGACAGTTTTGTTCATTGATAAAACGTATTGATTATTTGAAAAGTACGAATATTTTTATTTTCATATAAGGTACAAACATGGAGGTTACGTGTGGAACACAATATCCGATAAATGGTCGCCTCGTCCCTATTGGCAAACGTTCACTCGTTTGACGAAATTTTCAATAACATTTTGGCATCATTGCGTACTAATTTCATTAAGGATTCACTGACTTTAGACGCTAAAAAGGCTATTTTCATGATTTTTTTTGTCAGGTTCATATTATAGATATTATTATAAAAGTTGTTACACTTAAGAAATTAGTACTCCATGTTTGCCACAAAAAAAATACGCGCATTTTAAAATGTCAAATCATTTTGAGACGACCTTTATGAAGAAAGACAAAAAACAAGGCATCCTTGAGGCTCCGAATATACATTTATTCCGGATCGAAACGAGTGTTGTTTTATTTATAAAAAAATATCTTCTCAATTATAATTAAGTATGTATAGGAGCTAATTGGACCGATCGGCGAATTAAATACGTGATCCCGTTGAAACTTCGCATGTATACCTGGTGAAGCAGCAACTATTAGCAGTAGAAATATTTGTCAACCTATCAGACTTAGGAGAAAACTTTCCCTGCAAAAAGTGCATAATTCAACGGGGGTCAACGAGTGGTGGTCACGAGATTCATCCCGGTGGAGGGGCTTCGATGATTTCCACGTCACCTCAATTTTTATCAGATATTGTGTTCCACACATAACCTCCATGTTTGTACCATATATTAAAATAAAAATATACTTTCTTTTCAAATAAATAATACGTCTTATTAAGGCGTTACCCCCACTTGTAGCGCAAAAAAGGCCTTTTTCATGAATTTTTTTAAAGAAAACTACAAAACTTTTTTAATCGATCAATATACCATCTTAAAGAACACATCGTGAAGAACTTTCAGTAATTTTTTTATTGAAAAATATTACATTGTTTAGTGGCAAATGGCCGTCAATGAAATAATGTTTTTATATACACGGTTTGGGGTGACCAACATTGCGGCGAAGTGGATCATCTGAAAAAAAATGCGGATGGATTTAGTCAAATATAAGTATAAACTAGTCTTTAATCGAAGGATTTTGAAAAATATTCATTTTTCACAAAATGGCGGACAGTCAAAGTTAATGGTTCGATTTTAACGAAAAAAACCGCCGTTTTTTGGCTATAAAACGGCCATTTTTTTCGAAAAACAAAATCGAACGATTAAAGACTACATTTTTATGTATTAAATAAGCCTGCAAAATTTCAAGAAGATCGGTTCATTAGTATTCGAGTAATCTTGGTCACCGACTTCAGAAATGCCATTTTGAGAAAAACGCGTTTAAAGTTTCAATTTCAGTTTACACGAAGAAAATATTTTTTTTTTGTAAACTTACATAGAGTCATCTATTTCGGGCCCATACTTCTGTATGGGCCCGGATACTAATACTTCAAAAAAATGCAATAAAAAAAATCGATTTTTTCAAAATCGCACGTGGGGGTAACCCCTTAATGAATTAGAATGTCAGGTCATTTGGAGACACCCTATATTTTGTTTTTTTTTAAATTCAGTTTAAAGACTAGAAAAAGTCCCTATATGATTGGCACGGCAAAAAAGAAGAGATCGCGTTTTAGTCGTACGTAATAGCTTACTCGTCAGGGGGGGCTATTAGGCGAGAGGGATAGATTTTAATTGGCTACTTGGAGGTAACCCAATGGTTGGTCGCAGGGGAGGCTGTTTCATTTATATATATATATATATATATATATATATATATATATATATATATATATATATATATATATATATATATATATATATATTTATATATATATATATATATAGACGCCGGTGTGTCGAGGCTCCCGAGAGGGTTGACAGGACTCCATGAGTTGTGTGCGCGGCGAGGGGCGGTGGGCGGTTGTAAGCCATCGAAGCGGCAAAGTGCCACGGCGTCCTGGCGTCGCCTTTTTCGCCCCCGTCCAATATAAAGGTTCGATTATGCAGACGCCGGGACTTTCCTCCCTTGTACCCCGCCGTCGCCGTGCTTTTTTTGTCTACTAAAAAATTACTTTTTTCTTTGGCTACTCTCTCAAAAAGTCTCACCGCTGATTTTTTCCGTCTGCGCAATCATTTTCTTCTTCATTCGCCAGCCCGAACTTCGCTGGTCGGTATTTATTATTTCTTGTAGATTATAACGTGCGCCCTTCGTATTTGATCGTGAGATATTGCGTGTAATTTATTTGAGAAAAGGAAAATCGCAATAAAATCGATCGCGATATCAAACTGCAACAGATAAATGAATATACCGGGACATATTGATATGGCAAAGCTTTTTATTTTTCACAATTGTTGCATGGCTCAATTCTTATTTGTACTTTTTTGCACAAGGTCTCGTGATTTTTTATACGCACGCCATTGGTGTTGTCGAAGGGACGTGTAGCGATGGTTTTTTATTGTCTACTTTTTATGAGAATCCAGTTTCAGGCAAATCCAATATATATATATATATATATATACACACACACATACACGATACATAGTAAATAACGTCAAGGTTCATGCGATCATGGCTGGCGAGGAGCCGTGCGGATTATAATTTTTACCCCTCCCCGTCTCTCGTACTCTCTGGTCGCGCCGGGCCCGCTTTGGTACATATTTTACCGATAATCTCGCTATCTACCGTCCTTATTTATTGGCTACCGTCGCAACGAGCTAGGAGGATAAACTATTTGTCTACACACACACACACACCCACTCTCTCTCTCTCTCTCTCTCTCTCTCTCTCTCTCTCTCTCTCTACCTCTTTCTCTCATCCTCACACACACACACACACACACACACACACACACACACACACACACACACACACACACACACACACACACACACACACACACACACACACACACACACACACACACACACACACACACACACACACACACACACACACACACACACACACACACACACACACACACACACACACACACACACACACACACACACACACACACACACACACACACACACACACACACACACACACACACACACACACACACACACACACACACACACACACACACACACACACACACACACACACACACACACACACACACACACACACACACACACACACACACACACACACACACACACACACACACACACACACACACACACACACACACACACACACACACACACACACACACACACACACACGCACGCACGCACGCACGCACGCACGCACGCACGCACGCACGCACGCACGCACGCACGCACGCATGCACGCACGCACGCACATTTAATGAATGGTGATTTTGCAGATATTTTACTTCAAGGACTGTCCGTCAAATAGCATACGCACCAACGTGTGAAGCCTGATGTCTTCAAAATCACCAGTAGACAACTGCACTCATACTTATGTGCCTAAACGTAATTTCAATGACCATCCTCTAACAGCCAATGGTGCTGATAGCCAACATTGCATAGAAATAACGGCTTCAAAATATACGTTCGTCATGTTTTTGTATATGTCCACAGAACACTTCTTGTCCAGTCGAACAACCCAATTGGTATGGGGAATCAAAAGACGTACCACCTAAAAGTCTCGAGTAGATCTTGTCCGATGTTGATTGAAAACCCAGAAGGACGCATGTTCGCAAAGATTCGTCCAGAACTGGCCGTAGGGATCCATTGGAATCATATACTTGTCCCTACTTCCTGATAGGGATCCAATGGGACATCGCATTTGATGTCTATACTACAACGTCAAGCTGATATATTGGATTCTCATGGAAAATTGCCCATTGGAAAGTAATGTACGAATCGAATTTGAACCCTAAAGGATTCCCACAGCCCGTGCAGAAATGTGACCGGGCAGTCCGTACTTTGTGTCCGGCCTTGACCGAAATTGCCTTGCCTGATTTACCTGACCGGGCCCCCCCATGGAACAAACCGGGAAGAGCGCAAAATCGTTTTTTTACGGCTTACCCTCTATGTTTGGAAATTATAATCTTCTAGCCGAGTTACATTGCGAGCAAGTACAGCTTCACGTAATGTCTACCCGGCCAGAACATTGACATGTTCTGAAAAGTGGAGCCTGTCTTTAAGAACTAAAGAAAAGCTACTTCGCTTTTCACCTATTCAAAGATATTTATTATTGATTGGAATGAAACTAATACATCTGATGTAATTCTATTCATCATTAAAAGCATTCATTTCATCAATGATAATCGACAAGGATAACAATTCTTATTATCAATACCGGGATCACGGTAACTAATGATTTGGGCATAAAGGATAACCAAATTATTTTATGAGGCAAAAAAGTAAAGCAGGTCATTCGGGGTTTTTGAACGCCTTGTCGCCATGTCGGGAAATATCAATGTTCTGGCCGGGAAGACATTACCTGAATGTATTTCGCCAACAATCCGCCAGGTGGCTACAAGCGAAGCGCTTCGCGTAAGCAAGATACCATCGTACGAGGATAAAAGTTCGTCCTGTGAGTTGTACCACGTACAGAAGTGCTATGCTTACAGCGTGCACTTACGCTTATGATTTTGCGATACTTGTGAAATAACCCTTTGCACTCTAGGCCTTTTTCGCTCGGATGGTGATCTGTGTACGTTTTTCTGTCTCTTTGCCTATCAGGAAATGCGAGCAAGCGTATGTATACACTCATATACTACCTTAGCAACTAGATAACCAACAAACAATATGTTGTCGAAATACTAAATTGAATACACTCCCGATTTTACCTTCTCAAGGATTCCAAAAACGCTGAAACGTCATTTTTAATTTCCTCGTTTGTTCCTGGTTGTTTCCCGATCTATTCCCTACAACTTTCCTGGTAATTTACCACTTGTTCTCCGGCCCGTTCCTGATCAGTTGCCCAGAAAGGGAACGGCGGATCGGGACCCAGCCTCAGACCCGTTACATTGCGAACTTATTCCAGGGTGGAAGGCCCGACTAAAGCCTGATATTATCTAGGGAAGGCAGATCAGGGGCAGTACTTTTTCCCGACTCAAATTTTCACATTTCTACAACAGAATCTGATACAATTCTTGATGGATCCCATCGCATTTTGTACGCTGAATTTTATAAACAAAATCTACAGATGTACAAAATGAGTGGATCCTTAAAAAAGTATAAATCTTATCTGAAGAAAGTATAATTCGCTTGGAAAATGATATCTTAAAATCGATTCGCATCACATCACTGAATATCCACTGCAATGATTCTTTATTTATTTCACTGCCACTTTGACTCAATATACCTGAATATCTCCGCTGCATCAAAAGATACGAAATATCGACACATCTGAATTGAAATGCCTTCGAAGGATGCACATCGCTACACTGAGGGAAAAAAACCAATTGAATCAAAAAAATATGTTGGTTGATCCAAATAAATGTGCTGCTGCAGAGTGCCACCGATATATGAGATTGTTACAATACTATAAAATATTGGAAAATGTGATTGATTTAAATAACATATTATTTTATTTGAAAAAGCTCTTCTGTGCTCTGAATATCTATGTTATCCTTAAAATAAAATGATATTCTATTGAAATCATTCTATATACAATCCGTAGATGTATTGGATGAAATAATTAGGCGGTTGCTACAACATTTTTTATTTCGCACAAAAATATAATCAATAGAATTAATTATTTCTTCATTGCATCGAAACGAATATGCCATGGGACGTAACTTTTTCTATTTGTTTTAAGTCTTAAGGGGTTACCCCCACTTGCGATTTTGAAAAAATCGATTTTTTTATTGCATTTTTTTGAAGTATAAGTATCCGGGCCCATACTTCTGTATGGGCCCGGAATAGATGACTCTATGTAAGTTTACAAAAAAAAATATTTTCTTCGTCTAAACTGAAATTGAAACTTTAAACGCGTTTTTCTCAAAATGGCATTTCTGAAGTCGGTGACCAAGATTACTCGAACACTAATGAACCGATCTTCTTGAAATTTTGCAGGCTTATTTAATACATAAAAATGTAGTCTTTAATCGTTCGATTTTTTTTTTCGAAAAAAATGGCCGTTTTATAGCCAAAAAACGGCCGTTTGTTTTCGTTAAAATCGAACCATTAACTTTGACTGTCCGCCATTTTGTGAAAAATGAATATTTTTTAAAATCCTTCGATTAGACTAGTTTATACTTATATTTGACTAAATCCATCCGCATTTTTTTTTTCAGATGATCCACTTCGCCGCAATGTTGGTCACCGCAAACCGTGTATATAAAAACATTATTTCATTGACGGCCATTTGCCACTAAACAATGTAATATTTTTCAATAAAAAAATTACTGAAAGTTCTTCAAGATGTGTTCTTTAAGATGGTATATTGATCGATTAAAAAAGTTTTGTAGTTTTCTTTAAAAAAATTCATGAAAAAGGCCTTTTTTTGCGCTACAAGTGGGGGTAACGCCTTAAATAAAAAGTGAGCATTAGAATGATCATCCACTGGAATATCCATGGAGAGAATATCAGATATTCAACTGATAAGAACAGATATTACACTTTGATCTTAGCTACAGGCCAAGAAACGATACTCTTTAGAGTTTCTCCGGCGTTTAAGTAGATTTTCGGTTCGCGCTACGCTTACGAGAAACGAGCGCGCGTGCGGCTTCTAGCGGTTACTCCGAGAACTACGGGTTTCCTCATACCTATAATTTCGGTGGCGCTCGGCCATGATTTGGTTGAATTTTTTCAACCAAGTGCACAAGAAACAAATTTTATTTTCGCATTATTTTTTAACCAATTCAGACATTTGCTTAATATTTTTCAATCAAAATAAAATATTAATGATTTAACGAATAATGTACTTGGAAATTAATATCGGATATGGTGACAAAAAAATAACATATTTACTCAATAGAAATTTTATCTGAATCAAACGAGCGAAATTTAATTTTTCTTGTGTACTCGAATCAACAATATTCATGTTATGAATTGAAACGCTTTTTTTGTTCGTTGCAGAAAATGCATTCAAAACTATACAATTTGTTTGCGATAATTTTTTAGATAGTTTCAATAATACATTGTTCTCGGCTAACAATATATCTTTTGAATGAAAAAAAAACTTTTTAATTTTATCATGTTATCAAAGTCAACAGCGTTTTGTTAGGACTAATAAATCCGATTATTTACACCAACAATTTTACAATTGAATCAACGGAATTTCATTCAATAACACCAATGATATTGGATCAATGATTTTTTTTTCTCAGTGCACAATAAAATAATTGTTTCCATTTTTCCAAAGTGTCCCCGAAAAAATTACACCAAATAAAATGGATATTCCGATAACAATTCGCGCGCTTCGAAAGGATTTCAATGCTGATGTATCCATACCTCAGGTCATTAAAACCAGCAGAGATATCCAGTTGTTCCGTTCCCCGTGACTCACCCTGTATATGCACGTGTATACGTACGAGAGCTTGGACAAGCGGATAATTCGTAATGGAGTTGCATACCCGAGGCATACCGGATCACAGAGTACTCGCTCTTTTCCTTCCTATTTATATACATATGTATGTGTACATACGTCCGAGTTTGAATAAACCGTCCGCACAGATATATATGTTTTTTTTTCGCGAGGCTCTTGAGCTTCTCACGAGATTTATCTCGATGCCACTTATAGCTGCCATTGCCCCTGCTGTCTTATATATCTACATAGCAGTATCTCCGTTGCTACCGCACAGAGCTGCTAGCAACTACCTCGATCGAGATTAAGTCGCTTGATCATCGTGAACCGCGATCTACACATGCATAGATCCATGTACATATACAAATTTTTTTTTGCGGCACTCAACGGAAAATGTTACTGCGTTATGAAAAAGTCATTCCTACAAAATTTGAGAGGTCTAAACATTTGTTTCGCTAGTGCTCAAACGACTTTTAATTTTTTTCTCGTTTTTTCGTCAATTTTTTTTACCCGTCAATAGACATCAGGATATAATTTTCTCAAAACTTTTTATGCTCTGTAGAATTTTCTAAGTTAACATAAACAGGTCATTTTTATTTCAAGTAGTTGTAATGAAATAAATAATTCAAAACGATGTTTAAAAAATGTGTATTCTGGATCGCAGTATGCGATTATTGAAAAACTTACGTAATTACTCCGAAGATCGAGCCGAATAATAATTTTATTTAAACAATAATTATTTAAATAAAAATTGTGTATTGTTACAGAAAAAATTAAATCGAGACTTACATTGGATCACGCACTAACATTTTCTGCATCGAGATAAAAAAAATAATCCTCCGATAATCATGAAAAAAATATGAAAAAAACGTTTGAGCACTTACTAAAAAAGTGTTTAGAATCCTCAAATTTTGCAAAAATTTCTCTTTCTTAACAAACTTTAATTTTCCGTTGAGAAAAAAAATCGATTTTTTTAACCACCCTAATACACATGTGTATATACTTATGAATACATAGGGCAATTAAAAATACAGCCTAACTATATTAATCTATATAAAAAAGAATAAAGGTAATGAAATATGAAAAAAATTAGAAATCATTTTCTCATTTATTTAATAACACCACTAAGACGTTGTAAAAATATTAAAATATTTATTTTTCCACATTCCCTGATAGTTTCAATAAATCTCCAAATTTTACTAATTTATATACATTTATATGTATGTGAATAAAATAATAATCGGCAAATAAAATGATAAATATATGCATAATATGAATCAAATAATCAGTTGGCACGGTTCAGTATATATTTATGTTTTTTAATTAGCCTATATATATATATATATATATATATATATATATATATATATATATATATATATATATATATATATATATATATATATATATATATATATGCTTGAGAATATATAGGCTGATTAAAAAAATAGCCGAAATATATTAATCTATATAAAAAAGAATGAAGATAATGAAATATGAAAAAAAATAATTAATCATTTTTTCATTTATTTAATAAAATCACTGAGACGTAGTAAAATTATTAAAATATTTATTTTTCCACATTCCCTCCTAGTTTCAATAAATGTCAAAATTTTACTAATTTATATACATTTATATGTATGTGAATAAAATAATAATTGGCAAATAAAATGATCAATATATCCATAATATGAATCCAATAATAAGTTGGCACGTAATTTTTGACTAAACGTAGATGATTGCATACTGAAAGTAACCTCAATAAAATGTTGCCCCTCAACTCGCCTCAACCCTAAGAAATAGGGGTTGAAAACTTAAAAATCGCAGTATCTCGATAATTAATAGCCCGATCGAAAAATATTTCAAACAAAAGTTGTTTGGAATGATAATATACGTATAAAGTTATTATACGTCCAATCTTCTATCTTTGAAAATAGCCGCACAAAAACGATTCGAAAATCAGTGGTGCCCTTGTGTTTTTGTGCCGCTATTTTCAAAGATAGGGGGTTGGACGTCACATAACTTTATACGAATTTCATTATTCCAAACAACTTTTGTTTGAAACCTTTTTTGATCGGGCTATTAATTATCGAGATACGGCGATTTTTAAGTTTTCAACCCCTATTTCTCAGGCTTGAGGCGAGTTGAGGGACAACATTTTATTGGGGTTACTTTCAGTGTGCAAACATTTACATTCAGTCAAAAATTCATATTCTACGCTAAAAAATGCTGGGTTTTCGTCTCTTTTACTGGACTAATAGGGGAGACCCGGGTATAGCGAAGAGGGCAAAGCGAATACCCCCACGCGCAAACGCTGCGAGTAGTGGGGGGATATTCGCTTTGCCCGGGCTGTTCGCTATGCCCGGGCCTCGCCTACTTGACAATAGGAGGGGCCTTCGAGGGGTAATCGAGAAGACTGGACACTGAGAACATATATGATCGCCGCTTGGACGTCACTGCTGATCTCAAGACCCATAACCTGCGCCGGCGCATTTCTACTTTCATCCTGTCGCAGACCTGCGCGTCGCGCGCATCGTGCATACGCATAACCTAGACGTAGTAAACCGTACAGTGCACAGTACGTAAAAATCTGCCGAAAAATTTAATTTTTTACACGACATAGAGAAATATTCAAAAATGACTGTGAACAAAATTCAGGGGGAATTGCCGAACATTTAAGCAAGAGAATAATTATCAAACGTTAGATTGTATAATGGCAGCGATTGGACTTTGACTTTTTAATTAAATTTAAAGGGCCGTAAAAAGGACCATAAAAAATACCTACATATTCGTTGCACATTAAACTTGCTATTAATATTACAAAAATTTTAGGTAAAAAACTTGACCCTTTCTATTCAAAAAATCTAATAAAATATTAGACTTAACCTTCCGAGATCCTCCAAGAAAAACTCCTCGCGATGTTTCTCAAAAAATTACATCTCTAAGTTCTTTACAACGAACTCTGAGTACTTCGTTTGCGCTTCATGATTTCATGCCTTCTTCTTTTGAGGGGAAGATATACCTTTAGGCGGAGAAAAAAATTGCTCATTTCATTAATTTTTTCACCATTTTTGAGACGTAGGGTATGTTTTATTACTACTTTTGGCTGTTAAATGGTATTTTTTTCTTTATTAATCTTCAAAAATAGCGAGGGTGTGGCACGGTCTTCTAAACTGCGTTTTCAATACTGGCGTGACGTATAACTAATAAACTAATCGACCGATTCTAACAAAATTTGGTATAAACTTTTCCAACCTCTTTCTCTAAAACATGAACCTAAATGTTGTTGAAAATTAAAACAAAAAAGGGTTTTTTTTCTTTGCGAAATGTAGTCACTTTTCGGAAAGTTCAATTGTTTGTTTCGAAGCGTACCATTTCATCAATTTTTAAGATTTCCCACTTTTTCTTAGTTCATATTCCGCGTATGAGTGTTACTGGAAGAAAAATCTTCGTTGGTTTTTCTCCGATCAATGCCGCCGACGCTACGTGTCACGCCGTCTGACAACATCCACCGCAACTTGTTTAGAAGACCGTGCCATACGTCCGTCATTTTTCACGATGAGCTGGCGTACGTCGGTGAGTGGTACGCCGGCTCATCGGGCGCGTCTGATTGGCTCACCTTTAAAAATTAATAATAATTCAGGGGTTTATCCGAGACCCACACATGCTTATATCAATCGACTCAGAATTTCACCCCCAACCCCCTATTTCAGGAAACGCATTTACTTCTGGGACACCCTGTATAACTCTATAAAATAAATTGTACTATTCTAATATAATTTTGCAATTATCCAAAGTGATCGAAATTTTTTACCGGTATTATATATTGAATTCCAGCTACGCACACATTTAAACAAATACGAAAAAACTGGACAAAATAACGTACGCGATGGGCAATGTAAAGTAAATGGCAAAGTGCCCACTTCATTTGGTCCAGTACGTGCAGCTTTGAATTTGATCCGCGGTAAAAGCTCAATCAATATTTTAATTACAATCTTTGATTTTTTCTCCAAGCCCTTTCCATTACTCACTTTGTCGACGGATATTTTCAAAGTTTCATCGGATGGTAAATTTGGTGAGAAAATATGAAAGGAAACGTGGAGGAAAAAAAAGAAATATGCTTAACGTCACACACTCGAAGATCAAAGCAGACGTCGGGCGGAAAAGTCGATCTGTACTCAATTACCACGACACTTTATGACGTTCCTTCCACTACGTCGGACTCGCTCGGTGTTTGAGTCTGCTCGTTCGAAGCTTCCACTTCCGTGTGAAATATCAAACGCTATATTTGTTTCCTCCTCAGCCTGAATCCATTTCGTTTCGCGGATAAAATATTTCGCGAATATATTATTTATTACGATTCTGAGAGAGCGGTGTGCAATTTTATTGCACCACCCCATTTGTAATAAAAACGTTCCCACAGTGCGAAAGAAAACGTTTCAGTGCACCACCGTAATGTTGGCTATAAATGAAGAAGTATACTTTATTTTCAATGTTTTTTTCGTCACGTTAATTTTTTTGTGTGCCACTTGAACATTATTTTTGTCGCAAATTTGAAGCAATAATTAAATAAAAAACGCAAGGTACTGATTGAAAGTACTCATTGAAAAATGTATTCTTAATATAGGTGTATTGAGATTGTAAAGAAAATAGGTTTTTTTGTTCATTCTCATTTATTTTTTAAATAATTTCGAACATAATAATCTTTTCGATATTGAAATCGATGTATTATTAAATTCTGTTTAATTAATTTATATTCTATCTTTTTAATACGATAGACGAATGGGGAAAACAAATATTGTTGATACTCTCGGAGATCTTTCAATACGCACAATACCAGGCATGGACAAATCGCATAAAATCTATTGATCCATCATTTTGCAAAGATATTATTTATTACGATCCTGAGGGAGCGGTGTGCAATTTCATTGCACTACCCCATTTGTAATAAAAACGTTTCTACATAGCAAAAGAAAATGTTTCAGTGCATCGCCGTAATATTGGCAATAAATTATGACATATACGTTTTTTTAATGTTCTTTTTTGTCATGTTAATTTTTTTTAAATGTCGAAAGTACGTTATTTTTTTGTGAATTTGAAGAGAGTAAATAAAAAAGCGAACGTATTGATTGAATGTACTCATTGATATTATATATTGTATTATAAATTATATGTTATATATTATATATTATTATATATTATTTAGTACTGATAATATTATAAACATATTAAGGGGAGATACCTGAGTAAACGGCGAGAAGAACAGGTAAACTTCGGGAATTTTTATCTCAAAAACTCATGTTTCGATTGGATTCGGGTTTTTTTTTTATTGGAAGATATGTACATTGAGGTTTGTTCAGAAATTTTTAAAAATAAATTCGTTGACTGGAAGCGATTCAAACGCGATAATCTCGAAACATAGTTTTCAAAGTCGGTGCCAGATGTATCTCGAAAACGGCTTGTCCGATCTTTTCCAAATTTGGATACAATATTCTTCGATAGTTTTTCTCGTTCGATCCAAAATCGTCGGAAATTGCGAACGAAAAACGAATGTTAAATTAAAACGGTCGCAATTCCGTCAAAAATGAAAATTCCAAAAAAATCCTACGTGGCGAACGAGAAAAACTATCGAAGAATATTGTATCCAAATTTGGACAAAATCGGACAAGCCGTTTTCGAGATACATCTGGCACCGACTTTGAAAACTATGTTTCGAGATAATCGCGTTTGAATCGCTTCCAGTCGACGAATTTATTTTTAAAAATCCCTAAACATACCTCAAAGTGCATATTTTTCAATAAAAAAACGCGGATCCAATCGAAACATTAGTTTTTGAGATAAAAATTCCCGAAGTTTACCTGTTTTTCTCGCCATTTACTCAGGTACCTCCCTTTAAGGGGTTACCCCCACTTGCGATTTTGAAAAAATCGATTTTTTTTATTGCATTTTTTTAAGTATAAGTATCCGGGCCCATACTTCTGTATGGGCCCGGAATAGATGACTCTATGTAAGTTTGCAAAAAAAAAATATTTTCTTCGTGTAAACTGAAATTGAAACTTTAAACGCGTTTTTCTCAAAATGGCATTTCTGAAGTCGGTGACCAAGATTACTCGAACACTAATGAACCGATCTTCTTGAAATTTTTCAGGCTTATTTAATACATAAAAATGTAGTCTTTAATCGTTCGATTTTTTTTTTCGAAAAAAAATGGCCGTTTTATAGCCAAAAAACAGCCGTTTTTTTTCGTTAAAATCGAACCATTAACTTTGACTGTCCACCATTTTGTGAAAAATGAATATTTTTTAAAATCCTTCGATTAAGGACTAGTTTATACTTATATTTGACTAAATCCATCCGCATTTTTTTTTTTTTCAGAGATCCACTTCGCCGCAATGTTGGTCACCGCAAACCGTGTATATAAAAACCTTATTTCATTGACGGCCATTTGCCACTAAACAATGTAATATTTTTCAATAAAAAAATTACTGAAAGTTCTTCAAGATGTGTTCTTTAAGATGGTATATTGATCGATTAAAAAAGTTTTGTAGTTTTCTTTAAAAAAAATCATGAAAAAGACCTTTTTTTGCGCTACAAGTGGGGGTAACGCCTTAAATACCAAAAAGTCCATTGATCCGTCATTTCGCAAATATATTATTTATTATGATTCTAAGAGAGCGGTGTGCAATTTCATTGCACCACCCCATTTGTAATAAAAACGTTTCTACCGTACGAAAAAAATATTTCAGTGCACTGTTGGCAATAAATGATGAAGTATACTTTTTAAAAATGTACTTTTTCGCCATATTAATTTTTATGTGAAGTTCAAGCGATGAATAAATAAAAAAGCGAAAGTACTGATCAAAAGTGCTCATTGGAAGTACTGAAGGGATTGAAGGCCCTCACTGCAAAAATTGATTCTAAATATAGTTATATTGAAATTATAAAGATAATATAATTCTGTCATTTCCATTTATTGTCTGACGAATTTTGACTAAAATACTCTTTGCGATATTGAAATTGATGTATCATTAAATTCTGTTTAATCCGATCATATTGTATCTTTTTAATACAGCAGACGAATAGGGGGAAAAAATATTATTGTTACTCAACGGATATCTTTCAATGCGCACAATACCAGACATGGACAAATCGCAGAAAGTCCATTGATCCATCCTACCAACCCCATCTCTGCATTCGCATTCCGATAGGCTCATTTTTTTTCCATCGTCGCAAGTTCACAGCTGTCGGAGCATTCTTTTTCCAGGACAACACGAGAATGTTCGCGACACGCATATGTGTGTATGTGTGTGTCAGCTATAAACGGAAAACGCGTATTGACAGCGCAATCGTTGCTTTTCTGCCATTCGGTTACTTCGGACGTTTTTTTTTCTTCCTTTCTCGTCCGATATTCAATCTATATTGACTTTTTTCTCCTATTATTATCATCCCCATGACCGGGTATATTGAGCACATACGTGCTCGAACATTGAGTTCGTTTGAAGAAAAACAAACGAGAAAAATGTACACGACAATGGATGTATCCAGCAGCTTGCTGGATGGAATTGAAAAAAAACGGTCGCAAAAATACCGATTTACATGACTATGGATGTTATGTGTATATATATATATATATATACCAGGTGTGTAAGTATGAAACCGGAATTTGCCCATAGGTGGCGCTAGATGTCGATGCAGTTACCGACACATCACGTCAGCGGTGTCTTGTTATTGTATTGATATCCGACAAAGATTTCCAACTCACAATAACACGAGTTTCATTCAGTAGCATTAGTTTATTAGAGATAAACATGTCGAGTTTTGTGCCAACAAATTACGATTTGCAGACAGCACTACTTTTCTGTTTTCATCTGAAGAAAACCGCAGCCGAATCGCATCGAATGCTTGTGGAGGCGTTTGGTGAGCATGCTCTCGGTAAAACACAGTGTTTCGAGTGGTTCAAACGGTTCAAAAGTGGCGATTTTGACGTGAGGAACGAAGAACGTGGAAGACCACCGAAAAAGTTTGAAGACGCTGACCTGCAAGCCTTGTTGGACGAAGATGACGCTCAAACACAACAACAACTGGCGGATCAGTTAAAGGTGACCCGAGAAGCCATCTCCCTTCGGTTGAAAGCCATGGGAAAGATACAAAAGGTGGGGAAATGGGTTCCACATGAACTCAACGAAAGACAGCAGGAAAACCGCAAAACATCATGCGAAATGCTGCTCGCTAGGTTCAAAAGAAAGTCATTTCTCCATCGAATTGTGACTGGCGATGAAAAGTGGATATATTTCGAGAATCCTAAGCGCAAAAAAGTCATGGGTTACTCCGGGTGAACCATCAACATCGACGGCAAGACCAAACCGCTACGGACGAAAGACAATGCTGTGTGTTTGGTGGGATCAGAAGGGCGTAATCTACTACGAACTGCTGAAACCTGGGGAAACTGTCAATACTCAACGCTACCGACAACAAATGACCGATTTGGATCGAGTTTTGCGTGAAAAACGACCAGAATACCAACAAAGACAACACAAGGTGATTTTGCTGCATGACAATGCACCAGCACACAAAGCAAAACAGGTCCAGGAAACGATAGAGTCGTTCCGTTGGGAGATTCTTCAGCACGCGCCTTACTCACCGGACCTTGCCCTATCCGATTACTACTTGTTTGCATCGATGGGACACGCACTTGCTGAGCAGCGCTTTACTTCTTACGAAGATGTACGAAAATGGCTCGATGACTGGTTTGCCTCAAAAGAGCAACAGTTCTTTTGGCGCGGAATCCACAAATTGCCAGAAAGATGGGAAAAATGTATAGATAGCGACGGACAATACTTTGAATAAGTTACTTTGTATCATATCATTACAATAAACGTGTTTTTTCTGTATAAAAATTCCGGTTTCATACTTACACACCTGGTATATATTAGTTGATAGTTAAAACTATGGTTAAAACGTTAAATAACTATAGGCTATAAAAACACACCTTGTAAAAAAACATATCCTAACGATTTTGACAGTTCGTTGTAGTTTGAATCAGTTGGTGAAATTATTATTGACGCTTTTCATGGCTGCAGCATATAAGAAGAAATAAGTTGTGACAGAAAGGGCACAGTGGAACGATTATTCAAATGACCCATTTCGCATGCTTTACGAGGATCGGGTGGTATTTTTTAAACTTTACGCTACGTAGATATAGCCATCCATAACCATTGTATTATAAACTCTTTTTTATACAATTTTAATCATATTTATTTTGCTATAGTCGTGACTTTGGATAGATATATTTAAAATATATAATAATATATATATATGTTGTATATTATGTTTATAATCCACCGTAAAAACTCCGAGAGAACTACCCGAGAAAAAATGCGGTGCGCTTCTGAGCCTTTCGATTGCCGGTCGACTGGTCTGACCACTGAGTCGACGCGGAGATTGTCTGAGGGACGTAAGGGAGAAGGAGTATTTTCGATTGCCGGTCGACTGCTCTGACCACTGAGCTACGCCAGCCCCCTTACCTCACTTTTCTCGGATAGTCTCGATATTCGTAACGCAACGTTACACTATATTATATATACAACTATATGATGTACTAAATATATATTTTTAACATACTAATAGTTTTGAAAAATACTAAACCCAAAATACTGACAAGTATAGATTTTTATCTGACTACTTCTTTGGTCGTTTCCAAATTTATTTTGTTTTTTCAACCCCTCAAAGAAAACATGATAAAATATATATGTCTAGCAACCGATGTGTTGGTCTAGTGGTTAGAGTACTTGCCTCTGGAATCAACACATCGGGAGGTCGCGGGTTCGAATCACCGTCTCGTAGTTTCGGAGAGAAATAAAAACAGGCGTGACGTAGCTCCAGTTCTACACAGATGTCGCGCATACGGACCGGTACGTGTGTGTGTCAGGTGTGTATGGCTGTAGCCTGTGAGCTATTTCTCGACGAAACGCGACTAGCTCCGAGGCTGGGAAGCGAACCCGTGACCGGCTGTATTGGTATAGGTTTTCCGCAGTTTCCCTATACCCATGACAGAAAATGTCATGGTGAATGCGATACAGAGGGGGAAGTCGGCTGCGGCCGCAAGGTGGGGATCGATCAGGGATGTGGATTGGAGGAAAATGGTGGGAAATGTAAAAAGGGGAAATCCCTGTACATGGAAGCTACAAAAATGGCGAAGCGTTCGCCGTAGCAGATACAATAAAAAAAAAAAATATATATGTCTAGCATGTCGTAATAAATAATAAAAATGATGTTAATAAATGAGCACAAAAAAATGCTGTATGGTAGTTTATTAATTAGATTGTTTTATTCACATGCTTCACGAGGATTGGGTGGTATTTTTTCAACTTTACGCTACATAGATAAAACCATCCATAATAATCATTGTATTATGAACTCTCTCGTCTAAAATCTTAGACAAAGTCTAAAGACTTTGAATAGTTTTATATATAAAATATAAAACAATATATATTTTGACATACACTACCGGCGAAAAGTTTCCGAACAAAAGTTTAAAAGAGCGCTGGAACGGTTTTCTTTGCCATTTCGCCGGTAGTTGATCTTGGCCAATTTAATAAACGGCATTTTAAAGAGGAGGGATTTACCTTCATTTTAGCTTTTTTCAAAATAATTTACGATTTTTTGTACAAGTAGCAATCGGTTTTGAAAACAACCATTTTTCGTTGTCATTTTGTTCCTTTTTGAGTGGACCCCTTTTGGAATTAAAAATTGTTTTTACGCATTTCGTCGACAAAAATCATGAAGGGGGAAGCCTAAGCTTCAATTTCGTTTTTTTTTTAAATTTTCTACGATTCTTTTTCCAACAATATTTCGTTTTTTGTGAAAAAAATAGATAATTTGAAAATTGCTCCGGAGTGCGAAAACGATGAGATTTACAACAAAACCTCAAGATAGCAAAAAAGTTGTATTGCTTCTTGTGAGTACACGAGAATTTTTTCAGATTTTTTTCATCTATTTCCGGTCATCAAAACTGCATTTATCTGAATACCATGACAATCATATAATTAAATTCGGCGAGAGGAGGTTTCTCCGACGAGACCAAAGTTTGATATGTAAGTAAAAAATTTTATTATATTATTGTTATGGTATTCAGATCAATCGAGCTTTGACCGGAAATAGATGAAAAAAATCTCGAAAAAAAAAATCTGAAAAAATTCTCGTAAATTCACAAGAAGCAATGCAACTTTTTTGCGATATTGAGGTTTTGTTGCAAATCTCATCGTTTTTGTTCGTTTGTATATTATTAAACAAATATATAATATTGTATATAACATATATATATTTTACATACAACTATATGACGTACTAAATATATTGTTCAAACATACAAATAGTTAAACAAAAAAAATACAAAACCTAAAATACCGCCAAGTGTAGATCTTTATCTAAATACTGCTTTGGTTTTTTCCCAAATTAATTTTATGTTTTCAACCCCTTGAAGACATCATATTAAAATTAATATCTCGAGCATGTCGTGGCAAATAAGAAAAATAATGTTTATAAATGAGCAGAAAAAATTCTGTATGGTAGTTTATTAATACTATTGATATATTTAATTACTGCATCGAAACGTACGCGAATACAAGTCTTCCGGCCACTAGTATATAGTTCCAAACATTGGAAAGTTTCGCCAAAAATGTTTATGTTTGCACAAAGTATGCATGGTACTTTTTCATTCTTTCGCAACGATTTTTCCACCGTCAGTGCCGAATGAACGTTATCGTTTCGCGGGGGAGGTATTTCAGTTTTAGGCGAAGCCCGAATTTTCTTTCCCTCGAGTTGTATGTACTGCGAGAAGTATTTGTGCGGAAAAAAGTACCCGATAAATTCCAGACGCTGTGAGAGCTCAACCGTCCTCTCGAGACTCTGCGAATAATACGTATTCGGAAAAGCGCGATGGAAAGGGGAGTAGAAGGTCCGTTTTTCCTTTCTTGTTCCCGCTTTTGTTCATCGATGAGAGACTTTAAGATTCTTGCTGTACATTTTTTTTAATTTGGTGCAGAAGACAATTCTCTCTCCCTCTCTCTCTCTCTCTCTCTCTCTCTCTCTCTCTCTCTCTCTCTCTCTCTCTCCCTCTCTCCCTTACTCTCACTATTGCATTTCCGATTTTCTTTTTCTTTGTACGTCGGTTCGAGAAACCATAGAGAGATCGTTTACGATGTCTAGACCGTGAAAGTTTTTCGTGAAGACGTCTCGAAGACTATCTGTTGTTTTAGTAAAAAAAAAATAGGCGGCAAGGATCGTCAAAATTATTGTCCATTTTTCATGTCAACTTAAAATTCCAATTTATTTTCTAATTCTTAATTATTGAAATATTTATTCTGATTTATTGAATTATTTATTCTTATTAATTAATATATTTCAGAGTTGGGCGTAATTCTATTAATAAATACGAATACGAGTTCATTCACATCGTGATTTTCATGTGATTATAACTACAAATTTATTCATACTTCACTCATTTGGACTCACATGCATGCATAGAAATACAATTGTATTCACAAATATTCTGAACATAGAAATAAATCCACAAAAAATGTGAATATTTACAAGAAATCCTGTGAATTAACAAAATTCACATCAAAATCTGTGAAGGCAAATGTATTCACAAAAAATTGTAAATACAAAAGAATTCACAAAATAAGTTGTGAATTTTTTCGTGTTTAAGACAAATTGAAATCGAATTCACAATGATTCGATTAAAATTTACACCAAACGTGAGTTTTTACGTATTTTGAGAGAAAACCGTGCGTCGAGGCAAATAAATTTTTGCAAAAACAGTTGTGAGTTTCAAATATTACATTACCAAGCCGAAAAAATTAACAAAATAAGTTGTGAATTTCCTCAAGTTGAAGAAAATTAAAATCGAATTCACGACAATTATATCAAAATTTACACCACAAGTGAGTTCTTACGTATTTTGAGAGAAAACATTGTGATGAGGCAAAGAAATATTCGCACAAAAAGTTTTGTGCAAACATTTCTTTGTCTCGAGGCAATGTTTTCTCTCAAAATACGTACGAACTCACTTTTGGTGTAAATTTTCATTCAATCATTGTGAATTTGATTTTAATTTGTCTTAAATACGAAAAAATTCACAACTTATTTTGTGAATATTTTGTATTTACAATTTTTTGTGAATTTATTTGTACGTTCAGAATATTTGTGAATACAATTGTATTTGTATGCATGCATGTGAATACAAATAAGTGAAGTATGAATAAATTTGTATTTATATTCACATGAAAATCACAATGTGAATAAATTCGTATTCGTATTTTTAAATAGAATTACGCCCAACTCTGATATATTTATTCTTAGTCATTGAAATAATTATTCTCATTTATTGAATTATTTGTTCTTATTTATTGAAATATTTATTCTCATTTATTGAAATATTTATTCTTATTTCTCGAAATATTTTTTGTATTTTCTTATTTTCGTTTATTCCCGATTTTTTATTTATTTTAAAATGTTTCTTTTGTTTAACAATTTTAGATTTTTTATCGCACAACATTGACGCGCAATGTATGTTAAAAAACGTAACGTCAGATAGAAGACAATATCTTGAAATAATCATTCCTTCTTTCCGTACGACATTTTTAATCTCGTAATTGAATGACGCTTTGATAAGTAAATTCCCTTTAATTTTTTTTCGGCTGGTAACGCCTCCTCGAAAGTTCTGCCCGATCACGGCTCTTCTTGAGCACCTTCAGCCCCTTAATAGTGACGTCATTTTTTTTTGCTTCGCCTTTCAATTTACTGATGCTCGTATCACGTGAGCAACACAATTTCATTCTTCATTAGTCGGCAGTCCCGCCCGAGGTGAATGTTACGCACAATGTACTTATGAAGCTTAATGGACTGATGTAGCAATCCAAATGATATAAACGACGAAAAAAGAGGAGAATTATAGTAGATAGAATTATAATAGATTGGTCGGTCGGGTGTTCAACTCGTGTTCTAAATGGATGAGATAAACGAAGATTCACTTTTCACAATGTTGTTCATGGTCGTTTGTCGGCGCAAAAATTTTAGATTTCAATTTATATGAAACCCGAGGTCGATGGGACTCGATGTTTTTTTTCTTTCTTCTCTTGATTCTACTTTACGCTCTGTCTTTGAGTCCGACACGATTACAAAGCCACGGAGAATGTGCCTCTTTCATTCTTGTTCAATTTACTAGCGCGTATGTCAACCTGTGCACGTAGACAAACTTCCTTCCGGCCCACACTTTTAAAACTCATATATGATATTATGGACGGCCCTTTTTCCCGTTGTACTATTTGAATACTCGTGGCACTATTTTTTGACTTTCGCATCACCATATATATATATATATATATATATATATATATATATAATGAAACCACACAAATTAATTTTTTTACACCGGAACCTTGCTCCGTGCCACTCTGGCGATTCTTTTGCGATATCATCAGACCTACTGGAAGTCTCTGTAATTTTTTTCAGACAAAAAATTGGCCGTTTTTAATTAAAAAAAAATAATTTCCCTCTTTTTCGGTAATAAATTAGCGTTACCGGAACGTAAAAATTATTTCAAGTCGTCCGCTCGAAAGCTAACACAAAACTACAACTTTTATGTACAGACATTTCTTTCAGTTACTTTTAGTTTCCGAAATATATTCATTTGGAAAAAAAACGGCAAATAAATAAAATGTTGAATTAAAAAATGTGAAAAAATTCGATGGTCGAAAGGAGATGGTCGAAAAAAAATATATGTATATATATATATATATATATATATATATATATATATATATATATATATTAAATATACAGGGTGTCCGGTTATGAAAGGATAATCCTGCAACTGTCGACAGGTCAGATCATGTCCTACTATATGCTGGAATGTCAGTTTAGTAAAAGTTCCACGGCTTTCGAGATTTTGGGCTTTATGTTATTTAAAAAAAAATCATCTACTTTTGGTTTTTCGCATGCCATTTCTACACATGATATTAATCGACAATAACTAAGCAACTTTTTAATGTAATTGGCACGATATGCGTAGTACATTTTTTTTTACACCGCAGGCTATCAAAGTCATATGTTCGAATTGGTTCGTATGAAAATTCTGAATAAGATCTTTTTTCATAAAGTTTCCTCATCACTTAAGGTTAAAAAGAAAACTTTTGTAGATTAAACAAATAACCAAGAGTATTTTTTCTAAAGCCTTAGGCTACAGTAACGGGTATAAAATCATGTGCAAATGTAAAAATTTTTTTTCGTATGAAAAAGTAATTGACTTATAAAATTAATTACACATCTATTTAGTATGAATATCAAGCTGTTAGAAAATATATATATATTTTTTTTTTCGTTGTACAAAATGGCCGACTACTCGAAACTTCTCGAAACAGCTTTTTTCCAATTGGCGTGACAAATAACTTCAACAATTTTCACTCGATTTACTTCAAATTTAAAAGTTATGTTCCTAATTGCATTTCGCAGAGAAGTACGTGCGGAACTTCTGATTAATCGAAAACTTTTCATTTTATTAGCAGTTTATGAGGAGTTGTAACGAAATTTTTCACTGAAAATTCATTTCTTAAGTTCAAATACCTACAACTTTCGAATAAAACGATATTTTCGAAATTCCGTACGTACTTCTCTAGGTATTCTAATGTAGATTGGCGAGAATTTTTGTTTTTTGTTGTAGGTAAAAAACTGTGGACGCTAAATGTCACGCCGCGGAGCGCCTAAAAAAAAGATAACAAAAGAAAATATTAGTAGTCGGCCATTTTGTACATCGATATATATATATATATATATATATATATATATATATATATATATATATATATATATATATATATATATATATATATATATATATATATATATAGGGTGTCCCAGAACTCAACGTCAAGCCGAAACGGGGTGACAGGATTGATTGTAACCATCATGAGAAAAATGAGAAAAAAAATCTGGGCATTTAAGAAAAACCTAGAAATTTGGTCAAACTATAACCATTTTTTGGTTATTGTGGTTAATTTTTATTATTTTTGTTTATTTAAACTTTGGAACCGTAACCCTAAATAACATTTCTAGAATCACAGTAAAAAATAATGACACAATTGCCCCAAGTTTCCTAGAATTAAGACTATTTTTTGTTAAACTATGAATTTAAAATTTTCAAAATAGATTTTTTTTTCTGATTTTTCTCATGATGGTTACAATCAATCCTGTCTCCCCGTTTCGGCTTGACGTTGAGTTCTGGGACACCCTATATATGTATATATATATATACACACACATACCCACACACACACACACACACACACACACACACACACACACACACACACACACACACACACACACGCACGCACGCACGCACGCACGCACGCACGCACACATATATATATATATATTCTAACAGCTTGATATTCATACTAAATAGATGTGTAATTAATTTTCTAAGTGAATCGCTTTTTCATACGAAAAAAATTGTTAAATTCGCACATGATATTACACCCGTTACTGTGGCCTCACCCCTTAACGTCTAAAATAGTAAAAACTGGCATTCTAACCTGAAAATTATGAACGTTATCAAAAATCTTTTCCAACAAAAGTTGTTAGCTTGGCCTGATAAATGTTTTGGTGAAAACATTAATGATCCCATAAAAAAAAACATGTCGGCCATCTGAACGTCGCCATTTCGGATTTTGGACCATACAAGATTTTTTTCAACGTCCCCCTTTCAACCCTAAAAGCTTGATTATACTCGAAATGTGATCGGAGCAGTATTTTTCGAGACAAATCAGGTGTAAAATAAAAATGCGATACCCGGTATATTCATCATTTCGATATTCTTCATACACTCAACAGCGTCATTTGAAACCGGAATTTCTATTCCCTCGCTCCGTCGACCCGTCAGCTATGCGCAGCATCAATGCTTTCCGAAACAAATCAAATTACGTTGTACAGAAATGTCATTCGCGCGAAAAAAAATAAATAAATTAGTTAGTCTTCTAAAAAAAAAAAAAAATACTCTTCGTGTTTAAGAAGCGGAAAAAAATAAATAAATACTCTTCGTGTTTACGAAGCGAAAAAAAAATAAATAGTCTTCGTGTTTACGTTTTTCTTTTTATCAACACAATATACTGCGAGCAGCCGAACAAATTAAATTGATGTAAAAGAAACGAGACGATAAATAAACAATAGACAGATGCTATTTCAATGCGTCGATGCGACAGCAATCTTGATTCCGCAATGTCTCGCGTCCTTTATCTCTGTACATAACTTTGTGGAACCTTTCGTCACGGACGTATACCATACCACGGAGTTTCCGTCGTGTTATTGTATCGTCTCGTTGTCTCTCCTGGCAGACGCGTCTGTAGGTATGCGCAGCCTCTCACATTGGTTATTCATAGACAATTATTATTCTTCCTACTTTATATATATATATATATATATATATATATATATATATATATATATATATATATATATATATATATGAGGCATTCTACGTGAATCCGGTGTACTTTTTTCTTGAACCCCGCCAATTCGATTTATTTTTTTTTCTGATTCCATTGACTCTAAAAGACGCCCTGCTTTTTTTTAATTTTTCGAAACAACCCTTAGCCCAAAAATAAAAAATTTCTCCGAAAAAAACGCCCCGATTTAAAAATCTGAAAAAATACCAAAAATGCGTGATTATATGTAAACAATTTCAAGCTATCACCCGCAGTGGAAGTATGATTTTTTCTGTGCTTTTTGAGCGATTAACGTTCAAAAGAAAATCCGAAAAATTTACTACTCACTGTTCAAGGTCCATGATTGTGATTTGGTTATTAAAAAATGGTCAAAAAAATTCATTGTGTTTATCAAAATATTCAATATCCGCCCGAAGGAAGCGGTTCTTGAATTTTTTGGATTTTTTTTTAACGTTAATCGTTCAGAAAGCACAGAAAAAATCATACTTCCACTGCGGGTCATAGCTTGAAAATATTTACACATTATCGCGCATTTTTGGGATTTTTTTTCAGATTTTTAAATCGGGGCGTTTTTTTTCGGAGAATTTTTTTTGAGTAAGGGTTGCTTCGAAAAATGTAAAAAAATTTAATATGTCTTTTAGAGTCAATGGAATCAGATGAAAAAAAATAAACCGAATTGGCGGGGGTCAGGGAAAAAGTCCACCGGATTCACGTGGAATACCTCATATATATATATATATATATATATATATATATATATATGAAAATATATTTTCCTCATACATATACTTATATATATAAGTATATATATATATATATAAGTATATGTACGAGGAAAATATATTTTGAACCGGTTATATCTATGTAATATTAGTTATTAGTATAGCTGGCTGTTTTGAGGACAGTCCTCGAAATCGTCTTTTTCCGTAAATACGAGTAACAAAGCCATAGCCTGTCTGCTCCGCGACAGACGTCTAAATGGTAATACAGACGACGTACTTTAGTCAATAATACAGAATTACCCGAAGTCAAAATGTTCAGCAATTCTATATATATGTACAGGGTGTTAGGAAGGTCGATGCAAAGCCTTAAGGGGGTGATAGGTCACCTCGTTAGGAACATATGAAACCTAGGTTACCTTAGTCCAAAGTCTAAGAATTTTAAGTTATCATGCTATGATTTTCGGAAAATTTCCCAAAATTTGGTACTAACTCGTTTACCTCTTATGTTAAGGGGTTAGGCCACTCTAGAGGCCGAAAAAATAAGCTATTTGGGGATTTTTTTCAGAAAAACTACAAAATAAATCGAGAGTACAAAAAAGGGTGTTTATCATACATATCAATGATTGTATACAGCAATTTTTTTTAAGCGATTAATTTCAAAATGGCGGCTGTGCAGCGTTTGTCTCAAAACTGCATTTTTTAAGGCGTTACCCCCACTTGTAGCGCAAAAAAAGGCCTTTTTCATGATTTTTTAAAAAGAAAACTACAAAAATTTTTTAATCGATCAATATACCATCTTAAAGAACACATCGTGAAGACCTTTCAGTAATTTTTTTATTGAAAAATATTACATTGTTTAGTGGCAAATGGCCGTCAATGAAATAATGTTTTTATATACACGGGTTGCGGTGATCAACATTGCGGCGAAGTGGATCATCTGAAAAAAAATGCGGATGGATTTAGTCAAATATTAGTATAAACTAGTCTTTAATCGAAGGATTTTAAAAAATATTCATTTTTCACAAAATGGCGGACAGTCAAAGTTAATGGTTCGATTTTAACGAAAAAAATCGAACGATTAAAGACTACATTTTTACGTATTAAATAAGCCTGCAAAATTTCAAGAAGATCGGTTCATTAGTGTTCGAGTAATCTTGGTCACCGACTTCAGAAATGCCATTTTGAGAAAAACGCGTTTAAAGTTTCAATTTCACAACGGATTCTTCTCTTTCAACGCTCATATCTCAGTCAATTTTATTCGGATCGACTTGAAATTTTCGGGACATATTCTCACATACTTATACTTCAAAAAAATGCAATTTAAAAAAAATCGATTTTTTCAAAATCGCAAGTGGGGGTAACCCCTTAAATTGGCCGCAAACGTAACTCAGACAATTTTCAACCGATTCACGTGAAATGTTGAATATATCTGGAAAAATACATTGTCTTGGAAGTACGTAGGATTTTTTTTTCATATTGCATGGTTCATTTGTTATTAACAATTATCTGACGATTTTTTAGAAAACCTTTTGGGATGTGAAAAATTTCGTCAGATAATTGTCAAGAGTATTTTTTGAGACAAATCAGGTGTAGGATTAAAATGGGACACCCGGTATAATTGCTGCACATTTCGACTTCATGTAATTCTGCATTATTGGCTAAAGTACGTCGTCTGTATTACCATTCAGATGTCTGTCGCGAAGCGGACAGGCTATGTGTATGTAGGCCGTATATATATATATATATATAAGGTGTCCCAGAACTGAATGGTTTCCCTGGAATGAGGGGTTGAGGGTGAAATTCTGAGTCGATTGATATAAGCATGTGTGGGTCTCAGATCAACCCCTGAATTATTATTAATTTTTTAAAGCGGGCGCACCTGATTGGCCCGCCTTTAAAAATCAATAATAATTCAGGGGTTGATCTGAGACCCACACATGCTTATATCAATCGACTCAGAATTTCACCCCCAATCCCCCATTTCAGGGAACGCATTCAGTTCTGGGACACCCTGTATATGTACACACACAGATATAATTTAAAAAAAATTAGCGTCCAAATGCACAGTGCAAAATCCAGGTGGATTCAAAAAGCACATATTTCCCTTGTCAATGTTTAATTTGAATAATGTAATAAATGAAATAAAATACAAAACGTCATATTTTCAATGGTGCAATTTCAGAAGGACAAAGAAAAGAAATTGACACGAAAACGTCTCGCAACGTGCGTTTTCTTTTAGACGAAAATATTTTTTCTTCAAGTATAGCAATTGTTTGGTCTCGGCGTGTGTCCTGGTTTAGAGATCACGCGTATCTAGCACGCGTATTCTTTTGCGTCTGTCTCCGTCTCTCACTCTTGTGAGAGAGACCTCGCGGGCAAGAGAGTTTCACTCCCGTCGCCCACGAGATTTACGTAGGTCGAACACGAGTCTCTCGGATTTTCGAGACACCTCGCGAGAGATTTAAATCACTATCCGTGTATTATTGATATGCGTGGTATATACATGTATATTCGTATCTATAACATATACAGGGTGTCCTTATAAGAGTGGATAATCCTGCAACTGTCGATAGATTAGATCATATCCTCCTAAATGCTGGAATTTCAGTTTAGTAAAAGTCTCACGTTTTCCGAGATTTTGGACTTTTTGTTATTAAAAATAAAAAATCATGTGCGAATTTAACATTTTTTTTCGTATGAAAAAGTGATTCACTCATAAAATTAATTACACATATATTTAGCATGAATATCAAGCTGTTTGAAAAAAACATATATATATATATTTTTTTCGATTTACAGAATGGCTGACTACTGATATTTTCTTGATGAAGAATATCGAAATGATTAATATACCGGGTGTCGCATTTTTATTTTACACCTGATTTGTCTCAAAAAATACTGCTCCGATCACGTTTTGAGTGTAATCAAGCATTTAGAGTTGAAAGGGGGACGTTGAAAAAATCTTGTATGGTCAAAAATCCGAAATGGTGACGGTAACATGGCAGACATGTTTTTTTTAAAATGGGATCATTAATTTTTTTCACCAAAATATTTAGCAGGCGCAGCTAACAACTTTTGTTGGAAAAGTTTTTTGATAACGTTCATAATTTTCAGGTTAGAATGCCAGTTTTTACGATTTTGACGTTAAGGGGTTAGGAAACAGTAACGGGTATAAAATAATGTGTAAATTTAACAATTTTTTTTTCTTATGAAAAAGTGATTCACTCATAAAATTAATTACACATCTATTTGGTGTGAATATCAAGCTGTTAGAATATATATATATATATATATATATATATATATATACATATATTTGTTTCGATGTACAAAATGGCCGACTACTCATATTTTCTTTTGTTATCTTTTCTTTAGGCGCTCCGTGGCGTGACATTTCTCATCCACAATTTTTTACCTAGAACAAAAAACAACCATTTTCGTAAATTTTTTCGTAAAAAATTTTCGCAAAAAATTTCGTAAAAAATATTGTTTTATTCAAAAGTTGTAGGTATTTGAACTTAAGAAATGAATAATCAGTGAAAAATTTCGTTATAACTGCTCATAAACTGCTCATAAAATGAAAAGTTTTCGATTAATCAGAAATTCCGTACGTACTTCTCTGCGAAATGCAATTAGAAACATGATTTTTTAATTTGAAGTAAATCGAGTGAAAATTGTTGAAGTTTGTTTGTTAGGCGCTCCGCGGCGTGACATTTCGCATCCACAATTTTTTACTTAGAACAAAAAACAAAAATTTTCGTAAATTTTTTCGTAAAAAATTTTCGCAAAAAATTTCGTAAAAAATATTGTTTTATTCAAAAGTTGTAGGTATTTGAACTTAAGAAATGAATAATCAGTGAAAAATTTCGTTATAACTGCTCATAAACTGCTCATAAAATAAAAAGTTTTCGATTAATCAAAAATTCCGTACGTACTTCTCTGCGAAATGCAATTAGGAACATAATTTTTTAATTTGAAGTAAATCGAGTGAAAATTGTTGAAGTTATTTGTCACGCCAATTGGAAAAAAGCTGTTTCGAGAAGTTTCGAGAAGTTTCGAGTAGTCGGCCATTTTGTACATCGGAAAAAAAAATTCAAACAGCTTCATATTCATACTAAATAGATGTGTAAATAATTTCATGAGTGAATCACTTTTTCATGCGAAAAAAATTGTTAAATTTGCACATGATTGTATACCCGTTACTGTGGCCTAACGCCTTAACATTTGAGGTTAAAAAGAAGACTTTTCTAGATAAAACAAACAACCAAGAGTATTTGTTAAAAAACCAGGTCAAAAAAAGTTATCATTTGTAGAAATGGCACGCGAAAAACCAAAAGCAGATGGTTTTTATCTCGAAAACCGTGGGACTTTTACTAATTCATAACAGGACACCCTGTATATATGAATGGATGTATGCATATGGCATGGACATGCTTGCTGAGTATGTGCATATATATATATATATATGCCATGAATGTCAATAATACCTGGATACGAACGTATACTCCTATCATTTTTACGTTTATATGAACGTGAGAAAATATTTATTCGACCGCTTCGATCAATTATGAGAAGGTTGCACCGTAGCGAGCTCCGATCGCCGGCCACGAGAGGAGAACCTGTAGAAATTGGATCCTTCGAAGGTGTGCTCTTGATAAGTGGTTATTCGTCGTGCGGAGCTCCAAAAAAGGAACTTCTAATGGAATAAATTCGTGCGAGGTGGGCTGATAAAAGGTGTCGTTTGAATATAACAAGGGAATTCTCAATCAATGATTTTCGAATAAGTAAATCTCGGACAACAGACTCTCCAGAGGCTAACAAGGAACATCACTTAAGGTGGTCCTATCGCTTCACACTAGTCATACCACTGATCATACTTGAGACTTGTACAATTAATATTTTTAACATATACAAAAAAAAATTGTAATAACTAAATTTTCCATGTGGAGACTGTTTAATGAATGTTCACATTTAATTCGAAAAATGAGAAAAAAGTTATTCCAACGATTCGCGCAGTGTTTCTAGGTTTGATATTTGGCAATATTTGTTCTGTCTCCGTCTCTTTTTACTCAACCAGGCGAGTTTAAGGGCGGCGTAAAGTATTTAAATTTTTTTTCATTTTTTTTTTAATTTTTTAAATGAATGCATAATATATCAAGAATATTGTGTTAAAATTTCAAGTCGATCGGAGTAAAATTGACGAAGTTATGAGTATTTGAGCGTCTTTTGCTCCATGCCGGGTTTTATACCTGGGCGGCAGCTGCGCGGCGCGCTATTGTATTTTTCGACCCCGAATAAATTTCTTGATAAACGGGTAAATTTCTTGATAAACGACAGTAAAGAAGAAAGAGTTTTGCGTAGACAAACGCAAAAAGATGCTCTCGATCATCTTGATGGAAGCCTTTTGCTCTACGGACCTGGCATCGACGACTTTGAGTGAGTATAAGAAAATTATCGAGTTTTATTTTGATTTTCTAAAAATTCAAAGATAATTGAAAAATCTGAAAAAATTCATACGTATTCAGAAAAATGAACGAATCACGAAAAAAAATTGGGTTGCGGGGAAATTTGTTGAATAATTTTTTTTTTCATCATTTTGTTAATAACATTTTGGAATTATTATTATGCAAAATTAATCTTTTGAGTACCTTTAATATGCATGAATTTTCTCAGATTTTTATGCAATCGAGAAGTGTTCTCAAACTTATGTGCAATGAGCGCTAAGCGACCAAACTCTTCTGCGTTTTTCAAACCGTTTTTCTGAGACTTGTCATATTTGAAGTCCGTGTGCACGATAACTCAAAATCTACTGGACCAATCGCTTTGAAATTTTGCACAGTACTTCTTCACATAATTCACCAGGTATTGTCGAGAGCTTTTTTGTTTTTCTTTTTAATAATTACTAATTTTTCAACAACAAATTAGTCGATTTTTTTTTAGCGAAAATCGGGTTTTTGGCTCCCAAGTGCTACGAAAAATCGAAAAATCGAAAGAAAAAAATCCTCCCGTCATTACCTCGAGAAACATCTCCTTTAACAAATGCATTTTGATTTTTTTGTTTCAGATGATTCTGTTGCGAGTTATGGTGCACACCGCAAACCAACTTTTTTTCGAGGCGCCTCCGGGGTTTAATTTTCACTCTCTCAATTTTGAATATTTTGCAATGCAAATTTAGGAGAATGTTGTTCAAATGTTACTTTATTATATGTAATTTTTTCAATAAACGAACACTATTCGTTACGCCAAAAAAAATCTTAAAAGCATGCCTTTTTTCGCCGAATTAACTTTACGCCGCCCTTAACCTCCATGCTTTTCAACGTCGATCTGTCAAGACAATGCCAGGTGCGGGAAATATAAAGCATTGTATTTGGGCCACGATTGGTAAAAGGCGTGGAAAATTTGTGTCCGCGAAATATGTCAGTTAAAAATGAAATATCTGTGGAAATTCGAATGAGTGAGATGAGGTTCTCATGCGGAAATTGAGTTGGGGCTGTGATCGGGCCCCAATAATATTCCCCTAACTTTATTCGGGCCCTAATCTGGAAGCCACATGAGGGCCGTTAGTGGCCAGTCATACTTTGTCAACAAGGGCCCTTAAAGGCGCAACGACCGGGGCCTCATAAGTTGCCTCAATGGCGCCTCATCAAAACCATTTTAGCGCCCTGAAAATGCCTCAACGGCGCCTCATCATAACCATTTCAGCGCCATAAAATATCCGTATCAGTGGATACACGTGTATGTTAAATGCGTCAGGGTATATCTGTATTTGTTTTTATGTAATTGTTCATGTGCATAGGTGTGGGCGTGAGTACATGTGTATGTATGTGGGCGCGCGTAGAAATGTGATTGCGTATTTGCATGTGAGCCTTTATGACAAACTGCCATGACAAAATTAATACAAAAAATAATCCATTCTAAGGAATGGATGTGTAGTAGAAATAAAAAAAATATATGGGTCTACTGAATCACTAGAATCTATTTCCATTGAGGGAAAGATCTTGAAAACAAAGACCAATTTATTTACTTATCCTACACAGTCAGATAAAGTTTATGAATGGGAAATATCAGCGAAGTCTTCGGAAGAAATAATTTTCCCTATGATGAGTATTGAGCGGAAATTAGTTGCTATAAAAATGTCGAGAAAACCGGTTGCGACTGTTCACACTCATGCGCTAGCATTACTTCATGTACGAGTGAAACCATGAGTAATTGTTTGTATCTATGTAAAAGGTTTCTCTAATTTGATAAATAAATACTGTCTGATGTTTGTCTGCATATTTGTGTTTATCGTTGATTTTTATTTGCTAATGCCCTTACGCTTTTTCCCAATTTGCGTTCGATAATATTATTATAAAAGAATTCCCGAAAAATACCTATTTTCACGCTCCTAAAGGGATTTCTCGCCTCAAGTGTCCGCTGTCGATTTTCTTGAAACTCATATATGTGATAAAGCATTGAAAACTATTAAACACGTATTTTTTACTTCTGCGGAAAAACGATCTTAACGAGGAAACCACCCCTCAAAGAATGGTGTGTCGAGGGGTGGTTTTGCAATTTCACCCACAAGCAGTCCACCTATCTGAATGAAACAGAAACCAAAATTCTTCTAATGTGAAACGCTGAAAAATCCACAATAGAATAATTGAAAAGATAAATTAAGGGGTGACACGCCTTTCTTTGAAGGGTCGTTTCCGCATTAAAAAACGTTTTTCCGAAGATAAAAGAAATACGTGTCTAATAGTTTTCAATGCTTTATCAAATATATGAATTTCAACAAAATTGAAGGCGGACACTTGAGTGATGTTTCTTGTTAGATTTTATGGAAACTCATTTACGTGATAAAGCATGGAAAAATATTAGACGCGTATTTTTTTTATCGGCGTAAAAACGGTTTTATCTGTGAAAACAACCCCTGAAGAAAAGTCGCGTCACCCCTTAAATTAATATTTTGTTTCAATAGTTCTATAGTAGTTTTTTCATGGTTTTACATTGGAAGAATTTTGATTTTTGTTTCATTCAGATCGGTGGAGTGTTTGTGCGTGAAACTGCAAAATCACCTCTTGACAGGCCTATCTTTGAGGGGTAGTTTCCACCCTTAAAAGCGTTTTTCCGCCGATAAAACGGAACGCGTGTCAAATAGGTTTCAATGCTTTATCACATATATGAGTTTCAACAAAATCGAAGGCGGACACTTAAGGAGGTACGGTGATTGGAGCGAGTTCAAGATAAAAGCCCGATTTTTTTTGTGGCATTGTCGAGACCTTCGTCCATGCGTATGCGGAGTTTCCACGAGATTTACCGTACACTTTCCGAGTTATTAATTGTTAAAGTTGGTGAATTAGTCACACGTAGACGACAAAATGTGCCTGTCCTCTCATATATCGATTTTTTTGTGCTGCTTGGAGCCAAGAAACACGTAAAAAAACTGATGGTTGCGTTCGTTGAATCTTTGTGATCGATAAGGCACCTTGAATTGGAAAGCTCACCTCAGAAATAAGCAATAAATTTAGAAATAAAGTCGCAAAACCCGAAGTTTTCGGAGAGCGAGATTTCTCGTGACGTAACAGCAGCCATCTTGCTCGACGTGTGGCAACGCCGGATACCCGCGCTTTGATTCGTCTATCGGATATTTTCAACGCGAATTAAAAATATGATTGTGCGAAGCCGTACATTTTTTAATGGATTATAAAGGGCCTTTCGTCGATATTTACTTGAAATTCTTTTACGTACAGCAAAGGCATCTCAATTTTTCTGGCGACATGTACCTATACAACGCATCTATATATAAATTCAGCATGGGAAAACCGTCATATAAAATAAACGTTCCTTTTTATACCTGCAAATATTGTGAAAATTGGGAAAGGGGAAAATAACATAACAATCGATGAAATATGTTTTGACTTTGGACAGATTGGACATTGGACATTGAGGTTAACTTCAACGCGACGTTTTTGATTTGCAATCGCAATATTATCTTTTCATTTTCTAATTCTTGTCCGTCAGAATTTACATTTGTCTCTAAACTGGACTTCAGGTACAATCTCGTTACTCTTTTGATAAACTGCCACAGTATTTTCATTCTCCATGTTAACCGGCTACAAAAAATAATAAGCCGGGCGCGTGGAACCGATGACAGCCACCGAAAATGCGACGATGCTAAACGTCAACGATATGGCGTACTACTGAAGTCGAGTAGTAGATTATTAAAGTTGTTTCCATATTATAAAAATAATAGGAAAGTCGAAATTCAATACTTAAAAAAATATTTCTGGGAAAATAGACCATATATATATATCTAAGACTCATGGTCATCACTGTACCTCCTTAAGGCCTTAGGCCACTCTAGAGGCCGAAAAAATAGGCTTTCTGGGGATTTTTTTCAGAACAATCACAAAATAAATCGCGATTACAAAAAGGGTGTTTATCATACATATCAGTGGCTGTATACAATCATTTTTCGAAGCGATTAATTTTAAAATGGCGGCTGTACAGCGTTTATCTCAAAACTGCATTCTTTAAGTTCGCCGGAAACACAACTCAGACAATTTTCAACCGATTCACTTGAAATGTTGAATATATTTTGAAAAATACATTGTCTATGGAAGTACGTAGGATTTTTTTTTATATTGCACAGTTCATTTGTTATTTACAATTATCTGACGAAATTTTTCACTTTCCAAAAATTTGCCTAAAAAATCGTCAGATAATTGTTAATAACAAATGAGCTATGCAATATAAAAAAATCCTACGTACTTCCATAGACAATGTATTTTTCAAGATATATTCAACATTTCGAGTGAATCGGTTGAAAATTGTCTGAGTTATGTTTCCGGCCAACTTAAAAAATTCAGTTTTGAGATAAACGCTGCGCAGCCGCCATTTTGAAATTAATCGCTTCAAAAAAATTATTGTATGCAGTCACTGATATGTATGATAAACACCCTTCTTTGTAATCTCGATTTATTTTGTAGTTTTTCTGAAAAAAAAAATCCCCAAAAAGCCTATTAGTTTCGGCCTCTAGAGTGGCCTAAGCTCTTAATTAAATATTCAATAATCGAATTTACAATGAAGCAAAGCCTTGAGAAGTAAACCCAATAAGTAAGTGTGGAATAAGTAAAGCTCTTCGAAACAATTCTCTAGCAAGTTACCTTCCAATAACTGAATGTCGAATAGGTAAATCGCTGATAGGTAAATCTCTGAATGAATTTCAAAAAAGCAATTCGCCACTTGATTTCCATCTAAGAAGTACGTTCGAGTGAGTAATAAACCTATGATAAATGTACTTCGAAAAAGATAAATTCGGTTATGTCTCCACCTAGAAGAGTCAGCGATTAGTGCGAGTTCCGTAAACGCCAAGCTCCAATATGTAAACCTCCAGTAAATGCGCCCCCGCGCCCATTATCTCGTAGGCACGAACAAGTTGTCCTCCACCTAATGCATAGCCAAGAGGTAAATATTTACCAACTTGATTGCCGATAAACTAATTTTTAACAAGCTACCTCTTTAAAAAAAATCGTGCATGTGAGGCTCTAGCGGAGCCTAGAACCATTCGGAAAAGCTTCAATACCATAACCAACAAGTATAAGCTCGTAACTCATCTCGCCCGCGGCACGAAGGAACGAAGTATGCCCGGCATTGTGCGTGGGTGTGTAGTGGCTCAACGCGACATACAGCACGGAAACAGCAAGGTAAAATGTATGCTAATTGCTCGGGCGCTATACAGCGAACCAGCCGTGACTAATTGAATTAGGCGATGCAAAAATGTAGCCGCGCCATGAAAATTGGCACAAATTGGAACGGGCTGAAAACTCCTCTCCCTCTTTCTGTCTTCCATATACAGGGTGTCCCAGAACTGAATGCGTTACCTGAAATGGGCAGGTTGGGGGTGAAATTCTGAGTCGATTGATATAAGCATGTGTGGGTCTCAGATCAACCCCTGAATTATTATTAAATTTTAAAAGCGGGCCAATCAGGTGCGCTCGTCTTAAAAACTTAATAACAATTGAGGGGTTAATCTGAGACCCATACATGCTTATACCAATCGACTCAGAATTTCACCCCCAACCGCCCCATTCCAGAGAACGCATTCAGTTCTGGGACACCCTGTACATGTGGTCTCAAAATGACGACATTTTAAGGGGTTATATACAGATAAATTTTCGAAAAATCGATTTTTTTAAATTCAATTTTCGTAGTGTACATTTATTTAAGGGGTTACCCCCACTTGCGATTTTGAAAAAATCAATTTTTTTATTGCATTTTTTTGAAGTATAAGTATCCGGGCCCATACTTCTGTATGGGCCCGGAATAGATGACTCTATGTAAGTTTACAAAAAAAATATTTTCTTCGTGTAAACTGAAATTGAAACTTTAAACACGTTTTTCTCAAAATGGCATTTCTGAAGTCGGTGACCAAGATTACTCGAACACTAATGAACCGATCTTCTTGAAATTTTGCAGGCTTATTTAATACATAAAAATGTAGTCTTTAATCGTTCGATTTTTTTTTCGAAAAAAATGGCCGTTTTATAGCCAAAAAACGGCCGTTTTTTTCCGTTAAAATCGAACCATTAACTTTGACTGTCCGCCATTTGTGAAAAATGAATATTTTTTAAAATCCTTCGATTCAAGACTAGTTTATACTTATATTTGACTAAATCCATCCGCATTTTTTTTTTTCAGATGATCCACTTCGCCGCAATGTTGGTCACCGCAAACCGTGTATATAAAAGCATTATTTTATTGACGGCCATTTGCCACTAAATAATGTAATATTTTTCAATAAAAAAATTACTGAAAGTTCTTCAAGATGTGTTTTTTAAGATGGTATATTGATCGATTAAAAAAGTTTTGTAGTTTTCTTTTAAAAAATTCATAAAAAAGGCCTTTTTTTGCGCTACAAGTGGGAGTAACGCCTTAAGTGCATACACAGAAAATGTCTTGTCAATCCGGCGAATATTCTCGAAGTTACACGCTCATTTGTAATGACGTGTCAGAGCGTTCGAAAATGCTTTTGAAACTTTAAACGCGTTTTTCTCAAAACTGTGTTTTTAAAGTCGGTGAGCAAGATTTATCGGAAACAGCTGAACCGATCAGTCTCAAATTTTAACACAATCTTTTCAAGTATATTTTGTAGTTGTTAATCGAAGGTTTTTTCTCACCGATAAATATTTTCCATTTTATTAACAATTTAAGGCCTAAATTTTTGTCAAAAATCGATTTTTTTTAGAAGCCGCCATTTTGTAAAAAATAATTATTTTGCTTAATCCTTTGATCAATTACAAGGTAATCCATTATATTAACGAATTATTTTTGGTTTTTTTTCATTTTAAATTATCCAGTCCAGAGATATCGTGCTCACCGCAAGACGCCTTTTTTTTAGTTGCTCCCGAAGGTCAGCTGTAGCAGCTCTCAAAAGAATTATCTTTACAAATTAAAAATGTTGAAATACAGTTAAAAGTTACCATGATATGTGTAAAAATTTTTATGTTAAGATATTTAAAGGTCTTCTCAAGAAAAATTATTGGAAAATCAATCTTTTTGGGCCTCCTGACTGTATATAACAATTACTATACGTTGCTCGATCGTGTAATTCTCCGTGACTAAACCTCAATACTTCCTGATGCCAATTGTCAAAGTTTAATACTCTATGTTCGCCACAAAAAAATGGCGCGCAATTCAAAATGTCAGGTCATTTTGAGACACCCTTTATGTTGCCCTCAACGTTATCGTCAAATCAAGTCCACCTGCATACATGTATTAGTTTTGCACGATATTAATTAAACTTTCTACCGTATCTATTCACACCCCAAAAAACTCAATTTCTTCCATTGCGAAGCGTATCTAATTTTTTTTTTCGCAAGGCTCACAGGAAAGGTTGCGAGGTCGATCTCTCCGATTTCTATGAGATTTGGCATGTTTGTAGAATAGGTAAAAATAGGCGACACATATTTTTTTATATCTGTGGAACCCGACTTTTAAGGGGTGAAAAGCACCCTCGAAAATAGGTTTTTCGTTTTTCGTCGATGACGGTATCGTTTTCATTTCCAATGTATAATACACGAAAACGTAAAAATTGTTGCAATTTGAATTTTTTTCAAATCTCGTACCGTTACAACGTCATCAACGAAAAACGAAAAACACCCCAATTTTCGAGGGTGCGTTTCAACCCTTAAAAATCGGGTTCCGCAGATATAAAAAAATACGTGTCGCCTATTTTTACCCATTCTACAAGAATGCCAAATTTCATCGAAATCGGAGGGATCGACCTCGCAACCTTTCCTTGATAGTGCCTATTTTTTAATTCTAGCCACGTGAGTCGCGAAAAACTGAAATGAGTTTTCCACAAAATTGCCGTATTTCATTTTTCCCACCGTTTTGGATACGTACACAATAAAAGGCGAAAAGAGGAATAGACATTAAGCTGCAAGTTGAAGTCAGGCGAATTTGGGACCAAAAGCCTCGTACACGTGTGTGTTGATATGCATACGTAACGTTTAACGGGGTTTTCACGGTTGTAATAACCATCAGGCGTATTAACTATTTTATGGAGCTATGGCTGCGTTTCATTAAATCGTCGGAATTGCCGTTTAGACGAGGGAGAGAGCGGAAGAGAAAAAGCGAGAGAGAAAGAGATAGAGGGGGGAGAGAGATTTTGGAGCAAAGCGAGTGAGAATATGACGTCGGGACGCTTTTATCGTGGCTTCTCAACAAAACGTCGTTAATTTTCCCCTCGTAATCGTCGCCATAGTCTTTTGGGACTCCCCAACGTGATGTATAAAGTTATATACATATACAGGGTGTCCTGTCATGAATGGATAATCCTGCAACTGTCGACAGGTCATATGTCCTATATGCTGGAATTTCAGTTTAGTATATACCCTGTACATACCCTATATATATACACACACACACCTAAATCTATATAAAAAGAGACGAGGATTTTCGACCTCGTTAGATGTATGCAAGTTGGCTATCGGCGCCCCTGACTGTTTTGACGACGGTCGTACATTTTTTTACAGGACGGTCGTTGAATTGACTTTTTTTTTTATAATTACGCTTATATTAATCTACTGGTAATTTTGAAGTCATTGGGGATTTCGTAATGTTGAGTATGGGAATAATTGGCCACTACGAAGATGGTCCACGGAAGCAAATGGCGTCATAATCACCTCTTGCCACGAATACACACACGGACACGGACACCCACACACACACGCACGCCCAGACACACACACACACACACACACACACGCACTCACACCCACATACACGCGGAAATACCCACACCCCAGTCACACACACACACACACACACACATTTGCACACACGCGCCCGCGTACACCCACACGCGCACACACACCCACCCACACGTGCACGCACACATGGACGCACGTGCACCCGTATACACCCACACGTAGTGACACGCGCACACACACACACCCATACGCGCATGCACACACACACCCGCATACACCTACACGCACTTACACGCGGACACTCACGCACACATACACGCAGGCACCACACGCACACACATATCTACACGCACGCATACGCGCACACACACACACACATACACACACACACACACACACGCACGCACGCACGCACACACAAAAACACACACACACACACACACACACACACACACACACACACGCACGCACGCACGCACACACATTCGAGGAGTTGGAGGAAGCTTGAAAGAAGCGAAGTGGGCAAAATACAAAAAGAAAGGGGGGCAGCGCGCGAGGAAGATGAAAAGAGAGAGAGATATTTAGAGATCAAGCAGCTTCCAATTTAATATGGAAATCCTTAATACGGCCACGACGAGGACGATGACGTTCTCTATCAAGAAAATCAATTACGCACGATGAATACAACATGAACGACAGTGAGTCAAGGAGTGGGGGGTGAAAAGGGTTTTCTCTCTCTCTCTCTCTCTCTCTCTCTCTCTCTCTCTCTCTCTCTCTCTCTCTCTCTCTCTCTCTCTCTCTCTCTCTCTCCCTCTCTCTTTCTCTCGCCTACTTTGTATTTGTCACCCTCTTATTTTGCGAATCACGTTCTCCCGATCGTTACGCAGCATAATTCTGTCGTTTAGAGCGGGACATGTGGGTGTATGTGTGGAGACGCGTGCGTGCGCACGTGTGTATGGAATCAATGGATTCGCCACCCCGTGGAGCGTAATCAGGACCTTCGTACACCCCCGACATAATTAATCGGTCAATTTACACCTGTAATTAAGTTCGAGGGGCCTTGCGTTTCCACGGTGCACACGAGGGACTCGTAACCCCTTTCCTCTTACCCCCCTCCCCGCCATCTTAATACCGTTTCACGACGCATTTTCCCCGATCTTTCAAGCATTTTGCCCGCCCTCCACACCGCCAATTTATTCTTGTCACTCTTCTCGCGATCGCAATGGTTAAAGAAAGTTCATTACTACGCTTTACCAATCAATTTCTTTATCGTTACGCTTTGCGTTGGAGTCGCGAAACTTTTCGACGTTTCACTGATGATTTAACACGATCTTTTCTTTTTTTTGTTGTATTTGTATTCACGAGCTTATATTGCCCAAAATAAATTGGTAATGACGGTTCTATCAATACCGATAGGCAAATAATGTTTTTAGCTATAATTGTTGGTCATGCAAATGAACCATGGGGGACTCAGACCTAGTTGGATTTTTTGAAAATATCGCTTTTTTGGTTGTCATCAGATTTTCGAAATATGAAATTTCACAAATGTTCTTTGGAAATTTTAAGTCGATCTGTTCAAAATTGAGAAAGTCATGGGAGTTTCAAGATCGGTGACCAGGATATCTAAAAAATTACTGCACCGAGCAACTTAAAATTTTACAAGTTTTTTTTACATATCAAAAAGCCGTCCTCGAACGAAGAAACTTTTTTTTATGCATAGTTTTTTTTATTAACATTTGTTATTAACAATTATCTGACGATTTTTAGGAAATTGTTTACTTTCCCAAAATTTGCCTAAAAAATCGTCAGATAATTGTTAATAACAAATGAACTATGCAATATAAAAAAAATCCTACGTACTTCTATAGACAATGTATCTTTCAAGATATATTCAACATTTCAAGTGAATCGGTTGAAAATTGTCTGAGTTACGTTTCCGGCCAACTTAAAAAATCCAGTTTTGGGATAAACACCGCACAGCCGCCATTTTCAAATTAATCGCTTTAAAAAAATTATTGTATACAATCACTGATATGTATGATAAACACCCTTTTTTGTAATCTCGATTTATTTCGTAGTTTTTCTGAAAAAAAATCCCCAAAAAGCCTATGTTTTATTACATTACACCTATATATGTATATGTTTCTATTTTATATTTAATAATTTAATTTTTATTCTAAGTTTATGTTACAATAATATTTTGGCAATTTCTGAAATATATAAATACTGTTTAACTATTTTATACGAAGAAAGTGGACTTACCTTGGCCGGGTCGGATTTTTCCGTTTGTTCGTCGAAGGTCTGCGAGCCCCGCGATATCGTGTTATTCTTTCTGGCTGATATAGTATTCGTGATGGTGTTGGGGGTCGTGACATCCTGCGAGGGTCGCACGAACTCGATTCTGCCACCCTCGACGACGATATTCGGTGCGGGTGGGAAATTTTCGGTATTACCGACCGCATCGCAGTACCCCAAGAGTCCGGCTTTCTCGCCGTACAGGGGATGAATTTGTCTAAAACAGTCGGTAAAGAAGAGGGGGTTGAAAAATTTTCTAGAGAAAAAAAGAACAAGTCGCGGCGCTCGTTCGTATCGAGTCAGCCTCTGCTGCTTCTTGCAATGCGCCCTTATATATTTTTTTTCGTCGAAAACGCGTTCTCGTCAGTCGATAATGCAGAGAGGGTAGCTTTCAACCCCCTTCGACTAGTACAACAGATGTCAAAGTTTTTGGCACCGACAATGAGAAATATCAACTCCCTTGGTTACGTTGAATTGCAGTCGTGCGGCTTGAGCGCCGTTGCGTCTCGTGTCAGCGAAGGGGTAGTTTCACCCCTTCGAAGAGTTCTAGATTTTCATCCTCAGTGGGAAGTACCTAACCACGATTTTTTTTCGCTCTTTCTCATAAATGATGTCCGTCTTTGTGCTCGATCAATTAGAATTCTGTTCGCAAGGGTATATTGATTTATTCAAGACTAGTTCACCGCCCGCGGCTTTGCTTGCGTAGACTCATGTTAAATGCTCCCTAATGAAATGTGCTCCTGAAATGTTTCATTAAGGAACACGTAGAATTGTGTTGAAGAGCATTAATACTAAGTTTCAAGTAAATCTGAGCAGATATTTCTTTTATCATACAAACTTTGCTACCCCCTTTCCCCCTTAAGGATTGAATTTTCAAAAACGCTGAAATTTCACTAATTGTGTCTAGGAGCAGTAATACAAAGTTTCAAGTAAATTTGATCCGATTTTGTAAATTTTCCATACAAACTTTGCCACCCTCTTTCGTTTAGGGGTTGAATTTCGAAAAACTAGAATACGTATGTTGTTAATTGTGTTGAAGAGCTTTAACTCTAAGTTTGAAGTAAATCTTCTGACCAGATTTTTTTAATTTTACATACAAACTTTAGCACCCTCTTTCTCCCCTTAGGGGAAGAATTTCTAAAAACGCGGAAATACGTGTTTTATTAATTGTGTCGAGAAGCACGAGTACCAAATTTCAAGTAAATCCGACCAGATTTTTAAAAATGTCCATACAAACTTTGCCACCCCTTTTCGTTTAGGGGTTGAATTATGAAAAACGCTAAAATACGTGTGTTATTAATTGTGTTGAACAGCTTTAACACTCAGTTTCAAGTAAATCTTCTGAACAGATTTTTGTTATTTTACATTCGAACTTTGCCACCCTCTTTCTCTCCTTAGGGGGTGAATTTCTAAAAACGCTGAAATACGTATTTCATTAATTGCGTCAAGAAGCACAAATACCAAATTTCAAGTAAATCCGACCAGATATTTTGAAATTGATATACAACCTTTGCCACCCTTTTTCGTTGAGGGGTTGAATTTCGAAAAACGTTAAAACACGTGTTTCATTAATTGTGTTGAAGAGCTTTAACACTAAGTTTGGAGTAAATCTTCTGACCAGATTTTTTTAATTTTACATACAAACTTTGCCACCCTCTTTCTCCCCTTAGGGGGTGAATTTCTAAAAACGCTGAAATACGTATTTCATTAATTGCGTCAAGAAGTACGAATACCAAATTTCAAGTAAATCCGACCAGATATTTTGAAATTGATATACAACCTTTGCCACCCTTTTTCGTTGACGGGTTGAATTTTGAAAAACGTTAAAACACGTGTTTTATTAACTGTGTTGAAGAGCTTTAACACTAAGTTTGAAGTAAATCTTTCGTCCAGATTTTTTAAATTTTACATACAAACTTTACCACCCTCTTTCTCCTCCTAGGGGGTGAATTTCTAAAAACGCTGAAATACATATTTCATGAATTGCGTCAAGAAGCACGAATACCAAATTTCAAGTAAATCCGACCAGATATTTTGAAATTGAGATACAAACTTTGCCACCCCTTTTCGTTTAGGGGTTTAATTTCGAAAAACGCTAAAATACGTATTTTATTAATTGTGTTGAAGAGCTTTAACACTAAGTTTCAAGTAAATCTTCCGACCAGATTTTTTTAAGTTTATATGTAAACTTTGTCACCCTCTTTCACCCCTTAGCGGTTCAATTTCTAAAAACGCCGGAACACGTGTTTCCTTAATTGTGTCAAGAAGCACGAATACCAAATTTCAAGTAAATCCGACCAAATTTGTTTAATTTTCATACAAACTTTTCCACCCCTTTTCTACCCTTAAAGGTTGAACTTCGAAAAATCCCTTCTTAGTGGATGCTTACGTCATAATAGTAACCTACTGTCTGAATTTTATCTAATTAGCTTCATCGGTTTTGGCTTGGCGTTGATGAATCAGTCAGAACATGTTCTTTTATATGTATAGATAAGGGTAGGTTTTATTCTCCCAACGTGTATAGCACAGTGATTTGCCAGAAACGGACAGGTGCGATAAAAAGATATTTATATTTGGGTCCATTCGATTTTTGGTAATACGGTGGACTAGAATTTCTATTTTTCTAATCTACTCTTTCTTTCTTTTTCTATTTCTATTTTTCTCTTACCTTGGTGAGGGCACAGGGCGTGATTTATCCAGTGCCAAGTCTGAGCTCAAGGGTGAATCCGTGCCGCGGCCGCTGGAAGCCCTATTAACACAAAATAAAATAATCGTGTGTGTTATTTTTATACATCATTTTGTACAAAATAAACATTAACAGTAATTAACCCATTATTAATATTAAAATCATAAATAATAATATCTTATTAATAAAAATGATATTAATATGACTAATAATCATACTATAAATAAGTAATAATAATAATATTCCTATGACAGATAAAATATAAAGTTTACGTGTTGATTCGTATAGCCCCTCTACCCAGTCCAAATACAACCCAACATTTAGATCGCAAGTTGAATGAATTTTAGACGGAAGGATATTGAGATTCTTGCCAAGAATGGGGTCCAATCAAGATCGAAACAAGCGTCAAGCTCAAATTGAACGTAGCCTAGAATTTGATTAATTCCATTTGTTGTTGTTGAAATAAAAATAATAATGATTACACTATTAAAAAACTATTAATTTAATTTAAAAAATAAAAAACTAATACTTTAATAAAAAAAATGTTTAAATATTAATTTAATTTTCAAAAATTAACAAAAAAACTTAATTAAAATAATTATTTAAAAAACTAATATTTACACTATCAAAAAAATTATTATTTCTATTATCATTACTACTATCATTATTATATAACGTTCTTATTTTTATGGATAAATAGTTCGTATAAAACAAAGGCGAACATCGCAAGAATTGTTGGAGTTTTCCAGTCGCTCTGCACCCACATACACGTCCATACACACGCACACGGGGAAGGCTTGAATCAGTTTGCATTATTAACCAGGTCACTGATCTCTTTGCTCCTCACTCGCGCGTAAATTTTTTTTTCCCACGGCTTTATTGTTTAATGGCCGAAGAGCGACTACGGTTTTGCAGAGACTGATAGAATCTTTCTTTTTTCTTTCTTTTTTTCCGACTGATGGAAAAGACTCCGCAGATAAATAATGAAAGACAAAAAAATAGGAACGAGTGTAATATATAGTATAGGGAGCTGGGCAATTCGTTTTTTGGCCTCATTAGAGACTTGAAGAGTTTCGGGGATGGCCGAGCGAACGAAATGAGAGGAGGGTAGTTGAGACCATAGAGGGATGAGAGAGAGAGAGAGAGAGAGAGAGAGAGAGAGAGAGAGAGAGAGAGAGAGGTTGCCCTGGAGCAAAAGCTCTTCACCTCCTTTCTCAACTCTTTCCCCTCTCGCCATCCTTTCCGAACGATACTTATCCGTCCTCCAAACTCTCGGCCAACTTTATCGTAATTTGGCAGGCCGACCTCTCTCACGAAAAAAACACCTCATCCATCGGAGATTCTGCGCAAAAACGAAGCGAACAGTCGTCCTTACATTGTCAGTTTATCAAATGTCCTTTCGATAAATTTTCACAAATTTTCGAATATTTTTATTCGTCTAATCTGAAATTTTCAATAAATTTTAGAATTTTTAATAATTTCAATGTTTTTTTAAATTGTCCATAGAGTTTTGTTTCCCATTCACAAAACGCTGAATTAAGGGTAATCATCACAGTGTAACATTTTCAAAAAATCGATTTTTTTGTTGCATTATCCGATAGTATACACGGTTATGAACGTTTCGTCCAATTTTCAGATCGAAATTCGAATTATTTCGGTCGCTACAGCCTTTCTTAGAAAAAGTGATTGGAGCGTGAGATCCCACTGCGAACTTTAAACGCGTTTTTTTTCGAAATGGTGTTTTTCAAAAGGGTGGCCACTCGCATAGGATGAGTTTTGAAGCTCTCCGTTTGAAATTTTGACAGAACATTCTTCATGTCATTCCTTATGTTGCTATGGAAGCTTTTTTTTAATCTTCCTATTTTTTTACGAAAAACTGTCGAACGAAGACTAAATTTCATACTTTTTGTACAAACCGCCGCCATTGTTTTGAAATTTCACTAAAAAAAACGTCCGTAGGCTTTACTACAGATTCTACGCAATCCTGGCCACCATGAGACACCATTTTTTCCACGGAATTTTCCGCAAATAAAAACAATGTTAAAAAATAAATAAAGAAATTAAAAAAAATCATTTTGTATTCTTCATCGGTGCTTCAATTTGTAAAAAAAAATTAGACCGATCAGCTTGTCCTATCCATCTAAAAAAAAAACGCGAAAATGGACTAATTTTCGGGCGGTAACACTGTGATGATCCCTTGAATTTACGCGAACGTTTTGTCAAACTTTTCCATTTTTTTAATCCGAATAGGGCGAATTTCATTCCTGTATGAATTTTGCCGATGTAAGAGGGTAAAAAATTCAGTATGTTTCATATTCTGCGAAATCGCTGGGGGCGAGCATGCAAGGGGTGAAACTTGGGTCGAGCGATATAGGGAGGTGCAAAGTGTATCTGTATATGTATACATACATTGGGTCTTTATATATCGTTCGACCCAAGGTATACCGGGTGTCTTATTTTCATCTTACACCCGATTTTTCTCGAAAAATAGACCCTTCATTAATCATTGAGTGTAATGAAACTTTTAGGACTCAAAGGGGGACCTTCAAAAAAGAAATCTTTTTTATTCCAAAATCCAAAATGGCGACGTTAAGATGGCCAACATGTTTTTTTTTTAAATGGGATCATGAATTTTTTCCACTAAAACGTTTATCGGGCCGAAACTAACAACTTTTATAGGAAACGTTTTTTCATAACGTTTGTAATTTTGAGGTTAGAATACCATTTTTCACTGTTTCAGCGCTATCCAGAACGTACCACGAGGAGGTGAAGTCTTTAAGGGGTTACCCCCACTTGCGATTTTGAAAAAATCGATTTTTTTTTATTGCATTTTTTTTAAGTGCAATTTGAAGTGCAGTTTTTTTTTGATGCCCGGAATAGATGACTCTATGTAAGTTTGCAAAAAAAAATATTTTCTTCGTGTAAACTGAAATTGAAAGTTTAAACGCGTTTTTCTCAAAATGGCATTTCTGAAGTCGGTGACCAAGATTACTCGAACACTAATGAACCGGACTTCTTGAAATTTTTCAGGCTTATTTAATACATAAAAATGTAGTCTTTAATCGTTCGATTTTTTTTTTCGAAAAAAATGGCCGTTTTATAGCCAAAAACGGCCGTTTTTTTTTCGTTAAAATCGAACCATTAACTTTGACTGTCCGCCATTTTGTGAAAAATGAATAATTTTTAAAATCCTTCCATTAAAGACTAGTTTATACTTATATTTGACTAAATCCATCCGCATTTTTTTTTCAGATGATCCACTTCGCCGCAATGTTGGTCACCGCAAACCGTGTATATAAAAACATTATTTCATTGACGGCCATTTGCCACTAAACAATGTGATATTTTTCAATAAAAAAATTACTGAAAGTTCTTCAAGATGTGTTCTTTAAGATGGTATATTGATCGATTAGAAAAGTTTTGTAGTTTTCTTTAAAAAAATTCATGAAAAAGGCCTTTTTTTGCGCTACAAGTGGGGGTAACGCCTTAACATCCCTAGTGTAAGTGTGCTGGTGTGTGTGGGTGTGAGTCTGTTTGCGTTTGTTTGGGTTTGTTTGATAATGGAAGTGCCGAGCCGCAGAGACCTAATCCTTGTTTGGGTTTGTTTTGGTTATTAAACAAACCCAAACAAACTTCCACCCACACACACACGCACACTTACGCTAAGGATGTTAAAGACTTTACCTCCACGGGGTATATTCTGGATAGCGCTAAAATAGTAAACAAATACTATTCTAACCTAAAAATGATGAAAGTTATCAAAAAACTTTTCCCACAAAAGTTGGTAGTTTTGGCCTGATAAATATTTCGGTAAAGAAAAAAATTCATGATCCCCTTTTAAAACAACGTTTCGGCCATTTTGAATTGTGGACCCAAAAACATGTTTTTCTTTGCTTCCCCCTTCGAACCCTAAAAGTTTTATTATACCTAATACTTGATCAGCGCAGTATTTTTCGGGATAAATCAGATGTAAGATTCAAATGGGACACCCGGTGTGCGTGTGTGTGTGTGTGTGTGTGTGTGCGGGGGCGCGCGCGCGTGTGTACACAAGCGCATTCGATTGATTTTCAACACTTGTCGTATGCACCGAATACCGAGTTTTCAACTACGCAGAACCAAGCTGAACTACGCTTTTACGTAGTATAAGGGAATAAAATGACTGTAGTCCAACAGCTTTGGAGATTTGTCGAGGGTGAGAGTAGCGAATTCTGCTACGAAACGAGAAACCCAGTGGTTTCGTGCCCAGGAAACAAATCGATTTGAGCCTCTGTATACATATTATCTACATATCTATAAAAACAGACAAACAAATGTCTTCATGCATACACAGACATATATATATATATATATATATGTATGTATGTATATATATGTGTATATATATATATATATATATATATATATATATATATATATATATATATATGTGTAAGGGATTTTGAGTGCTACTTCTAGTTGAAATTTTTGAAAATCTCGATTTCTGGTTATCGACGGTTACTTAAAGTATGCGACAAATATACTGCATTTCAAAAATATTCTCTGAAAATTTCAAGCCAATCCGTTAAAAATTGAGGGAGCTATCGGCGTTTACAGGCGTTCCAGCGTTTTTCTCAAAACTGCATTTCGAAGTTGGCGGGGAGGATTACTAAAAAACTGTTGGGCTGATTGAGTTGAGACTTGGTAGAAATATTGATAATATTAAAATGTATCTCGAAAGTGTAACAACTTTTATTTCAATATCTATAATATAAACCTATCAAAAAATCATAAAAATAGCCTTTTTAGCGTCTAAATTGAGGAGATTAAAAGATCCTTTAAGATTAGTTTTGTATACTTAAATAAATTATTAAAGTATACCTAATGTTTGATGATTATAAAATAATTATTTCTTAGGTAAAAAAATCCCTCAAAATTGCTTAATTTGTTCCCGTTTAAATGTACAGTAGAACCTCGATTATCCGAACTAATTGGGACCGAGACTAGTTCGGATAATCAAAAGTTCGGATAATCGAACGTGGGTCTTTTGGAACGAGATCATAAACAACACTTTTTTACATAAAAACAGTACATACATATATATTAAAATTTGACATACATATTAACGTTGACGTTAAATTGAATTAAATTAAAATTTTACATTTTAAATTAATTAAGTTATTTAATTTAACTTAATCGAATTAAGTTAAATTAAAATTTGCCATACATATTAACGTATTTTAAACACCTGAAAAAAGTCGAATGCCTTTTATTATATTTTTTAAAATAAATTCGTCCATTTTTAATTGACGAACGGCTGTAAGCCGTTTTTGATCGGCTAAGTCTCGCAGCCGTTTGAGAAGGAGGTGTTGCGTTGGTTTGCTCATTGTTGCTCACGGCGGTGGCAGCGAGCAACAATGTATCTTTCGCGCCAACGTTCGGATAATTGAGCGTTCGGATAAACTAAGTCATCGTTCGGATAATTGAGGGTTCGGATGATCGAGGTTCGGATAATCGAGGTTCTACTGTATATCCCTCTTTAAGACATTCGCCTCTGACAAGGAACACATGTACGTGAGAAAGGATTGACAACTATGAGGCACGTATTTTTTTTTTTTGTTATCGATGGAACAGCGTTTTTAAGGGAGGAAACCACCCTGAATTGGAATGAAATTCACGAAATTAAAAAAAAAAACAAGGAAGGAGACCAAACATACCCTGAGTCTCAAAAATAGTAAAGAAATCTTTCCTTAAAAAAATTATGAAAATCGGCTATTTTTTCCTCGCTTAAAATCTCCCCCCCCCCCTTAATTATCAGATTCGAGCTCATTGATTCAATTTTTTCGAGAAACGCTGAAGGCCTTAGGCCACTATAGAGGCCGAAAAAATAGGCTTTTTGGGGATTTTTTTTCGGAAAAACTACAAAATAAATCGAGATTACAAAAAAGGGTGTTTGTCATACATATCAGTGACTGTATACAGTAATTTTTTTTAAGCGATTAATTTCAAAATGGCGGCTGCGCAGCGATTATCCCAAAACTGCATTTTTTAAGTTGGCCGGAAACATAACTCAGACAATTTTCAACCGATTCACTTGAAATGTTGAATATATCTTGAAAAATACATTGTCTATGGAAGTACGTAGGATTTCAAACGCCGCACAGCCGCCATTTTAAAATTAATTGCTTCAAAAAAATTATTGTATGCAGTCACTAAAATGTCTGATAAACACCCTTCTTTGTAATCTCGATTTATTTTGTAGTTTTTCTGAAAAAAGAATCCCCAAAAAGCCTATTTTTTTCGGCCTCCAGAGTGGCCTAACCCCTAAATTTATTTTTGCCAATTTTCGGAAAAGGTGAGAAGGGAAGGCACGAGAAGAAAGAAATAAAAAGCAAAGTAGTTCGAAAATGCACATAGGTCGAGCGATACACGACGGAAAGGTGAAACGCACGTGAGGCGGAGGAAACCAAACGTGTGGGTTATTTTTTTTTAGCCACGGAAAGTCCCAGGAGAATAACGGAGACTTGTTGGGCAGTTGCGCTGTCCAATGGCTATTGTATAATGTCCCATTGTAACTTTACACGGCGAAATATATAAGACCGTAAATATTGGCTCACACGATTATTTTTTTTTCTCTCTCTCTTTCTGCCTTTTTCTCTGTCTCTCCACTGAACTAACCCGTTCATTGTATATATTCTGGGACAATGGAAAAGGGGGCCCCGCACGGTCGGAACGATAAGCAACGATAATCGCCAACCCCACACAAGAAATATATATCAAAGGGAGTGTCCATTTTCTTTTCTTCCATTTTTTCCTTCACTCCATTTTTTTCATCCACTCGAGCTGGAGCAAAGTTTTCATCGTGTCAGCAATCGTATAAAACAGGAAAAAAAAGAAAAGTAACATATCCCTGGTACCAGTCTCCTCATCGATCCTGCGGAAAAGCGCGACGAATGATTTCTTTCGTTCTTTTTTTCATCATTTTTTAAATCACAAAGCTTTTGCCTTTCTCGCAAAAGAACCCATTTCCTTTCACGTCCCGCGTCATACGCTATTCGTGCTTCGGAGTGTACACATATATACCGGGTGTCCCATTTTTAATCTCGAATTTTAATCTCCCATTTATCTCGAAAAATACTGCTCAGTTCAAGTATTGAGTACCACAAAACTTTTAGAGTTCAAAGAGGGTTAAAAAAATCTTTTTGATCTTCAATTCAAAATGGCGACGTTGAGATGGCTGACATGTTCTTTTGAACGGGATCATGCATTTTTCTACCAAACCACTTATCAGGCCAAAACTAACTCTTGTAGGAATTTTTTTTTTGATGATGTTCATAATTTTTAGGTTAGAATGCCATTTTGTGCGACTTAGGCGCTATCCAGAATGCACCACGAGGAGGTAAACTCTTCAACATCCCGAGTGTAAGTGTGCGTGTGTGTGTGGATTAGTGTGCGTGTGTTTGGATTTGTTCGATAACCCAAACAAACCCAAACAAACTCACACACATGCACACTTACACTTGGGATGGTGAAAACTTTACCTTATTTTGGTACGTTCTGCGCTAAAATGGTGAAAAATGGCATTCTAACCTAAAAAATTGTGAACGTCATCGAAAAACTTTTCCTACAAATCCTTACTTTTGGCCTGATAAATGTTTTAGTAAAAAAAATCATGATCCCATGAACAAAAAAACATCTTGGTCATCTCAACGTCGCGATTTTGAATTTTGGACCAAAAAAGATTTTTTTGAACCCCCCTTGAACCCTAAAAGAAACCCTTATACTCAATACTTGATCGGAGCAGTTATTTCGAGATAAATCAAGTGTCAGATTAAAAAGGGACACCTATATATATATATATATATATATATATATATATATATATATATATATATATATATATATATATATATATATATATATATATCATATCGACGATTGCGGAAAGTTTCGTTGCCCTTCTCGTTCACCTTTTCTCCTCTGTACTAGGGAAAAATCGTTTCCACTCACGTACTCGGTCGACCTCTCATTCGCTCTCGCAAATTTGTGCGTCGTTAAAACTTTTTTCTTTTTCATTTTTTTCATTAATTTTTGCACCTCCGTTTTTCTGGCCCTTTATGTGTATGGAGAAAGGTGTTTTTCGAAACTTAAGGCCTTCCATACGCGAAAAATTCAAAATTTTTAATTTTTTAAGTTATTTTTTATTCCATCAGCCCGAACGGTTAGGAATATTTTAAGCTTTTCAAAATTTAAAAATTCCAAAAGTGAGGTAATATTGCATTTATAATAGATACTGCGCGGCGCGCCCGGCCGCCAACTTCAAAGTCGTTTTGCCACGATTCACTTTTTTGAACCTTGTGAAAGTTCTAACTCTCGAACGAAGGTTCAGATCGCTTTGAAATTTTTACAACATATTCTTAGTATCATCACCTATCGCGTGATTCACAGAAAAAAAATTCAATGACATAAAAAAATATGAAAAATAAAATATCGACAGAAAATTGAGTAAAAAATTTTAAGTTCGAATTCTTATTATAATAATTTTTTTAAATAATATTGTTGGTTCATAATGAACATACATTCATTACGCAATTATAAATATGTTCATTTTTTTCAGACACCCACATCGATGCCGAGAATCTTCACCATCAACGCGCGCGCAAAAAAAATACATTGCTTTATTATGTTATATCTCCGCCATTTGTTAATATTTCTGATGTTTTTTACATATACTTAACCATGTGCATAAATGTCCATCTGTAAAAAAAATGATATCAATATATGCGTCATTATTTTTTAACCGCGTCTAGAAAAGTACTTTCGAAAATCGGCGAAATCGCGTATGTAATGTTGACTATGGGGGTAGGCGATGAGGACGATTAAGGAGGCAGTCCACTTTGAAAATTTCAAAAAAACGATTTTTTTAAACTGTTTTCGAAAGTACATACATTCAAAAATATTGTGTCAAAATTTTGTGAAAATCTGAGCTCTCTAAGTATTTTTTTTACCTGAACGTCAGCACCTCATTTCGTCTACCTGAGCGTATCGCGCGATCGGCCGATCATAGATCAGGTTGATAAAAAAGTTTTGTCGCAAAAATTTTAAAAATGTCTTTTTACGTATTGACGCAATATGACATCGAGCTATGTCGAAAATATTCTAGAATGTTTTCTATTCTTCCGCGTGACGGGGTATAAAAGGGCGAGCGCGCGTTCTAGTGGACAGAAATGGCTTCGATCTCGCAGGAGCAACTTCGAGCGATCATTTTTTACGAGTGGCGGCGCGGCACGAACGCAAGCACAACTGCTAAAAATATATAGGATGCATTCAGCGAGAATGTAGTTTCTCATCGAACAGTCCAGCGTTGGTTCAATCGTTTTAAATCTGGAGACACAAGCCTTGAAGATAAGGAACGTTCCGGACGACCGTCGACCATCGATGATGAAGCATTACTCCGCTGCATCAAAGAAAAACCGGAAGCAAGTACGCACGAGCTAGCAAGAGAACTTTGCTGCACCCAACCGTCAATAGTCAATCACTTACACAACTTGGGATACAGGAAGGTTATAGCTCAATGGATACCACACCGTCTCACCGACGACAATAAGAACTGTCGCGTGACCATCTGCCAGTCTCTCCTGCTTCGCCACCATCGCAAGGAGTTTTTAGAAGATCTTGCGACGGGAGATGAAAGCTGGGTCTTGTATGATAATAGAACGCGTTTAGCCTACTGGCTTCCTATCAGAGAAAAACCGCCACACCAACCGAAATCTGATCGTCACTCACAAAAGGTTTTGTTGTGCTGTTTCTGGGACGCAAAGGGAATGCTGTTTCACAATTTTCTCCGTGTAGGTAAGACGATCTCCTCTACACGATACATCGAAAATCTCCAGGAATTGGCAAAAGCTATAAGAAAAAAACGGACAAGACGCGCGACTGTGCACCTTCTCCACGACAACGCGAGACCCCATGTCGCAAAGGAAACCCACAAAACAATCACTGAGCTTCACTGGAATACCGTTCCTCATCCACCATACTCTCCCGACATCGCGCCATCTGACTACCATTTGTTCAGACATTTGAAGGCATATTTGAGAAACAAAACTTTCGAAAACGTCGACGATCTCAGAAGGGATATTTCAATTTCCTTTGAGTTCCAGCCGCCGCAGTTTTGGGCAAAGGGAATAAATGAGTTGCCAACTAGATGGTCAAGTGTCATAGAAACCGATGGCGAATATATTGTTGATTAGAAATGTTTTGTATAAGATATATAAATAAATAAATTATATTGAAATTATTGCGACCAAACTGTTTTATCAACCTAATATAAACTTCAAACGCGTTTTTCTCGAAACAACGTTTTCAAAATCTAGCTCCATCGTATCTCTAAAACTAAAAAACCGATTCTCTTGAAATTTGAACCACATATTATAAACATGATTTGCAGCAAGATGACCCTCGATGGTTTTGAAATTTTGATTTTTACTCTTTTTTTTGCGAAAAACTGCGAAAAACGCGTTTTTTTTACTTTTTTCGTTCTTCATCTGCCATTTTTTTTATTTTTTGATAAAACTTTATATCCGAGGGTCGTTTCGAGCTGGTGTCATACAGAATCTAATGGACTTTGATTTTTTTGTTTCAGACAAGCCGTTGCCGAGTTGTGATGGAGCTACCTAGCGCACCTATTTTTGAGGCGTTACGTTAAACTATAGTTTTTGTACTTAAAAAATGAATAAAAATGAATAAATTTTTTTTTAATGTATTTCAAGACTTTATTTATCAAGCCCAACAACTTTTATATTCACATCTTTTACAAAATCCTCAGAAGAATCCTCAAAAAAAGTACTCTGACAAGTACTAGATTATAGTACCTAATTTAATAATCTTTTTGGTTTTTTTTTCAGATGATTTTTGAAGAAACGCCAGTGGGTACCGTATACGCAGATTTTTTTACGACGCTCCAACCCGTGCGGAAATTGAGTTGGGGCTGTGATCGGGCCCCAATAATATTCCCCTAACTTTATTCGGGCCCTGATTTGGAAGCCACATGAGGGCCGTTAGCGACCGGTCACACTTTGTCAACAAGGGCCATTAAAGGCGCATCGACCGGGGCCTCATAAGTTGCCTCAATGGCGCCTCATCAAAACCATTGTAGCGCCCTGAAAATGCCTCAACAGCGCCTCATCATAACCATTTCAGCGCCATAAAATATCCGTATCAGTGGATATACGTGTATGTTAAATGCGTCAGGGTATATCTGTATTTGTTTTTATGTAATTGTTCATGTGCATAGGTGTGGGCGTGAGTACATGTGTATGTATGTGGGCGCGCGTAGAAATGTGATTGCGTATTTGCATGTGAGCCTTTATGACACACTGCCATGACAAAATTAATACAAAAAATAATCCTTTCTAAGGAATGGATGTGTAGTAGAAATAAAAAAAATATATGGGTCTACTGAATCACTAGAATCTATTTCCATTGAGGGAAAGATCTGGAAAACAAAGACCAATTTATTTACTTATCCTACACAGTCAGATAAAGTTTATGAATGGGAAATATCAGCGAAGTCTTGAGAAGAAATAATTTTCCCGATGATGAGTATTGAGCGGAAATTAGTTGCTATAAAAATGTCGAGAAAACCGGTCGGGACTGTTCACACTTATGCGCTAGCATTACTCCATGTATGAGTGAAACCATGAGTAATTGTTTGTATCTATGTAAAAGGTTTCTTTAATTTGATAAATAAATACTGTCTGATGTTTGTCTGCATATTTGTGTTCATCGTTGATTTTTTATTTGCTAATGCTCTTACGCTTTTTCCCAATTTGAGTTGGATAATATTATTCGATCGATGTATATAATCGATTTGAATAATTGAAACACCATCAACCATGTAGCCTAAGCTATTTATACTGGTTTATCGCTGTATTAGTCAGATCTGGGCCTATTGTGGAAATCCCTACTTGTTTATCCCTATACTGGCCAAGTCTGGACCCATTGTGGAAATCCCTACAGGTTTATCCCTATAACGGCTAAGTTTATCCCGATAATGGCCAAGTCTGGACCCATTGTGGAAATCCCTACTAGGGTAAGCACTAGGGAAGCCCTGAAAGGCCCTTATTTTTATTAGGGATGCCCTATCAGTTTTCCGCACGGGAGGGATCATACAATATCCTTGTATATTTTTGATATTTTTAAATAAAGAAAATTAAACATATTTGTGAACGTATATACTTTTATATAATTAAAACCCCAATCCGAAATTTCAAATAGTTTTCCTTGAAAAAAATTCACAAAAATGACCTTTTTTCCGGCTCCTAGGTGTATATCTCCCCTTAATTGTCCGAAACATTTAATTGAGTACGTTGCTTCCAAAAAATTCCCGACAATCACCCAAATTTTCAGCGTTCACACTGGTATAGCCCCTTAACAAAATGAAGCCATTGAACACACCTCACGTTTAGTCAAGGTTTCATTGGGATTGTGTGAACGGTTGGGCAGCTATAGACCTCTGAAAAAAAAGAGCCACTGATCCCACTCTGACCCTACTTATGTTGACCATGTCATGATTGCGGTGTCAATAAACTATGGAGAATTTTGTTATCCCCTCTTTTACCATGGGCGATTTTTGTAAATATCATGGACTTTTCTCTCAGTGTTCAAACAATAATAATAATAATTGGAAGAATGATAACATCAAAAATGAGTAATTAAAATAATATAAAGCGACTCCAGTTTAATGACACTTGAGTAGGGCTTCCATTCACACATAGGCTCTATCGTTTGAGCCTATTAGGGTGATTTTTCAACGGAGACCAAATTAGCACTCAGTGTCTTGATGGGATCACAAGGGTGGCGTGAAATCTCAAGGAAAAAAGAAGATTCTTGATCTTATCGTACTGAAATAGTCCTTCGGCGTAGGAGCGAGGTTCGAGCAGGGAAGAATAAAGAGAAGCAAAGGTAACGAGATAGAAGGTGTATGCAGACAGCAGAGAGCGAGATTTCTTCGCGGGCTGTCGTGTCATCGAGTTCGAAACACCGTTACATGTCCTCGTCTGTGGTTAAGGGGTTACCTCCACTTGCAATTTTGAAAAAATCGATTTTGTTATTGCATTTTTTTGAAGTGCAATTTGAAGTGCAGTTTTTTTTGATGCCCGGAATAGATGACTCTATGTAAGTTTACAAAAAAAATATTTTCTTCGTGTAAACTGAAATTGAAACTTTAAACGCGTTTTTCTCAAAAGGGCATTTCTGAAGTCATTGACCAAGATTACTCGAACACTAATGAACCGATCTTCTTGAAATTTTGCAGGCTTATTTAATACATAAAAATGTAGTCTTTAATCGTTCGATTTTTTTTTTTCGAAAAAAATGGCCGTTTTATAGCCAAAAAACGGCCGTTTTTTTTCGTTAAAATTGAACCATTAACTTTGACTGTCCGCCATTTTGTGAAAAATGAATATTTTTTAAAATCCTTCGATTAAAGACTAGTTTATACTTATATTTGACTAAATCCATCCGCATTTTTTTTTCAGATGATCCACTTCGCCGCAATGTTGGTCACCGCAAACCGTGTATATAAAAACATTATTTCATTGACGGCCATTTGCCACTAAACAATGTAATATTTTTCAATCAAAAATTACTGAAAGTTCTTCAAGATGTGTTCTTTAAGATGGTATATTGATCGATTAAAAAAGTTTTGTAGTTTTCTTTTAAAAAAATCCATGAAAAAGGCCTTTTTTGCGCTACAGGTGGGGGTAACGCCTTAAAGCACATACGAAGGACGAGAGAGAGAATGAGAGAAAGAGAAAGCGAGAGAGAGAGAGAGAGAGAGAGAGAGAGAATGGAAGAACTGTTTCTTATTGACAGGCCGAAAAATTGGCACTGCAAGCATATATTTTAGTCCATGTGATTATTTTTTTTCATTACACATTACATTGAATTTTGTAATGAAAATGTTTCACATAACAAATTCCAATGTAATGAGTAATGGAATTTTTTTACAATACACAATACAAAGTAATGAGTAATGAACATTTTTTACATTACAAAATACAAAGTAATGAGTAACAATTTTCTTTTACGTTAGTGAATGTAATGTAATGGGTAATGAAATATTTTTTCATTACCCATTAAAAAAGTAATGAATAATACATTACTTTTTCATTGCAAATTTCGCAACCCTGCTTATACCCCTAATAGTCCAGAATAATAATATTTTATTAGTTTTAAGGGGCTATACCAGTATGAAAAGCTTCGGCCTTTCAGCAGGCATTTTCGAGGAAGAGGAGGGTCCATTGTATGGGCCAGGTATAGCTGATTAGCAGTTTTTATGGTAAATATCATTTTATCTGGCAAAAATTGATAGTCAAATCTTTAAACCCGTTATTCTCGAAATGAGATTTTCAAATTTGCTGACATTGTAACTCAAAGATCAATTATCTGATTGACTTGAAATTCGAACTGAGTACTCTTGAATATGTTTACTTCACAATGACGTAGGATATTTTTCATTGGATAAAAATTGACGATTTGGCATTGAAAAAAACGACCATTTTATAGGCAAGAAAACAGACTTTTTTATAACTACGCCATTTTGTTAGATTTTGTAATATATTTTTCTATGAAAAAATTGTGTAATATAGGTCAAATATGAGGCATTCCACGTCAATTCAGGCAGTAAAAAAAATCCACAAATAATTTTGAAAAATCGAATTACTTTATTGAAAAATATTCACCGAGTGTCGACATTTTTTTTAAATTTCTGACGTTTTTTCTCGTTGATTACCATTTTTTAATATTTTTCCATTCAAACGGCTGTATCTTTGGCAGGATTTGACGTATTTACATTCGTAAAAAACGAAAATGTGCGTCTTTTTCTAGTCTTCCAGAAAAAAATTAATTTCGATTTTATTGAGCAAGTCGAACGTCCGTTTCAGGGCAAAATATGCAAAAATATTTTTTTTCTCAAGGAAAGACACTCGTTATTTTATTTTGAAGAATTTCCCCGAATTGTGAATACGAAAAACGGATTTTTGGTATTTCTTATATCATGGGATTCCTAAACACCATGAAGTAACAGCTATTTTCATTAAAAAATTTTTTGTTATTAATATTCGATTGAAGAGTGTGGAGCACTCGCTGTATGTTTACCAGGTTTTTGAAATACATATGACATATATGTCATATGTATCGGAGCCTTGCAGTGCTCCACACTCTTCTATCGAAAATCATTTAAAAAGTCTAAAAAAATAAAAATAGCTGTTACTTCACGGTGTTTAGGAATCCCATAATATAAAAAATACCAAAAATCCGCTTTTCGAATTCACAATTCGGGGAAATTAAAAAAAAAATAACGAGTGCCTTTCCTGGAGAAAAGAAATATTTTTGCATATTTTGCCCTGAAACGGACGTTCGACTTACTCAATAAAATCGAAATTAATTTTTTCTGGAAGGCTCGAAAAAGACGCACATTTTCGTTTTTTACGAATGTAAATACGTCAAATCCTGCCAAAGATACAGCCATTTGAATGGAAAAATGTTAAAAAATGGTAATCAACGAGAAAAAACGTCAGAAATTTTTAAAAAATTTCGACACTCGGTGAATATTTTTCAATAAAGTAACTCGATTTTTCAAAATTATTTGTGGATTTTTTTTTACTGGCTGAAGTGACGTAGAATGCCTCATATAGCCAAATATATTCTTAATTTTCCGAAACATTTAATTGAGTACTTTTCTTCCAAAAAATTCCCGAAAATCACCCAAATTTTCAGCGTTCCCACTGGTATAGCCCCTTAATTATTATTTCTGAATATTATGTCTAAATATGGTCGAATTAATTGCATGATTTACAATACATTGTACATTCACACTAAATCTAACATACACATTTTCGAAATACTGAAAGTGGTTTCTTTTTTTTTTGTTAAATTTTCAATTTCTTCTTTTTTGAAGAGTCGCACGCTAAAGTCGTAGATGGAATATCCAAGCGCTTCGCAGGAGCTCGCTCGACGATAATTCCTTATGCCCATCATCGTTTTCATTCGCGTTCTCCCCCGGTCTTTTATCCCCTACCGCAACGAAATCTTAGATCGTTAATGCTCTTTCGTATAAACGCGAAAGCAGGAGAAAGATAAAGTGGCGGAGAGACCGCCGTGGCTGGCTGAGCGAAAAAAAGGACCGAATGGCACATAATCCATGTCGCTTTATGGGATAGCTGCCCCCCCCCCCGCTCGTCACGGGCTACCACCCACATCATTTCCGTTTCCTATTTCATTTTAGTCGCTATACCTGCCTTCTTAAGCTATTAGGCCATTCTAGAGGCCGGAAAAATTGGCTTTTTGGGGATTTTTTTCTTCAGATAAACTGCAAAAATTAATCGAGATTACAAAAAAGGGTATTTATTATACATATCAGTGACTGTATACAATAATTTTTTTGGAGCGATTAATTTAAAAATGGCGGCTGTGCAGCGTTTAACTCAAAACTGCATTTTTTTAGTTGGCTTCGATTTTGTTAAAATTTGGATATGTTATAAAGCACCGAAAAGTAAGCAAAACGTATTTTTTTTATTGGCGGAAAAACGGTTTTAAGGGCTGAAACGCACCCTCAAAAATGAGGATGTTTTTCGTTTTTCGTCGATAACGTTTTAAGGCGTTACCCCCACTTGTAGCGCAAAAAAGGCCTTTTTCATGAATTTTTTTAAAGAAAACTACAAAACTTTTTTAATCGATCAATATACCATCTTAAAGAATACATCTTGAAGAACTTTCAGTAATTTTTTTATTGAAAAATATTACATTGTTTAGTGGCAAATGGCCGTCAATGAAATAATGTTTTTATATACACGGTTTGCGGTGACCAACATTGCGGCGAAGTGGATCATCTGAAAAAAAATGCGGATGGATTTAGTCAAATATAAGTATAAACTAGTCTTTAATCGAAGGATTTTAAAAAATATTCATTTTTCACAAAATGGCGGACAGTCAAAGTTAATGGTTCGATTTTAACGAAAAAAAAAACGGCCGTTTTTTGGCTATAAAACGGCCATTTTTTTTCGAAAAAAAAATCGAACGATTAAAGACTACATTTTTATGTATTAAATAAGCCTGCAAAATTTCAAGAAGATCGGTTCATTAGTGTTCGAGTAATCTTGGTCACCGACTTCAGAAATGCCATTTTGAGAAAAACGCGTTTAAAGTTTCAATTTCAGTTTACACGAAGAAAAGATTTTTTTTGTAAACTTACATAGAGTCATCTATTCCGGGCATCAAAAAAAAACGGCACTTCAAAAAAATGCAATAAAAAAAAATCGATTTTTTCAAAATCGCAAGTCGGGGTACCCCTTAACGGTACGAAATTTAAAAAAAATTCAAATTGCAACAATGTTTATTTTTTTGTGCACTATACATTGGAGATGAGAACGATAACATTATCGACGAAAAACGAAAAACACACCTATCTTCGAGGGTTCGTTTCACCCCTTAAAACCGTTTTTCCGCCGATAAAAAAAGTACGTATCGCTTACTTTTCGGTGCTTTGTAACATATCCAAATTTCAACAAAATCGAAGGGTGTCACCTGAGGGATGTTCCTTGTCAGACAATTTTCAACCGATTCACTTGAAATGTTGAATATATCTTGAAAAATACATTGTCTATGGAAGTATGTAGGATTTTTTTAATATTGCATAGTTAATTTGTTATTAACAATTATCTGACGATTTTTTAGGCAAATTTTCGGAAAGTGAAAAATTTCGTCAGATAATTTTTAATAACAAATGAAGTATGGAATATAAAAAAAAATCCTACGTATTTCCATAGACAATGTATTTTTCAAGATATATTCAACATTTCAAGTTAATCGGTTGAAAATTGTGTGAGTTATGTTTCCGGCCAACTTAAAAAATACAGTTTTGAGATAAACGCTGCACAGCTGCCATTTTGAAATTAATCGCTTCAAAAAATTATTGTATACAGTCACTGATATGTATGATAAACACCCTTTTCTGTAATCTCGATTTATTATGTAGTTTTTCCGAAAAAAAATCCCCAAAAAGCCTATTTTTTCGGTCTCTGGAGTGGCCTAACCCCTTAAGATAACACTCACGAAAATTTACAAATATACGGCATGGAAAATATACAAAACTGTTTTAAAATATAATGAGATTTAAAGGCCGAGAAATAATTATTTACCGTTGACGCCGTGCTCTTAATTAAGGGGGTTTCAATATTTGAAACTGTGGACATGGACAAAAAACGACCGAGTCAATGAACAATAAATTTTGCGTGATAAGTAATGAACTCTGCACGCAAGCGTTAAACTCAAGTTATGAATTAAATTTCTAAATTCTATTCTGAGCATTTTTAATCGAACATACATATATTCATTGAATAATACGATGAAGACACTCAAGTAGGTAATAAGCCAAATATTCGAATTACATAACGAATGTTACTTAGTAAATATATTAACAAAATTGCATTAATTATTCAAATTTAAAAGAAATAAAATAAAAATATTATAACTTTAGTAAAATAATGAATGAAGTACTCAGTTGTATTTTTTTTCCTCCCACCCTAATTTAATTCTGATGACATTTTTTTTATGTGCACGTACAAATGTGTGGAAATTAATTAAAAAACGACCGAGTCGATGAACAATAAATTTTGCTTGATAAGTAATGAACTCTACACGCAAGCGTTACATTTACGTTATGAATTAAATATCTAAGTTCTATGATGAATATTTTTAATCGAACATATAGATATTCATTTGATAATACGAGCAAGGCACTCAAGTAATTATCAAAATATTCAAATTACATAACAAATATTATTTATCAAATATATTTAAAAAATTGAATTAACAACTCAAATTGAAAAGAAATGGAACAAAAAATTGCAACTTTAATAAAATAATGAGTCATATTTTTTCCTCTCCCACCCTGATTTAATTAGGATAACATGTTTTTATGTGAAATTACAAATATGTGGACATTGACAAAAAACGATCGAGTCGATGAAAAATAAATTTTGTGTAATAAAGAATGAACTAAATTCTATGATAAATATTTTTAATCGAGCATACAAATATTCATTTGATAATACAATAAAGGCACTCAAGTAATGAGCAAAATATTCAAATTAGATATTGAACGTTATTTATCAAGTATATTTAAAAAATTGAATTAACAATTTAAGTTGAAAAGAAATAGAATTAAAAAATTATAAATTTAACAAAATAATGAATAAAGTACCCAGTCGTATTTTTTTCCTCTAACCCTAATTTAATTCTAATAACATTTTTTTCATGTGCAGTTACAATTTATCGAAGTGGTGCAAAACGAACGCAGTAAATTTCACCTTGTTTCATTTGTGCAAAACGCTCTCTCTCTCTCTCTCTCTCTCTCTCTCTCTCTCTCTCTCTCTCTCTCTCTCTCTCTCTCTCTCTCTCTCTCTCTCTCTCTCTCTCTCTCTCTCTCTCTCTCTCTCTCTCTCTCTCTCTCTCTCTCTCCCTCCCTCTCGCTCTTTCGCAGACTGGAGCATTCGCGACAGACGACTCCATTAAATCGGATTGCAGAAAGCTGAAGAGTAGAATTTCGCGATAGTAGTATGTGCAGAGGGAAGATGAGATGAGAAAGAGGAGAAAGAGGAAAAAAATGAAAAATATTTAAAAAAAACATTAAGGTGCCTTCCTTGCCCAAGATTCCCGGGAGCGTATAAAGAAAACGATATCGACTTCCGGCGGAAGTGCCAATCAAGAAGTTTGAAAAAATTCATGACAACCAGTATGCATTATTTCGCTTTTAATTTTCTTTCCTCCTCTTCGTTTTCAATCGTCATATTTTTTTTCTTATTTCTTTCCACAAATTCTCCCTGAGTTATATAGACGTGGTCATTTCAGCGCCCACGTGCCTCGGAGGATATTGAGTTAAACGGATTAAGGATCGCGTGGAAAAATAATTCCTCCTTCGTTCTGCTTTGCTGTTGGAAAAAAAAACTATACTCCGTCGAGCATGTGAGTTGGATTATTGGAATATTTAATTTGCAAAAGACGAGAATGAAAAAAGCAAAGATACCGAGAATTCTAATTAAGGCGGTCCTCTAGTTTCTCGGGTTGAAAAAATCGATTTTTTTTCATAAATCACATCTACAACATGTGTAGAAAATGTGTGCCAAAGGATTTTTCGATATTCGAAGTGGTTCACAAGTTACGGCCCTGGAACGGAGCAGGTATACTTTCAAACCGCGTTTTTCTCGAAACACCATTTTTCGAAACGGTGACCACGATATTTCAGAAACTACTGCACCGATCTTGTTCAAATTTATACAGCATCTTTAATATGTTATAAGCCAGCGATTGAACTAGGATTATCCTGATTGCTTCGATAGTTTTTTTTTGTACGAGCGAAAAACTTAAGAAAAAAAGAGTAAAAAATAGAATGTAATTTTCAAAAGTGTATAAAAAAGTCAATTTTTGTAATTTAGAATTCACTCTAGTTCAATCGCTAGTCTTGAATATGAAGATTAAAATGCCGTTTGGTTTTTTGATTTCAGATAAGCAGAACAGCCGCAATCTTGGTCACCGTCAAGCACCTCTTTTACTTGATGTCTTCCTGTCGGCCACTATAACGTTAATTCTATTATATATTTTGACTTCAAAAAATTTGTAAAGCTTATTTAAATGCTAATAAAGATTATGCAAAAACAATGAGATTGATTATTTCGATGCTTTGCCCGTAAAAAATTATTGAAAAAGCCGTAAAAAAACAGCCGAGAAACTAGAGGACCGCGTTAAATCTCCACCAGCTGGTAACTTTTTTTCTCCATTGAGTTGTCAGGGACAAGGGCGAAACGATTTTTCAGCCTTTTTACTTTCACTCACATTTTCCGAATCCACTCTCACGAGTCATACTTGAGACTTGTCGCATTGATATTTTTAACATATGCAAAAAAATCGTAATAACTCAAATTTTCCATGTTTAAACTGTTTAATGAATATTCACATTTAATTAGAAAAATGAAAAAAATAGTCATTCCAACGATTCGCGCAGTATTTCTAGGTTTGATATTTGGCAACATTGGTTCTTTCTCCGTCTTTTTGTACTCAACCAGGCGAGTTTAACCTCCGTGCTTTTCAAAGTCGATCTGTCAAAACAATGTCAGGTGCGGGAAATATAAAGCATTGCATTCGGGCCGCGACTGGTAAAAAGCGTGGAACATTTGTGCCGGCGAAATATGTCGGTTAAAAATGAAATACCCGAGTAGAAATCTTGCTCCAGCTACAATAAACACCTGATCAGGCATCCTGACTTCTTTTTCCAGCCTTGATCAGAATTTTTTATCAAGCCCTGATCATTTTTGAAACACAATCCCTGACTTCCGTCTGATCAGGGTAAAGAATCAAGGCCTGATCAGGGTAAACTATCAAGGCCTGACCAGGGTAAACTATCAAGGCCTGATCAGGGTAAAAAATCAAGGCCTGGTCAGTGTAAAAGATCAAGGCCTGATCAGCGTAAAAAATTAAGGCCTGATAAGAGCTTAATTTTTCACGGCTTGATCAAAATGAAAAATCATATGATTTTTCACGGCTCAGGATGACCGATTTTTTCCTGAAATAAAAAATACAACGCATACACAAAAGAGAAAAAGGTACCACTTTATAAATAGGGCTGGTCGTTTACTTTTTAATCTTAATATAACATTTATTACATATATTTTTCACATATATCTATGTGGAAAACAAACATCATTTTTCTTGTATTTGTAATAGAACAAAAACTCGAAATAAACTAAGATATATCACTGTATTATATTCCACTTATCATCCCGAAATAAACTAATATATTTTTTAAACAAAAACTTGAGAAACTTCGTGAATAAAATAAACAGAGCTCAACGTTTTTATGACCAGACGTTTCTAGGAAACGTTACATTGGGCGTTCTGTTCGTTTTTTTTACGCGACGCTCGAAACTTGTCCCAGTCTTTTGCTGAATTAATCAGGCCTTGATACCGCTCCAACAGCTTGTCCAATTTGCTTCGAAAGAACTTCTATTCCGTGCTCCCTATATTTCGAAATGACAGCCACTGAAAAATACGAAAATGTGTATCCCACTTAGAATTCAATGTCTACATATATATCTATATAAGGTATGCACATTATTTTATTAGAGTGGCACAAATTTGAGCTCTATTTTTTTTTCCTTTTTCTCACCATCCAATTATCTACTTTAAAGAAGAAAAAAAATTGTTGCAAAAGCTGCGAGCGGTCATTTTTTAACGAAAATTAGAATTGAAGCAGGAGAGCCCGTACAGCGAAGACCAACCAAATAATGGTGAGTTGACAGCGTAGTGCAGTTCAGTGAATGTAATGTCCATCCGAAGTGCATTTCTTATGGGCTAACTTGCACCGATGGAAATACTTTCACTTAACTGAACTACGCAGTCAACTTATCATTATTCGGTTAGCCTACACTGTCCGGGCCTGTAGCGAAGGCTAAACAAATAATAGTAAGTTGACAGCGTAGTGCAGTTCAGTGGATGTAATGTCCATCGGAAGTGCATTTCTAATGGGCTAACTTGCACCGATGGACTTACTTTCACTTAACTGAACTACGCAGTCAACTTGTCATTATTTGGTTAGCCTACGCTGTCCGGGCCCGTACAGCGAAGGCCAACCAAATAATGGTAAGTTGACAGCGTAGTCAGTTCAGTGAATGTAATGTCCATCCGAAGTGCATTTCTTATGGGCTAACTTGCACCGATGGAATTACTTTCACTTAACTAAACTGCGCAGTTAACTTATCATTATTCGATTAGCCTATGCTGTCCGGGCTAATCAGCACCGATGGCAAAACATTTACCAGATTGAACTACGCTGTCAGCTTACCATTATTTGGTTGGCCTACACTGTCTCTTTTTCTCCTCTGACAAAGGAGACGGACCAAGTAAAGAAAAATAAAAGCCATACACAAAACAAATATAAATCTACTTACACAGTGGTAGCGCCAACACATGCCAATCCTCAGGAATTTCGAGTTGTTCCTCGCTGAGAGGATCTGTTTCGGATCTGTCAAATGTATCATAATAAATATTTCAACCAATGCATATATAATTTGGCGTGTGGTTAATTTACAGTCAGATTTAATCCAATTTATATTTATAGATTTAAGAATTGTAAGTCTTTGAAAAAAATTAATTGTTATACTAACCTGCTGCTGTATTATTTCTTCGTTTTTTCCCTTATTTAGAGCCCGCTATTCACGCAGACACAGTCGTTGCGCAATCTTCTTCCGATTGTGTTTGTCCATCTTATTCACAACGTACACGTTATATGTAAAAATGTATAAAGTCATTAATAATATGTCTCGTGCTTCTCTCGTGTCTGTGTATCATTTGACAAGATGAGGTTAGGCACGTTTTTAGCGCCAAACTGTAGAAGTCCAGTTACATGATGATTGCTTGAAGTTAGCCGGATCAAGCGAATTGAAGTAAGCCGTAAGTCCAGTTGCTTGACATCGCCTGAAGCTAGCCGGGTCAGGCGAATTGAAGTAAGCCGTAAGTCCGGTTACTCGACCACCGCCTGACCCCAGCTTGATCAGGCAAATTAAGGCAAACTTAAGTAAGGCCTTCGTACTACAAGCTGATCAGGCGCAGATCAAATATCAGGCCAGCCTGACAATATTTCTACTCGGGTATGTGTGGAAATTCGAATGAGTGAGATGAGGTTGGGACTACAGTCAGCTGTTGCCTTACTGTCACGTCTCTTTATCGCAGCAAGTGCCCGTGCGGAAATTGAGTTGGGGCTGTGATCGGGCCCTAATAATATTCCCGTAACTTTATTCGGGCCCTAATCTGGAAGCCACATGAGGGCCGTTAGCGGCCGGTCACACTTTGTCAACAAGGGCCATTAAAGGCGCAACGACCGGGGCCTTATAAGTTGCCTCAATGGCGCCTCATCAAAACCATTTTAGCGCCCTGAAAATGCCTCAACGGCGCCTCATCATAACCATTTCAGGGTCATAAAATATCCGTATCAGTGGATATACGTGTATGTTAAATGCGTCAGGGTATATCTGTATTTGTTTTTATGCAATTGTTCATGTGCATAGGTGTGGGTGTGAGTACATGTATATGTATGTGGGCGCGCGTAGAAATGTGATTGCGTATTTGCATGTGAGCCTTTATGACAAACTGCCATGACAAAATTAATACAAAAAATAATCCATTCTAAGGAATGGATGTGTAGCAGAAATTAAAAAAAATATATGGGGCCCTGAAAGGCCCTTATTTTTATTAGGGATGCCCTATCAGTTTTCCGCACGGGTAGTAGTGCGTGGTCGATAGGATGCGAACGTTGAAATTTGTGCGACATAATTCAAGAAATTATAAAAAAGAGCGAATAATTTACAAAAAAGTACGTTCTCGTGTATGTGACTGATTATTTTATATTTTCTACACATTTTTTTCAAACTTCTTTTATAGATAAACTTTTTTTGTGTGTCTACATAAACTCTGTCGATATAACTGGCGCATTCATTGTACATAATACAGATTAACCAATTGTCAAATTACAAGTTTTGTTAAATTTATATTACAGTGTTGAACTGTCATAATTTACTTTTGACTACACTGTATTTTGGACTGTGTGTTCCAGTAAAAGATACAGTGGAGCGGTTCGAGTCCAAAGAGGACAGTATCGGAACTGTAATAATTTACTTTGAGCACACTGTATTTTGAGCACTGTGTTTTAGTAAACATCGCTGTGCAATCGCTTGAGTCCAATGCGAACTGTGTAGCCCCTGTATTTTGTACTGTTTCTTTTTTTCCGTGTATGTAAATCTGATTATTTTTAAAGCGTTACCCCCACTTGTAGCGCAAAAAAGGCCTTTTTCATCAATTTTTTTAAAGAAAATTACAAAACTTTTTTAATCGATCAATATACCATCTTAAAGAACACATCTTGAAGAACTTTCAGTAATTTTTTTATTGAAAAATATTACATTGTTTAGTGGCAAATGGCCGTCAATGAAATAATGTTTTTATATACACGGTTTGCGGTGACCAACATTGCGGCGAAGTGGATCATCTGAAATAAAAATGCGGATGGATTTAGTCAAATATAAGTATAAACTAGTCTTTAATCGAAGGATTTTAAAAAATATTCATTTTTCACAAAATGGCGGACAGTCAAAGTTAATGGTTCGATTTTAACGAAAAAAACCGCCGGTTTTTGGCGATAAAACGGCCATTTTTTTTTTTTTTAAATCGAACGATTAAAGACTACATTTTTATGTATTAAATAAGCCTGCAAAATTTCAAGAAGATCGGTTCATTAGTGTTCGAGTAATCTTGGCCACCGACTTCAGAAATGCCATTTTGAGAAAAACGCGTTTAAAGTTTCAACTTCACAACGGATTCTTCTCTTTCAACGCGCATATCTCAGTCAATTTTGTTCGGATCGACTTGAAATTTTTAGGACATATTCTCAGATACTTATACTTCAAAAAAATGCAATAAAAAATCGATTTTTTCAAAATCGCAAGTGGGGGTAACCCCTTAAGAATCTGACGGATTTCCACTACTATATACACTTTTGTAGCGACCGGAAATTGGGTTTTTGTGTGTCGTCTCGGAATTCCTTCACAAAAATACGCAATTTTAATATTTATTTTTTTCTGCAATCAGGTCGATAACCGACTCTGAAATTTTACAGAGATGATTATTCACATATTTAGTAAAGCTCAAGAAAAAATTATGAAAATCCTATGGGTTGAAGCCTGGCGATGGGATTACCTTAAATACCTTAGTAAACTTTAATTTGTAAAAATTCGGCTGAAAAGAGGCGTATTTTGCTCCATCTGACAAAAATGACAGGCAATAATGATGCGACGAAATAACTCAAAAATATCAATATAAAAATATATTTGAAGAACAAAAATGGATTCGAGGCCACTTTGATAATGACGGAATTAACTTTAGAGAAATTTGAATGCATTCGTTCCGCGAATGCAACGGAATTCTCTGGTTTCACCGTTTGTTTTTTTTCTTTCTCGTAAATTATCCGGAGTGTCATCGTGGTTCTTTAGTTTCTCCTTTTCGCGGGAATTTTGCTTCTTGCATATTACACTAACCGTTGTGTGCTTTCTAATTTGCCAAGCTTTTGCACAGCCGCATTCTTCAACCCTCTCTCTCTCTCTCTCTCTCTCTCTCTCTCTCTCTCTCTCTCTCGACATGTCCCTGTCTCTTTTTCTCTCCCCGTTCACCCATTTGCTATTTCCGTTTCGGGGAAGAGTGTGGAAGGAACGATGAAAAGCCCGTGTGTCACGTACATATAAGCTCCACCTCTGGAACTTAAAGAGACATCAGCAGTACAGTCGCATCAATTAAAGCCCTCCCACCTCCTTCCCAAAATCCAATATCACGTCCAAAAAATGGATCCTCAAAAATCTTAAATTCCGTCCTAAGTGGACCCTAACCAAACGATTATTTTTATTCCAATTATTCGAGTGCCTCGACTTTAAGGGGCTATACCAGTGTGACACTTTCAAAAAATCAATTTTTTTGCCTTTTTCGACAGTTTATACTTTCAAGAATATAATTATCATTTATAGCATTTATATCAATATCATTTTGTCTTGCAAAAATCGATAGTTAAATCTTTAAACGCGTTTTTCTCGAAATGAGATTTTTCAAATTTGCTGACATTGTAACTCAAAGAGCAATTATCCGATTGACTTGAAATTCGAACTGAGTACTCTTGAATATATTCGCTCTACAATGACGTAGGATATTTTTGATTGGATGAAAACTGACGATTTGGCATTGAAAAAAATGACCATTTTATAGGTAAGAAAACAGACTTTTTTTCATAACTACGCCATTTTGTTAGATTTTGATATTTTTCGAAAATCCTACGTCATTGTACAGGAAATACCTTCCAGTTTGACGAAATTTTTTCCTTTTTCGGTTTCAGCTACTTAATCGGCCGGAATCGTGTCAGCAGTGGAGAAACTTTTTTTTGCGCCTCCGAAGGCAGCGCATAAGCGCTTGGATCTCAATATTTTTCTATGAAAAAATTATGTAATATAGGTCAAATATAGCCAAATATATTCTTAAGGGGTTACGCCCACTTGCGATTTTGAAAAAATCGATTTTTTTTATTGCATTTTTTTGAAGTATAAGTATCCGGGCCCATACTTCTGTATGGGCCCGGAATAGATGACTCTATGTAAGTTTACAAAAAAAAATATTTTCTTCGTGTAAACTGAAATTGAAACTTTAAACGCGTTTTTCTCAAAATGGCATTTCTGAAGTCGGTGACCAAGATTACTCGAACACTAATGAACCGATCTTCTTGAAATTTTGCAGGCTTATTTAATACATAAAAATGTAGTCTTTAATCGTTCGATTATTTTTTTCGAAAAAAATCGCCGTTTTATAGCCAAAAAACGGCCGTTTTTTTCGTTAAAATCGAACCATTAACTTTGACTGTCCGCCATTTTGTGAAAAATGAATATTTTTTAAAATCCTTCGATTAAAGACTAGTTTATACTTATATTTGACTAAATCCATCCGCATTTTTTTTTTCAGATGATCCACTTCGCCGCAATGTTGGTCACCGCAAACCGTGTATATAAAAACATTATTTCATTGACGGCCATTTGCCACTAAACAATGTAATATTTTTCAATAAAAAAAATTACTGAAAGTTCTTCAAGATGTGTTCTTTAAGATGGTATATTGATCGATTAAAAAAGTTTAGTAGTTTTCTTTAAAAAAATGCATGAAAAAGGCCTTTTTTGCGCTTCAAGTGGGGGTAACGCCTTAATTTGCCGAAACATTTAATTGAGTACTTTTCTTCCGAAAAATTCCCGACAATCACCCAAATTTTCAGCATTCACACTGGTGTATAGGCCCTTAAAATTGCTAAAGGGCTTACGCCTAATTGAAATTTTTGAAAATATGGAAGTTTCGTTTTCGATGGATTCTCAAAATATAACAGTTCAAAACCATTCTCTGGAAATTTCGAGTTTATCCGTTCAAAATTAAGGGAGTTATGGACGTTTGTTTGGGTTTGTTTGGGTTTGTTTGGGTTCGGCGACCACGATGGCCAGAAATCACTGCACCGATCAACTTCAAATTTTACAAGCTTCTTTTCACGAAAAAGTAGTGCTTGAAAGAAGGAATTTTTTTTAACGAAAATAGAGGGTTTTTTTCTTTGCTAAAAACCGATACTTTCACTTTGGACTGCGGCAATTTTTTGAAGGATCAATATTATATCAAATCCTTCGTCCAAGCACTAGATAATTTCATGCAAAAGGTACATGCGTTTGATTTTTTAATTTCAGATTATTTGTTTCCGAGCAGCATCGCGAAGGACGTTTTTCAAACAGCGGTCTGCACAAACCATTTTATCTACCACATTTATAGAAATGTTCAATACGAAAATTGGAAAAGATACTTAACCCTACATTGACACACCGGGCCATTTTGACCCGGGTGAATTTTAAATATAATGCTTACGTTTGCAAAATTGAATATTTTCAACAATTTTTTACAGCAAAATAATTTCATATTTTCCGAATTTTAATTATACAGACATATTAAGAAACGTTTGAAGGATATTCCTGATTTTTTCAATAATAACCGACTGAAGGGTTGTTGATGGCAGGTGGATGATGTGCTACCCAGATCAAATTGACCCAGTGTGTCAAAATCGTAGTGAAATATAAGTGTGTCAACAAAGGGTTAAAACCATACTCTTTAATGTGGAAAAAATTCAATTTAAATTTGAAAAACCTGCACACGTTTTTCCAAAAAACAAATCACGAAACTTCCTCATTTTTCCGGGCACAAGCTACGTGTAATCCGTTGGAACACCAGTGACAAGTAAATACAAATGGAGTGCTAGAAATTGAAAAAAAATATCTAGAAGACATAGTAAGAAAAAAACAGGGAAGTACTTGTCAAATTTTTTTGCAATATTAAATTGTGATATTCCTTGAATTTTTTTAAATTCTCAATTTTCTGGATACAATTGTGAATTATTGATAGAATTTCGACTTATTTGTTTATTTTTATCTTCCGCTTTCTGCATGGGCGATACGAAGGGTTCTACGGTATTGAGTTGGGCCGACTGTACTTTCGAAGCATGCTTAAATATATAATTACCTCGGGAGCACCAGGCAAGAGAGGTTGAATCATAACTGTGATGCATTCAAACTTGTACAGGTCTTCCCCTCATTGCCTCATTTCTCCTTTCTCTCTTTTCACACATCCACACACATGTGCGCGCGAAACACAGAGACAGGTGTGTGTGTGTATACGAGCTTTTGGGTGTAGGTATGCATATATATATATATATATATATATATATATATATATATATATATACCGGGTGTCCCGTTTAATCTTACACCTGATTTATCTCGAAAAATACTGCTTCGACCAACTATTGAGTATAATAAAACTTTTAGGGTTCAGAGGCGGTCATTCAAAGAAAATCTCTTTCGGTCCAAAATTCAAATGAGCAACGTTAAGATGGCCGACATGTTTTCAAAAAAATAGGATCATAAATGTTGTTCACCAAAAATTTTGTCAGACCAAAACTAACAAATTTTGTAGGAAAAGTTTTGTGATAACGTTCAAAATTTTTAGGTTAGAATACAACTATTCATAATTTTTAGGTTAGAATAAAATAATTCATAATGTTTTGGTTGGAATTTAGGTTAGAATAAGGTTAGAATTTAGGTTAGAACACAATTTTTCATCATATTTAGGTTAGAATACAATTTTTTACTATTTCACCGCTATGCAAATTGTACCACGAGAAGGTAAAGCCTTTGACATCTCTAGTGTGAGTGCGCGTGTGTATCTGGGTGTGAGTTTGTTTGGGTTTGTTCGATAATCCAAACAAAATTAAACAAGCATGAGGTCTCTGTGGCTCATCACTTCCGTTACCAACCAAACCCAAACAAACTCACACGCACACTTGCACTTAGGTTTTTCTGATAAAGGAAGTGACGAGCCGCAGAGACGTAATCCTTGTTTGAGTTTGTTTAGGTTATCGAGCAAATCCAAACAAACGCAATCAAACCCACAAAAACTGACACCCACACACACGCACACTTGCACTAGGGATGTTGAAGACTTTACGTAATCGTGGTACATTCTCGATAGCGCGAAAATAGTAGAAAATTGCATTCTAACCTAGAAATGATGAAAAATTGTATTCTAACTTAAAAATTACGAAAATTTGTATTCTAACCCAAAAAATATGAAAAATTAAATTCTAACTTAAAGACTATGAAAAATTGTATTCTAACTTAAAACTTATGAAAAGTTGTATTCTAACCTAAAAAATATGATAGATTGTATTCTAAGTTAAAAACTATGAAAAATTGTATGCTAACTTAAAAATTATGAAAAATTGTATTCTAACCCAAAAATTATGAAAAATTGTATTCTAACTTAAAAATGATGAAAAATGGTATTCTAACCTACAAATTATGAAAGATTGTATTCTAAGTTAAAAAGTATGAAAAATTGTATTCTAACCCAAAAATTATGAAAAATTGGATTCTAACTTTAAAACTACGAAAAATTGTATTCTAACCCAAAAATTATGGACAATTGTATGCTAACTTGAAAATAATGAAAAATTGTATTCTAACCTAAAAATTATGAAAAATTGTATTCTACCCTAAAAATTACGAAAAATTGTATTCTAACCGCAAAATTGTGAACATTATCAAAACACTTCTCCTACGATAGTTGTTAGTTTTGGTCTGACCTTTTTTTTGGTAAAAAAAATTCATGACTCCGTTTAAAAAAACATGTCGACGATCTTGACGTCGCCATTTTAAATTTTGAACAAAGAATAATTTTTTGTTAACACCCCCTTTTGAATCCTAAAAGTTGTATTATATTCAATACTTGGTTGGAGCAGTATTTTTCGAGATAAATCACGTCTGAGATTAGAATGGTACACCCGGTATATATATATATATATATATATATATATATATATATATATATATATATATATATATATATATATATATATAAACATATACGTTTGCTATTCAAATCGTGCGGCTTCTTAGGTGCGTGCCACATGCGCGACACTATTAACTCAAGGCACGCTCTCCATCCTCGAATAAGCTTCGCCCGGCACATTCGCAAAGCCCGCGTGTTAATTTTCAGCTTGCTTTTATTGAGCCTCTGACTCACCCACATTCCCTAAAATCCTTTTGATGCATACGCGGGCCATGAAAGCGAGCACGACGCACGACACTTCCTGATTATTAAGTCCGCTCGAGTGCGAATGAGGCGCTTGTTTGCATTTTATAATTGTCTCTTTTCGTTACGTCAACTATTTCCTTCGTTGATAACTGTATGCATTTTCCGCGCATCTTGCTTTCAGCCCGAACTTCGTCCTGACGCGATTCCACCTGCTTTCGCAGTTTTTTTGGTCATTCTTCTGATGACGCTTGATTGTCGGTTTCAGGATCAAGATTACGATCGTCGTTGGAGTGTTTTTTTCAGCTTTTCGTCGTACTTTCTAAAAATGGCTGGGCCATCAAGTGTTCATTCGTAATCATCGATGATTGTACGAAGATGCAATCTCGATGCATTCCACGGTGCGTGCACGTTGGATCCAAAGGCTTTGGGTTTTCTCAGTTTTTTCGGAGATACATCGAAGGGCCTGAGGGTACACATTATTTCCATAAATTATATATATATATATATATATATATATATATATATATATATTTATATATATACAGGGTGTCCCATTTTAATCTTACACTTGAATTTTCTCGAAAAATATTGCTCGGACGAAATATTGTGTGGAACAAAACTTCTAGGGATTGAAGGGGGACGTTTGAAAAAAATTTATTTGAGGAGCCAAAATTCAAAATGGCGGCGTTACAAAGGCTGACATGTTTTTTTCAAACGGAAACATAACTTTTTTTTATTGCCAAAAAATTTGTCAGCTGAAAACTAAAAATTTGTGTTGAAATTTTTTTTTTATAAAGTTCATAGTTTTCAAGTGAGAACATCATTTTCAATTATTTCAGATGTATCCAGGATTTGTGTGTGTGTTTTTCTACCCATCGTGATCAAAGTTCGTCAAGGATTTAAAGAAACACGTTTTTGGGCCTGAAAATGGCACAAACGCTATTAAAATGGAAAAAAACTATTTTTCATCGATTTTCCTCCAAAATTTTCTCATGAAATATCGTCCAAATTTGAAAACAAAAAAAAACAAAAAAAAAACAAAAATTTTCAACAAAAAAATTTGATTCTTTTTTTGTTCAAGTGGTCATACATTCGAAAATACAACATTGAGCGGCTTGCCGTGAGACATTTAGTCTAATTGTCCCTACCACCGGCATTTGCGTTAGCCAAAGCGTAGGAGGTTGCATGGCTGAGTCTGTTGCAGACCATTCGCGTTACCCAGAATACACCACGTGGAGGTTGTCCTATGAACTTTATCAAAAAAATTTTTCAACAAAAGTTTTTAGTTTTCAGCTGACAAATTTTTTGGCAATAAAAAAAGTTATGTTTCCGTTTGAAAAAAACATGTCAGCCTTTGTAACGCCGCCATTTTGAATTTTGGCTCCTCAAATAAATTTTTTTCAAACGTCCCCCTTCAATCCCTAGAAGCTTTGTTCCACACAATAGTTCGGCCGAACAATATTTTTCGAGAAAATTCAGGTGTGAGATTAAAATGGGACACCCTGTATATATATATATATATATATATATATATATATATATCGGGTGTTCCATTTAAATCTTACACATAAGTCATCTCGAAAAATACTGCTCCCATCAAGTGTTGAGTATAATAAAACTTTTAGGGTTCAATGGGGGACGTTAAAAAAATCTTTTCTGCTCCAAAATTCAAAATGGCGATGTTGAAATGACCGTCATGTGTTTTTTTTTCAATGGGATCATGAATTTTTCACCAAAATATTTATCGTGTCAAAACTAACAACTTTTGTAGGAAAAGTTTTTTGATAACGTTCATAATTTTTAGGTTAGAATTTATTATTTCACTTTTTTCGACATTTTTCTCCGTTCTCAGACAAACCCAAACAAACCCACACGCACACTTATACTTGGATTTTCTATTTTCAACGCAATAAAATTATTTCACTTTTTTTCGACATTTTTTCCCCGATTGATTTCAACCGATACTGTTGCGTTGACAATAGAAAAATACTATTTTTTTCCTCTCTTGAAATTTTAACCAGAAACCCCTTAGTTCTCGAGTTACGGTAATTAAATCATCTGATTTTTTACCAAAAATAGGCGAAAAAAATGTGAAAAAATTCCCGCGACCTTGGCGAAGACCGAATCAACTTTTTACTCTCTTGAGGTTTTCCTTGAATCCTTGTTGTTTTCGCGTAACACGTTATTTTTTAAACTGCCTCTCTTTTTTTATCAAAATATCTTTAGAAAATAATCGTACAAAGCTTTAAAAAAAAAACAAAATTAAAGCTTGAACTTCCCCCTTCATGATTCGGGTCAAAGAAATGCATTAAAAAATGTTCGTAAACGGGGTCCACCAGAAAAGGAAGAAAAAAGGCGAAAATGGTCGTTTTCGAAAAAGGGTACCAGTCGTAAAAATAAATAGTAAAATTTTTTGAAAAAAAAACGGAATGAAGGTGAATTCTTCTCCTTCAAAATGCCGTTTATTAAACTCCTTTATGTTAACTATCGGTGAAATGGCGTAAAAAATCGTTTGGAAATTTTGAATTTTTGGCCGGAAAGTTTTCGCTGGTAGTGTATATCTAAAAATTAGGTTACACTCTCGACGATGTAAGAGTATTGAATGCAGAGGAGGAAGAAAAAAACAATAAGAAAAGTGCACACACACACACACACACATATATATATATATATATATATATATATATATATATATTGTTCGTAGTGTGTGTACATATTTGTATATGGGTCATTCCATGTCAAATCGACAAATTTTTTACCTGACCCCCTTTGATTTCGCTGAAAATTTTCTATCTTTTTCTACCCCCCGAAAGTTATTTTTCAGAATTTTTTCAAATTTTTTTTCCCGACTCAAAAAAAGTTATGAATTTTTGAAAAAAACCGCTCTTTTATTTTTAAATTGCCAGAACTTTTTCAAAAATTGACCGTTTGGGAACTTTTTTTTTCAAAATTTTTGTTTTTAAATGTAGTTTTCGAAAAAAAATATGAAAAAATTTTCAGAATCCCAGATATATGAAATATTTTAGTTTTTTTGAAAAAACCGTAATTTTCTCAAAGTCCGACCGTTTTTTTTTTTTTTATTTTGCTCTAAAAATACTTCAACTAATTCTGCAATGATCCCCGTTAATCAAAAGATGTGACGACAATCGCTTCTAATTTTTTTTCTTGATTATAAAAAACATTTTGTTGAATTTTTGCTGATTTTATATAACTTTGTTATGAAATTTTTTTTATTTCCTCGTGAAACCTCAAAAGTTGAAAAATAAAATTTTATTGGAGAATTTCAAGTGATTATCGTCCAAGAAATTGTTATTTTAAAAAAAAAATAATTTTTTTCTCTTATTGACGTTATTTTGTCATGTTTCAGTACCAAAATGACGTTAAGTTGTCATATTTCAGTACCAAAAAAAAACGTCCATAAGAGTAAAAAAATAACGTCAATGAGAGAAAAAAATTTTTTTTTTTTTTTAAATAACAATTTCTTGGACGATAATCACTTGAAATTCTCCAATAAAATTTTATTTTTTAACTTTTGAGGTTTCACGAGGAAATAAAAAAAATTTCATAACAAAGTTATATAAAATCAGCAAAAATTCAACAAAAATTTTTTTATAATCAAGAAAAAAATTAGAAGCGATTGTCGTCACATCTTTTGATTAACGGGGATCATTGCAGAATTAATTGAAGTATTTTTAGAGCAAAATTAAAAAAAAAAAAAAAACGGTCGGACTTTGAGAAAATTACGGTTTTTTCAAAAAAACTAAAATATTTCATATATCTGGGATTCTGAAAATTTTTTCATATTTTTTTTCGAAAACTACATTTAAAAACAAAAATTTTGAAAAAAAAAAGTTCCCAAACGGTCAATTTTTGAAAAAGTTCTGGCAATTTAAAAATAAAAGAGCGGTTTTTTTCAAAAATTCATAACTTTTTTTGAGTCGGGAAAAAAAATTTGAAAAAATTCTGAAAAATAACTTTCGGGGGGTAGAAAAAGATAGAACATTTTCAGCGAAATCAAAGGGGGTCAGGTAAAAAATTTGTCGATTTGACATGGAATGACCCATATATATCACGTGCCGAGTCACCTCGTTTTCAATCAACATTCTCAAGATTTGTAAAGTAGAAACTTGGAGCTTCTATTTGCTCTTTAGCAAATTGGTCTGCGACTATTTTTCTCTCAGTTACAGCCTCTTAAATATGACCTACACATGTAGGATTTTTTTCCATATGCTTTAAGGAGTTACGTGGGTTACTAAGCCAAAAAAGTATATTTTCTCTATTAAAAAAAAATTGATATATAAATTATTTTATTCAAAATATTGAGCACATGAAAGAGCAACATTTTAACATTATTAAAAAAAAAACTTCATCCAAAAATGTGGAAAATCCAGCCAGTGTCCCGGACCTGGTTTCCGGGATTGGGGTACAATATCCATAAATCGAATTTCGATAACCGAATACCCATAAGTGCCAATATCCATAAGTGAATATACATAAGTCAATATCCATAAGTCGAATATACATAAGTACGAATATCCATAAGTACGAATATCCGTGAGTATAGCGTAGAAATAAGTACCGGAAATGGCGGGAGGTAGAAGAAAAGTGAGTATTGAGGAATCCAAACAAACCCAACAAACCCAAACAAACTCACTTATCTCTCGCTCCCGCCATTTCAGGCACTCATTTCTACTCTATACTCACTTATGGATATTCGACTTATGGATATTCGAGTTATGGATATTCGACTTATGGATATTCATACTTATGGATATTCGCCTTATGGATATTCATACTTATGCATATTCGTACTTATGGATATTCACTTATGGATATTCGACGACAGTGGGTTCCCGGAGACCCCTAAACGAGAAGTGTCTTCGTAGTGGTCACGATAACTCATGATTACTTTATCTGAAATTAAGAAACCATTTTTTTTCTGTTATTAGATAAGTATAGCTCGTGATTGAACGAAGGACTTTTTAAAAAATTGAAATTTGATTTTTTTGCAGAGTCGTATGCAAAATAGTTCAATTTTTGGTACAATTTACACTATGCCTTGTAAAATTAGTTGTGATCGAAAAAAAACCTTCGTTCGATCACTAGTTAATGCTATTTTGAAGAAGTATGCAAAATTTCAATAAGATCGGTGCATTAGTTTTTGCGAAATCATGTCCACCGACTTCAAAAATAGTGTTTTGAGAAAAATGCGATATACCTGCGTCGCACCCGGCCGGTCTTTTCTAACAGGGGGAATTCCCAAAGGCTCTCTCATCTAGACTTTTACCCCGATTGATTTAAGGGGTTAGGTCGCAGTAACGGGTATAAAATCATGTGCGAATTCAACCATTTTTTTCGTATGAAAAAGTGATTCACTCATCAAATTAATTACACATCTATTTAGTATGAATATCAAGCTGTTAGAAAAAAAAAATATATATATATATATATATATATATATATATATATATATATATATATATTTTCGATGTACAAAATGGCCGACTACTCGAAACTTCTCGAAACAGCTTTTTTCCAATTGGCGTGACAAATAACTTCAACAATTTTCAATCGATTTTCTTCAATTTAAAAATTTATGTTCCTAATTGCATTTCGCAGAGAAGTACGTGCGGAATTTCTGATTAATCGAAAAATTTTCATTTTATGAGCAGTTTATGAGCAGTTATAACGAAATTTTTCACTGAAAATTCATTTCTTACGAGGTGAGATGCAGTCAGAATTTTCAAAAAATCGTTTTTTTTTTTTACATTTTTGAGAAGTATGATGTTTCGAAAATATTTCCTGAAAATTTCAAGTCAATCCGATGAATAGTTTCCGGGATATCCCACAATTAGTGAAGGGGCCACGTCTATTCTCAGCGTATAGACGTGGCTGACAAACGCGCAAACGATAATACTCAGGAAGGCAGAATGCTTCGAAGACAACAACAAATTGATATTTTGGAAGCTTCCACATCGGCAGAAGCCCTATTGTACGGACCAGGAATTGATGATTCAATGTAAGTAATTTTTTAATTAGTATTTCTATACATAAATCAAGTGTAAAATTGGAAAACTCTTTCAAAAATTTTCAAAAATGTATTACTCAAAAACTATGAACTTTAGCAAAATTTGATAAAGAATAGTTTGGTTTGAAAATTGGCCAAAATGATTTTAAAAAATAATTCATCCCGAAATCTTTAATTTTTTGAAAAATTGGCTATAAGAAATTAAATGCTCGACTTTTCGGCAAAAAGTTGTGATATTCGGATTCAGCGGATCAAAATACAAAAGAAAAAGTTTAACTTCATCCATCGAGCTCAAAATTTTACGAACATACAAAACCGTATCCACATCGAAAAACTTTAAACGCGTTTTTCTCGAAACTATGTTTTTCAAGTCGGTGACAACTATAATTAAGGGAGTGTAAACGAGTGAAATATTAAACGAGTGAAAAAAACTCCTTCTTTCTTTCCACCACGACCTTGGAAATCTCACGGGCCGAATCGAAGCCGATTCCTCAACATCTCGTATTATCAACACGGCCGCACACCACTTATACTCATTATAATTAAAGGAGCCTTTGTCCTTGAAATTTTCAAAAAATCAATTTGAGCTCAACATGAGCAGCTAGAAGAAGAGGAGGGATGCCTCTATGGACCAGGCATTGCCGATTAGCGGTAATTATAAACACATTTGTGTAAACACATTACAAAACTTTAAACGCGTTTTTTCTCGAAAACACGTTTTTAAAAATGGCTGACATTCTCCTGACCGCTGTAATTAACATATCGACCTGAAATTTGGAGAGCATACTCAGAAAATATGTCTTCACGGAATGACGGATCGTTTTTTCGATAGATACATTTTTGCATTTATTATTTATCTTTTTATGCGAAAAAAACGCGAAAATTCGATTTTTTTTTAATTGCCGCCATTTTCCGAAATTTGTACTAAACGAAAAACCCATCCGTCATTCCATGACCAAAGGGTCACAGATTGATAATATGCTTTGAATTTGTGTTTCAGATCAACAAAGAGGGGGCAGTGATGTCAGCCGTTTACCTCCCGCGATTTGAGGACCTGTTTTCGCGGAGCCGCCATCTTGGTTTTTTTTCAAAAAAAAAAATTTTTTTTTAACGTTCTGTATATCACGAATAAAAGCAAGAAAAAACCGCACTCAAAAAGCTTTACTCGTTTCCTTTTAAAAAAATAAAATGTAAACACCTGAAATATGGCACTCCAAGGACAAAGTCTCCGTTAAGTTCAAATACCTACAACGTTTGAATAAAACAATATTTTTAAAATTCTTTATTAAAATTAAATTTAAATTTTCTAACAGCTTGATATTCATACTAAATAGATGTGTAATTAATTTCACGAGTGAATCACTTTTTCATTCGAAAAAAATTGTTAAATTCGCACATTATTTTATACCCGTTACTGTGGCCTAACCCCTTAAAACTTTGGGAGAATATTCTAGACATATTTTACTATAGAATAATGAAATTAAAAAAAAATGGATTTTTTTGAAATTTTCAAACCCACGTAACCCCTTAATTTTTGCACCTAGTGTATATACTCTCTCTCTCTCTCTCTCTCTCTCCCTCGTTCGCAGTGTGTGTACATATTTGTATATATATCGCGTACGCGAGCCGAGTCATTACGTCATTACGGAGTTACACGGTCGAATGGCCGACGTGTACAAATTATAGGGAGGGCGAAACGCAGACTCGAGGCGGCCGAGACCCCGGCACTCTTTTGCCTCTGCGCATTCTGTCCTAACCACAGATCGTGGATCGTGGCTCTTCTCCCGCGTGCGGCGAGGGCTCTCGTGAATTTCTCGCTCACTCGCGTACTGCAGTATTCACCACGTACTCTGCAAGCCCCCCTCGAGCTTTTTTTCAATATTTTTAATACTTTTCTCTTACTTTACTCTACTCCAGCCCACATACGCCGGGCTGGAGTAGAGTAAAGTAAACCCTTCGGCTCGCATTCGAGTATTTTTGTTCCAACCGCGGTAAGTGCATAATTGCACTTGCGCATATAATTGTCGACGTCAAGTTTCCGCTCTCCAGGTCTGCAGATGTCTCTGGAAATCGTGCTGGAAGAATATTCTTGTTTCGTTTGATGCGGCAGCGTAGGGTAAAAGGGTAAAAAAATCATTTTTATTGCTTCAAATCGTACTTTGGGGTCGAAAAAAGAGTGCAACGGGCTGATACTGAAAAATCCTTATTTTGGCGGGGCCGGGTTGAAATTCCGAACTTTGAAGGATCAGAGCGCTCAAAACTCCGAAAAAATAGTACCCCGAAAGATCGAAACTCCGAAAGAATTCTACACGAAAGGCCAAAACTCCGCAAATTTTAACACCGTCAAAATAATTCGACTATGGAAGTTTTAAAAGTTTCAAAATTTCCAATAAATCGACGAATTATTTCAAGAATTTTTTTTTATTAGGAATTGGGTTGCGTCAATTTTGAAATTTGTCTAGACAATGCTGCACGTTCTACATAATTTATAGTCAACTATGAAGACGTTCGCTGGCAAGATCTTGACATGAGAGCCGGGTTGAAATTCCGAACTTTTAATGCTCCGACGATTTTAAATTCCGAAATTCTGAACTTTGAATGGTCAGAAAGTAAAGCGTAAAATTCATGGGTGAGAAGTGAACGAAAAAAAACCATTTTTTAATGAAAATTTGAATTTTTGGGAGGCTTGAGCGACCTCTGCATATTTTTTGACCGCTCGAAGATTTCACGACAGTTTTTTTTTCTTTAAAAAATATATTTAGATCTTGAGAAAAAGGGGAGAAAATTGAGCTCAAATTTGTGTGTGTGTGTGTGTGTGTGTGTGTGTGTGTGTGTGTGTGTGTGTGTGTGTGTGTGTGTGTGTGTGTGTGTGTGTGTGTCTGTGTGTGTGTGTGTGTGTGTGCGTGTGTATGTGTGTGTGTGTATATATCTCTTTTGGTCCATCCACTGGTACTGAATATTGCAGGAGAGGATAATTGGAACAAACAGCATCGTGATAAATTGATTAAAAGCTCCATGTAGTTGCACTTGCACTTGGGGTTAGGCGGGAAAAGGCTTCAAAACATATGCGTTTGTGTGTGTGTATATATATATAAAAGAGCCCTGTTGATCTTTTTCAATAAATACAATTTATTTTAGAGCAGGAAAAATCGATAATGATTGTGAATTAATGGCAAATTCATTTGTTTGCAATATCGTTTATTAATCTTCTTCCTTTTTTTACCGCTCTCTCGTGGCCTCGTCACTTTTGAGACAAAATTTTCAATTAAGCTTCTCATTTATATATATATATATATATATATATTAATTATGTTGGATTGAGGAGGAAGAGCCCAGTTGATCTTTTCCAACAAATACAATTTATTTTAGAGCAGAAAAAATCGATAATGATTCTAAGTTAATCGCAAATTCATTTGTTTGCAATGTTGTTTATTAATCTTCTTCCTTTTTTCACCGCTCTTTCATGGCCTCGTCACTTTTCTGCCAAAAGGTGCAATAAAACTTCTCCTTGGTGACCAATATTTGCCACTGTCAGACTTTCCACTTGTTCCTGATTCAGACTGATTTCCATTTCTTTTTCCCCTATTCTTTTATTTTTTATATTCCAGATCCCACACACACACACATATGTATATATATATATCGCACGTTCCTGTCCTGCGAAATCGTGGAGGAGAAATTCACGGCTGTTCCTCGCGTTGATCACCGTTTCTGCATGAAAAAATCAATGGCAGTCTTCCTGATGAACCTCGACACATCACGAAGAGGGTACCACCCAAGATAAGAAATAAAAAGAGCAAGTGCCCCCTTTTCTTTTTTTTTCGAAATTCAATGTCAGACATCCGGAACTAACGCGAAATATAATTCATCGGTCTGGAAACGCGAGAGAGATAGAGCGGAGCAGAGGGGCAAGAAGAGAAAGAGAGAGAGAGAGAGAGAGAGAAAGAGAGAAGAGTTCATCGACTTTCTCAACGAGTTGTGTGCGCAATGTCGACGTACGTTCCAACCGAATGAATTATAACTTGCCCTCCCCCGTTAGTCCTCATTCGTGTGACGTGTGTGTGCATATATATATATATATGACTATGCTGGCGCGTCCGTATTCTCGAAAGTGTTAGCTCTCTTCGCGCCATTTTACCATTGTATTATACAAATCCTTACGGTGCCTGCGGAAAATATGGAGCGTTTGTTCAGTCCCAGCGTGTGAGAAAACGCTTTATTACGAGCCAGTATACTCTGGAACAATTAAGAAAAAAAAACACCTTCCTTCGCTTCGTAAATAACCGCAACTTCGTAAACAACATCGTAGGTCATAAACGAATGTACTCTAAGCAGCAGTAACGATAGATCGGTCACTAATCATTGATAGCATTGATAAGCAGATATCTGGTCTTTGAAAGCCTTGGTTGTTAAAATGTTTTAACATTTTTTATCGCCTAATGTATTACTAAATTGCAGACCGCAATCGCCGCACTGTGGGAATTTTCTCTGCGCACGTAGCAGCCTCTGGTAAGGTACCTTTGTAGCCGAGCGCGCCTGCGCGGGACCGCCCCGTGGCCATGGCACGGCGTCGTGACTGGTGAACGCCGAGAGTGGGGGGCGCGCTTGGGTCCGCCCATCAGGCGCCCAGATGGTGGGGGTGCCGAGAACCGCGGGAGCGACGTTCTACTGTAGATCCATCATGAACTTCGGTGACGATTAGGCAGTAATGATAAATGACGCATGGGTCTGAGATTTCATGTCAATTATCCTTACGTTTTGATGACTTCGAAATTCTCGATTAAGGGGCTATACCAGTGTGACACTTTCAAAAAATCGTTTTTTTTGTGCCTTTTTCGACAATTTATACTTTCAAGAATAACATTATCATTTATATCATTTATATCAATGTCATTTTATCTTGCAAAAATCAATAGTTAACGGAGACTTTGTCCTTGAAATTTTCGAAAAATCAATTTTTTTTATTACGGATTCTTAATCTACATATAAGTAGAAATAAATCTGTCGAAGCGTTTCCCGGATTTCGAACGTTTACGATATTTTACGAACGTTTACAAAACTTTAAAGGCGTTTTTCTCGAAAACACATTTTTAAAAATGGCTGACATTCTCCTGACCGCTGTAATTAACATATCGACCTGAAATTTGGAGAGCATACTCAAAAAATATGTCTTCACGGAATGACGGATCGTTTTTTCGATAGATACATTTTTGCATTTATTATTTATCTTTTTATGCAAAAAAAACGCGGAAATTCGATTTTTTTTAATTGCCGGCATTTTCCGAAATTTGTACTAAACGAAAAATCCATCCGTCATTCCATGACCAAAGGGTCACAGATTGATAATATGCTTTGAATTTGTGTTTCAGGTCAACAAAGAGGGGGCAGTGATGTCAGCCGTTTACCTCCCGCGATTTGAGGACCTGCTTTCGCGGAACTGCAACGGCCGCCATTTTGGTTTTTAAAAAAAAAAAAAAAATTTTTAACATTCTGTATATCATGAATAAAAGCAAGAAAAAACCGCACTCAAAAAGCTTTACTCGTTTCCTTTAAAAAAAAATAAAATGTAAACACCTGAAATATGGCACTCCAAGGACAAAGTCTCCGTTAAATCTTTAAACGCGTTTTTCTCGAAATGAGATTTTTCAAATTTGCTGACATTGTAACTCAAAGAGCAATTATCCGATTGACTTGAAATTTGAACTGAGTACTCGTGAATATATTTACTCTACAATGACGTAGGATATTTTTGATTGGATGAAAATTGACGATTTGGTATTGAAAAAAACGACCAGCTTATAGGCAAGAAAACAGACGTCTTTTTCATAACTACGCCATTTTGTTAGATTTTGATATTTTTCGAAAACCCTACGTCAGTGTACAGGAAATACCTTCCAGTTTATCGACATTTTTTCCCTTTTTCGGTTTCAGCTACTCAATCGGCCGGAATCATGTCAGCAGTGGAGGAACTTTTTTTTGGCGCCTCCGAAGGCAGCGCATAAGTCGCTTGGATCTCAATACTTTTTTATGAAAAAATTATGTGATATAGGTCAAATATAGCCAAATATATTATTAATTTTCCGAAACATTTAATTGAGTACTTTTCGTCCAAAAAATTCCCGAAAATCATCCAAATTTCCAGCGTTCACACTGGTATAGCCCCTCGACACTTGGATATCTACGAATAAGAATAGAAATATACCACTGACAGCAGTGGACGCACGGTCGGAGTACGGTCAGGTGGTGTACCGTGACTTACTGACTTTCCAAGTAATATTTGTATGTACGTATAGCATTTAATATGAATGTAAAAAACAAAGAGTATTAACAAGAAGTTTTGAAAAGATTATGTGAGGAAGCGAAAAAAGGCCAGATGAATAGAAAATCAGCCACTTGGTGCTGCAAACGCGACAACATACCTGCTCATGTATGGCAACTTGTCCAGCAATTTCTTACGGATCGTGGCATTTTTTAGCTTCTTCAGCGCTCGCCAAGTCCTAAATTTACGCATTGCTGCTTCCCAAATAGAAATTGTGCTAGCCTGTCTGAGTTACGACCTAGTAACTGGCTCGCCCAATTGAGCTCATACGAACTGACCAATGGTCGGCTCGTTATGAGCTAGTAATATTGTGAATGTTTTGTTATCCAGCCCTTGTCTAGTCATTGCCCAGCCGATCTTGGTCGCAAATGACAAAGTGAGGTTATGTGACTACGTGTAGTTCCATCGAGCGAATGACTCATGGCTGGCTAGCCAACTTGAGTTTCAGATGGCTTTGCAAAAGAAAACAATTCTCAAGTGGGCATGTCGCCATGACCTAGCCAACACTAGCTAAATGCGGCTATACACCCCTTGGCTAGTCACTGCCCAGCCGATCTTGGCGACAAATGACAAAGTGTGGTTATGGGACTACGTGTGGTTCCATCGAGCGACTGGCTCATGGTTGGTTAACAAACTTGAGTTACAGATGACGTTGCGAATGAATAAAATCCTCAAGTAGGTATTTCGCAATGACCTAGCCAACACTTCCCAACTGCGGCCGCACTAGCCGGAATAAATGATCGGAAAAATACAATTTGAGGTTATGTAATTCTATGCGATGATCGCCCTCAATGCGAACGCAATTGAGTCATTGATCCCATAATGTTATTTACATTTATTAATCCACCGATTTTTCAATAATCTAACATTGTGTAGTGTAACATATGTAGACGATAAGAAAATTCAGAAATTAACGGGGTCCTCTAGTTTCTCGGCTGTTTTTTCACGGCTTTTTCAATAATTTTTTACGGGCAAAGCATCGAAATAATCAATCTCATTGTTTTTGCATAATCTTTATTAACATTTAAATAAGCTTTACAAATTTTTTGAAGTCAAAATATATGATAGAATAAACGTTATAGTGGCCGATAGGAAGACATCAAGTAAAAGAGGTGCTTGACGGTGACCAAGATTGCGGCTGTTCTGCTTATCCGAAATCAAAAAACCAAACGGTATTTTAATCTTCATATTTAAGACTAGCGATTGAACTAGAGTGAATTCTAAATTACAAAAATTGACTTTTTTATACACTTTTGAAAATTACATTCTATTTTTTACTCATTTTTTCTTAAGTTTTTCGCTCGTACAAAAAAAAACTATCGAAGCAATCATGATAATCCTAGTTCAATCGCTGGCTTATAACATATTAAAGATGCTGTATAAATTTGAACAAAATCGGTGCAGTAGTTTCTGAAATATCGTGGTCACCGTTTCGAAAAATGTTGTTTCGAGAAAAACGCGTTTGAAAGTTCGCGCATGTGATTTATACTTGTGAACCACTTCGAATATCGAAAAATCCTTTGGCACACATTTTCTACACATGTTGTAGATGTGATTTATGGAAGAAAAAAAAATCGATTTTTTCGACCCGAGAAACTAGAGGACCCCGTTAAACAAGTAAAACTGGCTCAGTGGACAACGTCACAACTCATCACCCAGAGGTCCCGTGATCGGAACTACGTTACGGCGTAGGCGTTCGTCTGAGATAATTTAAAATTAAACCATTAATATATTTGCAGCACAAATATCATAACCCTAATTAATGAACGACGAAGAATATCGTAAAAGGGTCCAATGATGTAAATAAAGTGCGAAAAAAATTATGAAAAAATATATATATAGCAGAAAATTTTTGTTGATCTTATCGCCACCTAATTTTTTGTTTCCAGTCACTGGCTGAAAAAACTAGGTCGTAGCCAGGTCAGAAATATTATACAGCCGTGAGATATTTCTTTCTACCTAGTCACCATCTAATTTTTGGTATACAGTCACTTGAGGATTGAAGCGTTACAAGGCTGGGTAGTTGATAGCTAAGACGGCTATATAGCTAACGGCGATTCGAAACAAAACTTTACTAGCTTGTAGCTGGGCGGTGATGAGTTACGTTTTCCACTCGGGTTCAGGCTGTCCCTCAATGTGAAACATCCTCTTGAAGGAAGAACATTCTACGAGGTCCTTCAACGGCTCCCAGCTATTCCGGAAGTGCAATACAAGAAGTGTTTCCGGAAGTGGAGGTCGCTGAAAGAAGGTTGTGGCTTCCGAAAGGGACATTATGGTCATTGACGAGCATGAACTCTTTGCTGTGACAGCGTAAGGTCGGATAATTTCAGGACAGATCTCGTAAAGAAAAAATTGAGGACTAGGAATAAATCTAATGACGTGGAGTTTCCATAGTCGATTCCTCATACGCTTTTCGATGGATATCCTGTGAGTCTCGCCCGTACATATCTTCGGTTTCGTGCAGTTCCGGATCTCCTTTTATCCTCGTGTCCTCTCGTGTATAAGGCGAATCATGCGAACGCACGTGGTTGGCAATCTTCCTTTCTCTCCTCCTCTCTCTTCCTTTTTACTTAATTTTTTCCATCCTTATTCTCCGTTCTTGACGTCCGCGATTTCATCCGGCTGCTTCGAACCGCACGCATATATGTATGTAGGTACCTGGACCGGGTTAGCACGTGGCGAGCGGAAAGAGATCGCAGGATATATATTTACGGTGCTCGCTCTTATGTCGCAGCGAGAAACGAACGTATGGACGGCAAAGATAAGGGCGTAGGCGTGGTACCCTTTTTTGTTATCCATTCAGAAACGTCCCGTTCTTCTTCCTCTTCAATTTCTTCTCGTATGTACCTTCACTTTAGCAACCAGTGTAACCAACTCTCGCTGCGAGCTCGCGGGTATTATCGTTTCAAGGACACAATCATTAAGGGGGTACCCCTCTTTGGAAACTTGAAAAAAACGTTTTGTTCATATTGTTGTAGTGTGAACTTTCAAGAATATTTATAGACGATTTTTTTTAACTACAAAATAAATCGAGATTACAAAAAATGGTGTTTATCATACATATCAGTGACTGTATACAATAATTTTTTTGAAGCGATTAATTTCAAAATGGCGGCTGTGCAGCTTTTATCTCAAAACTGCATTTTTTAAGTGGGCCGGAAACATAACTCCGAATATTTTCAACCGATTCGCTTGAAATGTTGAATATATCTTGAAAAATACAGGGTGTCCAATAGGAAGTTGCTAAAAATAAATAGGTGTCTCTTCCCTCCATGAATTCAATAGGGGTCCCTTTTTCTAAGGCGCACACCTGAGGCCCCGCAGTTTTATTCCAGCCGTGGTTGAAGCAAGTACGCGCGCGTCAAAATGAGTGAGCTCACCACGGAAGAAAAAGTATATCTTATTGAGTGCTTCTTCTCGAGGGGAAAAATTTATAGTAATGCGTATAGAGGGTTTCGTACTAAGTTTGGAACTCATAGAGTTGCCAGCGAAAACACTCTGAAAAGGTGAGAATTTAATGTTTATTCATATTCATCTATGACACAACTTGTGTTTCAATTCAATTAAACTGCATTGAAGCAATTTTACGTTAATTTTTGTAGGATAATCGATAACTTCGTGAAGTATGGTACACTCCAGGACCGTAGACACGAGTTGCCAGGTCCATCTGTTACGGTGACTACACCAGAGAAGATCAACGAAGTTGAGAATTATTTCAAACAAAATCCAAATGATTCGATTCGGAAAGCTGCTCAAGCATTAAAAATAACCAAATCATCATTACACAACATTTTGAAATATTTTTTTAAGTTTCATCCGTATAAAATAAGCACTCATCAATTGTTAACTGAACATGCCATGACGAAACGCATCGAATTTTGTAACACTATTACGGGAATGTTTGAAGCCGAAGAACTTAATGAGAAATTGATTATTTATTCCGATGAAGCACATTTTTGGATGAATGGGTACGTAAACAAACAAAAGTACCGGTTTTGGGGAATGGAAATTCCCAACATATCGCTAGCGAAGTCCCATCATCCACAGAAAGTAACGGCATGGGCAGCGATTTCAGTAAAAGGAATTTATTTGCAATTCTTGGAATCTACGGTAACAGGAGAGAGTTACAAACAGCTTTTGGAAACGAAATTCTTCCATTATGCAAAAAAGAGGGGACTGGTTAAAAATGTTTACTTCATGCAAGATGGAGCGACGCCGCACCGGACTCATGAGGTGTTTGAAGCTATTCATCGCGTATATGGGACTCGAGTAATCGGTCTGGGGTACCCTAAATTTTCTCAAGGCGGACTAGAATGGCCTCCCTACTCACCGGACCTGAACCCTTGTGATTTTTTCTTGTGGGGTTACATTAAAGATCATTGTTACGCTAAAAACCCCAGCACAGTAGAAGAACTGATCGCGGCCATCCAGGAAGTGGTTCGCGGCATTGCGAACGATATGTTGGACACAGTTTTTCACAGTTTTCAAAAGAGAATTGATTTTTGTGCACAATCTAACGGTTCGCACTTCGAAAATATCTATCATTAATCACTGTACTTTTTCGTTATTTTTATAAGATGTAATAAATTGACATAAAAAATATTTGACTGGGTTTTATTTATGTGCGTTTAAATCTGCAGAGTTTCCTCTATTTAAAGCAATTTGGCTTTTCTGATTCTGTGCACGTGTTTTAAAATGACAGTCGATTAGTTTCAGCAACTTCCTATTGGACACCCTGTACCACGTGACATATGAGTGCGAGAGAGATAGCTGCAATTTTCGAACAGAGATTCCTCAGAGATGAATAATATTTAGCACAAAAGGAAATCATCAAGCTCTGCGTGAGGAAATTCTCCAGAGCCTAATGCTCCGTTTTCCTCAAGAAATTAACCGTCTATGAGAAAATTGGGTTGGAAAATTTGTGAGGTTATGTTGACCTTGTACATGCCCTTAAGGATGATTTGCGTGTAACGACAGCGGACATCAAAGCACAAGAACACTCAAAATGACCAACCTTTTGCCAATATTTTAGTATGTAATCTTTCAATCTTGTGCCCTAGTAGGTAATATTCACATGAATGTGCTATGCAACGATGATGCGTTCCGTGCTCGCAAACACATTTTTCCCTCTCTTTTCACCTGGTAGAGACGACTGGGTGGGTTTTCGGTCGTATCGAGAGAGGGCGCGAATCCGCCCTCTCAATTACCATTGCAACAAGGAACCACGGAGCCCACTGATACCTGCAAAGTAATAGAAAGAAAAAAAAACGAAAAATAAGAACAAGCATGGAGAGCGCGCACCGCGAGAACATTAAGACCGCGAGAGGAGGCGCAAAAATTTTACGAGTTCAACCGCAAAATCGTGTTCCACCGTCTCGTGTGCAAGTACCAAAGCAGTTAAATATTTAACGAGCCAGAGCTCTGCGAGTACAAAAAGGGGACACTCTGCACACACACACACACATACACACATATGTGTGCATTTTTGTGTGGTGTTTATGGGGAAAGGTGATTTCGAAGACATGAGGCTTCGAAAAACCGCCCTCATAGTAGCAACTTGATCTAAATCCCAATATGCTCAAAATCACATTTATATAAATGCTATAGTGAATATCGTTGAATAGCTGTCAACGAACAGCTTAGGGGGTTAGGCCACAGTAACGGGTACAAAATCATGTGCGAATTTAACATTTTTTTTTCGTCTGAAAAAGTGATTCACTCATAAAATTAATTACACATTTATTTAGTATGAATATCAAGCTGTTAGAAAATATATAATTTTTTTTTCGATGTACAAAGTGGCCGATTACTAATATTTTCTTTTGTTATCTTCTTTTAGGCGCTCCGCGGCGTGACATTTCGCATCCACAATTTTTTACCTAGAACAAAAAACAAAAATTCTCGTCAATCTACATTAGGATACCTAGAGAAGTACGTACGGAATTTAAAAAATATTGTTTTATTCAAAAGTTGTAGGTATTTAAAATTAAGAAATGAATTTTCAGTGAAAAATTTCGTTATAACTGCTCATAAACTGCTCATAAAATGAAAAGTTTTCGATTAATCAGAAATTCCGTACGTACTTCTCTGCGAAATGCAATTAGGAACATAGCTTTTAAATTTGAAGTAAATCGAGTGAAAATTGTTGAAGTTATTTGTCACACCAATTGGAAAACAAGCTGGGTAATTATTCGGAAAATGACCCTCACTCTGGAGGGGGTGCGAGGTGTGGCGGTTAATAGATTTTGACCCCCTGAACATTATGGTGACGAGAAATCGCAGCGGTCACCACCCCCCCCCCCCCATAAAAAGTTATGGGGTTTTGAGGTTTGAAAAAATACGTCGAAGAACAGCAGATCTGAAGATCCGGCCGGGGTCCAGAGGGGGGTCCAGGGGGGTGAAACCTCCCTGGTGGGGTGACGGGGCAGAGCCCCTTGTGGGAATGGAGGGGGCGAAGCCCTCCGGGGGGTTCCCCCCAGGCGGGGTCAAGGGGCAGAGCCCCGTGTGGGGGTGGAGGGGGGAGCCCCTCCACATATCGAAACCATAATAATGTACATGTGCTTACCTCAGTTCGAGTAGGGTAAAAGCCGGATAGTTGCCCCAGGGGGATACTTGCCCCGGTTTTGAATACACTATGTTAGGGATGTTGGGGGACATAACGTTTGACTGTGATTGGAAGGGCCCCTCCTGCAGGCTTCGGTGCCATGTAAGCCTTCGAAGTAGGCGCACGCATTTTGTCCGTATGAGCAACAATCTTCCGCGACACAAGTTTGCCGGGCGTCGAAATTATATTGGTATGTAATTTCGATTGAATATCTTTATTACTGATTGTTGTTTCAGTCAACTTTTTGTTTCTCAGCACGCATTAGAGTTTAAGTTACTCTGTTTACTAGGTTTTATTGTCGAATAGTTTTTATTTGTTTCAAAAATAACAAGGGCAAGTATCCGTATCAAAAAGGATAGTCGCCCCATTTACATTGGCGGATGGTCGCCCTAGGGCAACTATCCGCAACTATAAATTTTTTAGCGAGCAAAGGCAGATTTTGTTCTTTTGGTGTATTTTTCCAACTTGTTGTGACTATAATTTGTCATAACTATCAAGTACCAGGCGTTTCTGGAGAGCCTGCGTTACAAGACCGCGTACAGGAATGTGAGTCTGATTGAGGTTTTGCACTAAATCAACAGAACAAAGTGCCTCGACTAGGCGATCAAGTCCCAAACGATGCTGATAAAAACAAACTAGAAACTGTCTTAAATGAGGCTGAGCAGAATAGCGTGAACCAAGATCACACGCCACCTAGGCCGTCTTCAAGCCTTTTGAAACTTTCTGAAGACTGTTTAGCCCTAGGAGATGGCGACATTGAAAATTACATCTTTCATTGTACTGAGCTATCGAAGAGAAAATAAAGAAAACAACCGAAATAACGGAAACTAAAATTAGGGCAGCGAAAAAAAGATTGTAAGACAGTAAAAAACAAACCAGCTCGTAGCAAGAAAAGTATTGTAAAGAAAAGAGGGCAACCGCAAAAAAAGACCAAAAACATATCGATATCACCAGCAGTGAAACTGAATCCGATAACACAGATTTTATTGAACTGATCAAAGGAAACGCTTCTAGAAAGAGAAAAATACAAATTTCCAATCCTGACAGTGAAAACGAAGAAAATGTTATAGGGTCAAAAACATTAAAGGAAAAACCACCGAAGGACTACCAATTAAAAGAAAAAAGGACGAAAAATCGATAAGAGACACTGAAAAAATATCACAGGTGAAAAACGCTAATTCCAAAATAGAAAATACAAATAAAAAGGTTTCAGTTGATGATTGTTGCGCAGAATGTTTTGAGAATTATAATTTAACTACATCGAAATCAGATTGGATTCAATGTCCGATATGTCGAATGTGGTTGCATGAAACGCACACCATTCAAAAGCCACTGCATTAGATGTGGAAAATTTAAAACCCTGGCTTCTGGTATAATGATATAATTCTCTGAATATCTAGTAAATTGATATAATTAATGCTTATGCCAAACCTAATTGCCATGTTGTTCTATCGTTAAGATAAATAATAATATTTTACTAATAACTTAACTGATTTAAAGTTTGGAGGCTATTTCTGTTGTGTTTTCATAGTCCAAGACGTTAAAACTTAATACTATTTTATCATGATGATTAATATTGTAATTAGTACTTAATAAAGAATCTGAGTAAATAATAAAGTTTGATTACTTAAATTGATATAAATTTGTTTCTATCTAATAAAATCATAGTGAGGCGTCTATCCCCGCACAAGGCAAGTATCCCCCGAAGCATTTTTAACGTTAGGCTACTATCCGCCACGGTAGGCAACTATCCGTTTTTTGAGAGGTCAAATAAAACAGGATTTACTCAAAACCAGTATTAATTATCATTACAAAAATAGGCTACTATAAAAGATCGAAGACCTATGTTTTAATATACATATCGCATTATTCTTAGTAAGTACATATTTTTTAATAATAGAGCTCTTTTGAAAAGTGGGGCAACTATCCGGCTTTTACCTTACCTGTAATACATTCGTAGAAACCGAAATACCAATCACAACACATCAACACACACACACACGCATGCATCCAAACAAGCCCACACAGACACCATTTTCGCCGATTTGCAGTCTCGTCTTTGAAATGATACATTTTGACGAATTTTCAACGAGGGCAGGGGGGCGGGAGAGGGAAGTAACCGCGCAGTTTTTTCTTCGGCATTGTGCTCAGGAGAGCTTTTTTGACAAATCCCCCTACCTCCCACTTCCAGAGTGCATGTGTGTGTTATTTTTATTCATTTCAAATTTAGTTTTTTCTGCATTGGTGGGGCTCCACCCCCACAAGGGGCTCTGCCCCTTCACCCCGCGAAGGAGGTTTGACCCTCCGGGACCCCCCTCTGGACCCCTCCCAGGTCTTCAAGTCCGCTATTCTGCGACGCACTTTTAAAAACTCCAAAACCCCATAACTTTTTATGGGGGGGGGGGGGGGGTGACAGCCGCGATTTCTCTTCACCATCGTGTTCAGGGGGTCAAAATCTACAACCCACTCGCCCCCCCCCCCCCCCGAATCATTTTGCGAATAATTACCAAAAGCTGTTTCGGGAAGTTTCGAGTAGTCGGCCATTTTGTACGTCGAAAAAAATATATATACATTTTCTAAGAGCTTGATATTCATGCTAAATACATGTGTAATTAATTTTATGAGTGATTCACTTTTTCATACGAAAAAAATTGTTAAATTCGCACATGATATTATACCCGTTACTGTGGCCTGAGACCTTAAAGTTTGTTTGGGTTACATAAAAACATTTTTTTAAATTCTGTATTTCAAAAGCGTATTTATTAAGTGTAACAACTTTTATATCAATATCTGTAATATAAACCTATCAAAAAAAAATCATGAAAATAGCCTTTTTAGCGTCTAAAGTGAGAAGACCCCTTCATTAAGGGGTTACCCCCACTTGCGATTTTGAAAAAATCGATTTTTTTAAAGTGCAATTTGAAGTGCAGTTTTTTTTTTGATGCCCGGAATAGATGACTCTATGTAACTTTACAAAAAAAAAAATTTTCTTCGTGTAAACTGAAATTGAAACTTTAATCGCATTTTTCTCAAAATGGCATTTCTGAAGTCGGTGACCAAGATTACTCGAACACTAATGAACCGATCTTCTTGAAATTTTGCAGGCGTATTTAATACATAAAAATGTAGTCTTTAATCGTTCGATTTTTTTCGTTAAAATCGAACCATTAACTTTGACTGTCCGCCATTTTGTGAAAAATGAATATTTTTTAAAATCCTTCGATTAAAGACTAGTTTATACTTATATTTGACTAAATCCATCCGCATTTTTTTTCGGATGATCCACTTCGCCGCAATGTTGGTGACCGCAAACCGTGTATATAAAAACATTATTTCATTGACGGCCATTTGCCACTAAACAATGTAATATTTTTCAATAAGAAAATTACTGAATGTTCTTCAAGATGTGTTCTTTAAGATGGTATATTGATCGATTAAAAAAGTTTTGTAGTTTTCTTTTAAAAAAATCATGAAAAAGGCCTTTTTTGCGCTACAAGTGGGGGTAACGCCTTAAAGACCCCTGGTCAATTAAAAACATCCCATTGGCTGGTGCAGTATTTTTCGAGATAAATCAGGTGTAATATTAAAATGGGACCCCCGGTATGTTGTTAGAGCTAGCATAATTGTGACATTGCGAGAAGAAGCGTCGCGTGCACAAGTGTCTCGTTTCTCCTCGACTTCGTACGTAGAGAGCGAGATTGGAAGAATGCAAAAAAAAATCGCAAAGCACGAATTGAGAGTGCGGGAAATTGTCCGGCGGCGTGCAACATAAATTTTCGTGCCATACTTTAAACAGCCAATCATTCAATTACACAATTAAGTGTAATGACGCGGTTAATCTTTCTATCGTGTATCTATATATAGTTTTAATTAATTAAAATTTGCAAAATGTGCGGACAGCGATGCTCGCGGAACTTGGGGCAGGGTGTTAAATGATGTGTAACAATGCAGCAATTCGATCACCGTCGATTGGATACAGCAATTCGCGATCGAATCCAGATAATCATATTTATCTGCGGTCAACGCACGGATAGGGCTTTAATGGAAACTCCATAATATGTGCGGTCGTTTTACGACGAATTAATTACCCGTAACCTTAAAATCGATCGAGTAATGTTGAATTTCTGTTGACACGATGTTTGGAATGGGAGTATAGTAATATTTTTATTAGTGGAAAATTGATTCGAGAATTTTGCGGAGTATTTGAAGGTGAAGGTTTTGGAATTGGAATTATTATCAGAAAATATAAGTGGCAGTAGATAAATGTGAAATTGTGTCGGTTCCTCTGCAGTCTTCATAACCATACCCGTGAATCTGCGCATATGAGGAAATTATATTTTGAACCCATTATCTTTGTGTAATATTGGCTATTAAGAGGCTATAACAGTGTGAAACTTTGAAAAATCGATTTTTTGGCCTTTTTCGACAGTTTATACTTTCAAGAATATCATTATCATTTATATCATTTATATCAATATCATTCTATCTTGCAAAAATCGACAGTCAAACATTTAAACGCGTTTTTCTCGAAATGAGATTTTTCAAATTCGCTGACATTGTAAGTCGAAGAGCAATTATCCGATTGACTTGAAATCCCCTGATTTATTATTAATTTTTAAAGACGGGCGCACCTGATTGGCCCGCCTGTAAAAATTTATAATAATTCAGGGGTTGATCTGAGACCCACACATGCTTATATCAATCGACTGAGAATTTCACCCCCAACCCCCCATTTCAGGGAATGCATTCAGTTCTGGGACACCCTGTATATATATATACAGGGTGTCCCTCTTATCTCTGCCACCCGAAATAACTCGGTAATTATCGACGTCACAAAAAAATGTTCCAGATAAAAGTTGAACGGTGTGGAAGGGGCCATCAAACCCGACCAATTTTTTTTTTTTCGGCAGAGCCACTGACGCGCAGTGAAGGTCACCTCCATTTTTTTATATGGAATGATACATTTTTTTCAACCATCTTGTGGAGCCCCTCAACCCGCATAAAAAACATTGGGGGGGGGGGCCAACGTCGTCCGAAGTGAATGACCTTGAATAGGTGACCTTGAATGACCTTAGACGACTTTGACCCCCTTATGTTTTTTATGCGGCTTGAGGTGCTCCACCAGATGATTGGAAAAAAGGGAACCATTCCATTTGTGTGCACCCACGCGGCACCGTTGTTTTTGCCACCCGAAGACAACTCCAAGACACCCTTAAGGGGTTACCCCCACTTGCGATTTTGAAAAAATCGATTTTTTTATTGCATTTTTTTGAAGTATAAGTATCCGGGCCCATACAGAAGACTATGTAAGTTTACAAAAAAAAATATTTTCTTCGTGTAAACTGAAATTGAAACTTTAAACGCGTTTTTCTCAAAATGGCATTTCTGAAGTCGGTGACCAAGATTACTCGAACACTAATGAACCGATCTTCTTGAAATTTTGCAGGCTTATTTAATACATAAAAATGTAGTCTTTAATCGTTCGATTTTTTTTTCGAAAAAAATGGCCGTTTTATAGCCAAAAAACGGCCGTTTTTTTCGTTAAAATCGAACCATTAACTTTGACTGTCCGCCATTTTGTGAAAAATGAATATTTTTTAAAATCCTTCGATTAAAGACTAGTTTATACTTATATTTGACTAAATCCATCCGCATTTTTTTTTTCAGATGATCCACTTCGCCGCAATGTTGGTCACCGCAAACCGTGTATATAAAAACATTATTTCATTGACGGCCATTTGCTACTAAACAATGTAATATTTTTCGATAAAAAAATTACTGAAAGTTCTTCAAGATGTGTTCTTTAAGATGGTATTTTGATCGATTAAAAAAGTTTTGTAGTTTTCTTTAAAAAAATTCATGAAAAAGGCCTTTTTTGCGCTACAAGTGGGGGTAACGCCTTAAGGCATCGCGTACTCCGTTAAGTATAATCCTAAGGATTTCTCTAAAGTGGAGAGGAAAAAAGATAAAGGTGTCGCGTTTGTATTCGCGTCCGTGGATAGAAACGAGGCGTGCTAAACAAGATTTTGCTACGTAGGCCATGTTCATATATATATATATATATATATATATATATATATATATATATACGGATGCGGAGGTACGAGCGCTACAGCCCGTATATAATAATCGGTCTTATCGGCTCTCATTTTCTTAAGTACTCACGCACACGTGAATGGCGTGAGAGGAGCTCGCACGTTCACGGTAACGAAGGGAGGGAGGATAAGCAAAGGGGGCTAAAGATATAATACGCGGGGGCATATTACGATATAATATTTATAGAACAGCTCGCCGAGACTCGGCCGAGGGCTATGTTAAGGGGTCTTCTCACTTTAGACGCTAAAAAAGGCTATTTTCGTGAATTTTTTTGATAAGGTTATATCATAGATATTGATATAAAAGTTGTTACACTTAATAAATAGACTATCGAAATACATTTTTTTTAAATTTCATTTATTTTAGTCACTATTTATATACGAAAATGGCAGTTGAAAAAATGTCCTGAAAAATTGTAGGTCTGCGCTGTTGATGATATCTCGGAGATGGATCATCCGAAACAAAAAAATCAAACGGTTTTAGATTCATCATGTTAAGGGGTTAGGCCACTCTATAGGCCGAAAAAATAGACTTTTTGGGGATTTTTTTTTTTTTCAGAAAAACTACAAAATAAATCGAGATTACAAAAAGGGTGTTTATCGTACATATTAGAGACTGTATACAATAATTTTTTTTAAGCGATTAATTTCGAAATGGCGAAATGACGATAATTGTTATTAACAATTATCTGACGATTTTTAGGCAAATTTTTCACTTTCCAAAAATTTGCCTGCAAAATCGTCAGATAATTGTTAATAAAAAATGAACTATGCAATATAAAAAAAAATCTGCGTACTTCCATCGACAATGTATTTTTCAAGATATATTCAACATTTCAAGTGAATCGGTTCAAAATTGTCTGAGTTATGTTTCCGGCCAACTAAAAAAATGCAATTTTGAGATAAACGCTGCACAGCCGCCATTTTGAAATTAATCGCTTAAAAAAAATGGTTGTACATTTTTTTGTAATCCCGACTTATTTTGTAGTTTTTCGGGAAAAAAATCCCCAAAAAGCCTATTTTTTCGGCCTCTAGAGTGGCCTAAGGCCTTAATGGCTATATAGCATATAATACGATTTTTTATCTATACAAAAATAACAAATGACGGACATTTTGCGAAAAAAAAACAAAAAAACGTGTTTTTTCACCGTTTTTGGCAAAAAAATAGTAAATATCAAAATTTAAAAAAATCCTTGAAATGCGCTTTAGCTATAGTTGTAAAGAATATGTGGTTAAAATGTCATAAGCATCGGTTCAGTAGTTTCAAAGATTTTATCAACTAGCCGTCGAAAAACGTTGTTTCGAAAAAAACGCGTTTAAAGTTTGTTTGGGTTACATAAATACATACAATTTTTAAAAAATGTATTTCAAAAGTGTATTTATTAAGAGTAACAACTTTTATAGCAATATCTATAATATAAACATGTTAAACAAATTTATGAAAATAGCCTTTTTTAGTGTCTAAAGTGAGAAGACCCCTTAAGGTAGAGAAAGAGTAGGGAAAAAGTGGCACATACGCACGAAGCTGCAAGAGAAGTGCACGTCAAGCGAGTTGCCTGATTGGAAATCGAGAGTCGGACATTCCACTTGTGAAGATTCGCGCAGATCTGAGTCATCGGGGGAAAAGCTTAAAAAGAGGGTGCAACATTTTATAGAGCGTCTCCTGTATTCTTAGTCCAACTTTTATGCTTCGGTACATAAAAGACGGTACAACCTGTCTTGTTCTCTTATCCTTCTGAGCCTCGACCTCGAACACGCATGTACATAATTACGAACGAAATTACAATAATTCAAAGATTATTTGAGAAGGGTATACAATTATTTTTTATTCGACACGATTACTTATTATTTGAGGAATTTACTACTCATTATTATTTAAGTACTCATTTTCAGTACTCATTATTGTCAATTATTTGTTGTTCACATTCGCCCTTAATCATTATTCGAATCCGTCATTATTTGTCATGATATTTATTTATACATGAAATTTTATACATTTTTATACATTTTATACATTTATACATTTTTTAATTATTTATTTATACATGAAATTTGTCAATGATTTAATATTCTTAACTATTTGTTATCTTCAATTGTTTAAAGTTTGAATTTTTAATAGGTTATTGTTAGACAAATTCTTGGTTATTATTGCAAGCTTATATTTAATTTGCTTCGTCCGTATGTCTGTCTTTCCGGTTCAAAATTTGTAATCCATTTTTCAAGTACTTGCTGGCATCCGATTGAGCTGAAATTTGGCATACCTGTGTAATTTCGGTGACAATGCAACTCCTCAATAGCATATATAGTCCAGTAAAAGAGAAGAAAACCCAGCACTTTTAGCGTAGAATTAGAATTTTTTACTGGAGCTAGATGGTTGCATCCTGAAAGTGACCCCAATGAAATTGTGCCCCTCAACTCACCCCAACCGTAAGGAACAGGGGGTTTCTTAAAAATCGCTGTATCTCGATAATTAATAGCCAGATCAAAAAATGTTTCAAACAAAAGTTGTTTGGAATAATAAAATACGTATAATGTTATTCCGAGTCCAATCCTCTATCTTTGAAAATAGCGGCACAAAAACGCGAGAGCACCACTGACCCAGACAAGGACGCAGTAGGTGCGGTGGTCCCGCCAGGCACCGCTGCACGCGCGTATCCGACCTACGCCGGCTCATCGGGCGCACCTCATTGGCCCGACTTTAAAAATTAATAATAATTCAATGGCTTATCTGAGACCCATACATACTTATATCAATCGACTCAGAATTTCACCCCCAACCCCCCATATCAGGGATTACCATCAGTTCTGGGACACCCTGTATATTTCATATTTTCAAAATATCTACGTTTATGTACCTTTTGAGTACTTGCACCTATGATGAGTGAACAAGGAAGGGACTTTTTTCTATTTATACTGTTTTGATTATCAGTTTTACTGAACATTGTTTTTTAATTTTTAATACAGTACCTTCTAATTATAAGCTTGTTCAAAAAAGTTTTTTTACGTTTATTTTTTATCATATTGACTCATCCACTTTTCCAATTCCCAATGATTGGTTACTGTTAACTACTTATTTTTACTATAGTTTTTTCATTATAATTATTATTAATATTCTCAGTAATGGATCATTCGGATTGTCGATTATTTATCTTTCGAGAAATTACTCGAGTATTTATAATCCTAATTAATTATTATTCGAATAGAACAATGTGGATCCTCCGGATTCGATCTTTTTTCAGATTTTCATCTGATTTTTCTTTTATTGTGGCATTTACTGAACATTATTTTTTACTTTTTAGTACAGTACCTTTTAGATATAAGCTTGTTTAAAAAAATTTTTTTACGTTTATTTTTTATCATATTAACTCATCCACTTTTCGAATTCTCAATGATTGGTTACTGTTAACTACTTGTTTTTACTATAGTTTTTTATTATAATTTTCATTATTATTCTCAGTAATGGATGATTCGAATTGCCAATTATTTATCTTTCCAGAAATTACTCGAGCAATTATAATCCTAATTAATTATTATTCGAATTGAGCATTGCGGATCCTCCGAATTCGATCTTTTTTTCAAATTTTTATCTGACTTTCATTCTATTGATGTTCTTTGTTTCATCGTTTCCGTTTTTAACTTTAGGATATTAAAAAAAAAATCGGGGCACACCGATTAGCCAATCGCCGTAAAAATTTGCTCGGATAAATTCGTTAATATATTTTTTTTTTCGTTAAAAAAAATGACAAAGGATAACGAACCGAGGCTCGATTAATTTGATTCGACGGGTGGCGATTATTGATGCGAGAACAAACGACGCGAGTATCTTGTGCTCCGAGCTTCGTTCTTTTTTTTTCGTTTCGTTGCGATCAGGAGGCTTGAAATTTGATATCGAAGGAAAAGGAGAAAAAAAACGTTGATGTCGAGAATCACGGGAATTTTACGGTGCCGGATCTTCGTGAAGGGACTTACTGAGATCCTTCGACGTGAGATCCCTCCCCCCCCCCCCCCGCCCTCGCCCTTCCGCCGACTACTGCTCGGACTTGAAAGGAGAGATCCTAATACCGCTAATCCCATTACAGCGCAACAAAGTGTATCGTGAAACCAGTTTATTAAAGAGCACGTTGAAAGCAAGCTTCTTCAGGCAAAAAGTCAAGGGAGAAAAAACAAGACGAAAAGTCGACGAATAACGTGGCAATGAAAATAAATACCTCATAGTATAATACATCTGTCAAAGTACGTCGAGTGATGTGAAGCGAAAAACAAATTGAAATTTTTTAGTTCAATTTCTCTTGCCACATTCCTCTTGATATTAAGGGGTTACCCCCACTTGCGATTTTGAAAAAATCTTTTTTTATTGCATTTTTTTGAAGTCTAAGTATCCGGGCCCATACTTCCGTATGGGCCCGGAATAGATGACTCTATGTAAGTTTACAAAAAAAAAAAAATTTCTTCGTGTAAACTGAAATTGAAACTTTAAACGCGTTTTTCTCAAAATGGCATTTCTGAAGTCGGTGACCAAGATTACTCGAACACTAATGAACCGATCTTCTTGAAATTTTGCAGGCTTATTTAATACATAAAAATGTAGTCTTTAATTGTTCGAATTTTTTTTTTTTTTTCGAAAAAAAAATGGCCGTTTTATAGCCAAAAAACGGCCGTTTTTTTCGTTAAAATCGAACCATTAACTTTGACTGTCCGCCATTTTGTGAAAAATGAATATTTTTTAAAATCCTTCGATTAAAGACTAGTTTATACTTATATTTGACTAAATCCATCCGCATTTTTTTTCATATGATCCACTTCGCCGCAATGTTGGTCACCGCAAACCGTGTATATAAAAACATTATTTCATTGACGGCCATTTGCCACTAAACAATGTAATATTTTTCAATAAAAAAATTACTGAAAGTTCTTCAAGATGTGTTCTTTAAGATGGTATATTGATCGATTAAAAAAGTTTTGTAGTTTTCTTCAAAAAAATTCATGAAAAAGGCCTTTTTTGCGCTACAAGTGGGGGTAACGCCTTAAATTTGAAGTAAATCGGTCGATTAGTTTTCGAAATATCTTGCCCAAAAAATTGAAAAATACAGTTTTGAGGAAAACGCATTAAATACCTTCTTCTTGCTCAAAGAGCTCATTAATATGAAAAATAATAATATTAACGCGACATGCAGACTTTCAAAGTATCATCGTGTATATAATACTGGTCTTAGAGACAATCGATTAAGGGGGAATTAAGGGGGCATTAATTAACAATCGATTAAGGGGGAATTAAGGGGGCATATGCACCTAGGAGCCGGAAAGAAAGGTCATTTTTGTGAATTTTTTCAAGGAAAACTTTTTGAAATTTCGGATTGGGGTTTTAATTATCTAAAAGTATATACATTCAAAAATATGTTTAATTTTCTTTATTTAAAAATATCAAAAATATACAAGGATATTGTATGATCCTTGAAGCGTCGTAAAACAATCTGCATATACGGTACCCACTCGCGTTTCTTCAAAAATCATCTGAAAAAAAAAACAAAAAAGATTATAAAATTAGATACTATAATCTAGTACTTGTCATAGCCGATTTTGAAAATATCGATTTATGACAAAATGGCGGACGTTTGAACATAAATAGTGATTTTTGGGCCAAAAATTAGTTATTATTTTTCCTATAAACCAAAAACTAAGCAACGGAAAAAAAATCCTATGACAAGTACTAGATAATGGTGTACCGAATAACCACAAAAAACCTCAAGGCAATCGGTTCATTGGTTTTGGAGAAATTTTGAGCACCGATTTGAAAAACGTGGTTTTGAGAAAAACGCGTTTGAAAATTTGGGAATGAATAAATCATGAAATTTGTCAACTTACATGGAATCATCGATACCAGGCCCATAGTGTAGGTCTTCTACAGTCGACGGAATGTTCATAGCTTCAAAATCCTCGACCTCGACCATCTAGGTGTATATCTCCCGTTAAATAGCAAGTAAATATTTCATTCTTCATGCATATTAGATATCATAAAATAATAAAACATATTAAATATATGTAATAGTATATATATAAAAATATAATATAATATAATATAATGTAATAAATAAAATAATACAATATAATATACTACAATGATAATAACAATTTAAAAGTTTCAGTATGAAATATCTAGCTGTTATAATTACTATCATTCCTAGTATTATTATTATAATCGTTATCGTTCGTCTCACTATTAAATCTATCCATATGGACGACCAATAAATCAGCAAGTAGTGTCTGTTTTTTAAATAGGTCACGTATATATATCGATCGTCGAACTATTGACCTCAGTGCAATCGATAAAATGTAAACTCGAACGATGCAATATTTTCTACCATTGGAGAGAAAGTTTCCGTAATTTTTAGACGATGAACAAAAAAAAACGAAAAAAGTCAGTCCGCGCACACGTGTAATCCGGGGATTTTTTAAGGGGTTACCCCCACTTGCGATTTTGAAAAAATCGATTTTTTTTATTGCATTTTTTTGAAGTATAAGTATCCGGGCCCATACTTCCGTATGGGCCCGGAATAGATGACTCTATGTAAGTTTACAAAAAAAAATATTTTCTTCGTGTAAAGTGAAATTGAAACTTTAAACGCGTTTTTCTCAAAATGGCATTTCTGAAGTCGGTGACCAAGATTACTCGAACACTAATGAACCGATCTTCTTGAAATTTTGCAGGCTTATTTAATACATAAAAATGTAGTCTTTAATCGTTCGATTTTTTTTTCGAAAAAAAAATGGCCGTTTTATAGCCAAAAAACGGCCGTTTTTTTTCGTTAAAATCGAACCATTAACTTTGACTGTCCGCCATTTTGTGAAAAATGAATATTTTTTAAAATCCTTCGATTAAAGACTAGTTTATACTTATATTTGACTAAATCCATCCACATTTTTTTTTCAGATGATCCACTTCGCCGCAATGTTGGTCACCGCAAACCGTGTATATAAAAACATTATTTCATTGACGGCCATTTGCCACTAAACAATGTAATATTTTTCAATAAAAAAATTACTGAAAGTTCTTCAAGATGTGTTCTTTAAGATGGTATATTGATCGATTAAAAAAGTTTTGTAGTTTTATTTTTAAAAATTCACGATAAAAGGCCTTTTTTGCGCTACAAGTGGGGGTAACGCCTTAAGAAAATGCATATACATATACGGGTGCATGGAGACGTGCGCGAGGAGAAAACGACGATATATAGCAGTCGGGAACGTACACATCGGAGAAATTCACTGATTTATCATACTCGGGGATTTATCTGTAGCTCGAATCAGCCCTCACCCCCAACCCGCGACCCTTTTATACCCGATCGTTTAGCTTTTTTCATATTTTTATGTTCCTTTTTTTTATTTATTTATTGTTTCTCTCTTTTTCGTACCTTCGCACGGATACACGATGGTGCTCTTTGGCCCCGATATGGGGGAACAATAAAACACCGGCGCGCATTCCCGCTGCTTACCTACGCGTCTCTGCTCGGCGCGCGAAACCCTGCTTTTTTTCAGTCTCGAGTGTACACGTGAACAAACACGACAATGTCGAAAGACCGAGAAACGGGGAAGGAAAAAAGGAAAGGATAAAAGTAGCGATGATATAACGGAGTATAAGTTCGTCCCGGGAAGAAGGGTTAAGGGGGAATTCTTTGTTCGCTCAAAAAGAAGACATTTTTCGGTGCGTTGATATGTTTATTTTCTTATGTTTATTTAAGGGTTACACACGAATAAATACGCATACGCATACGTCTCTATATCCACTCTTATTTACCTGTTATAAAAATGCAATGGGTGCTTCGTCCGTAAGTTCCTTAAGGGGTTAGGCCACTTTAGAGGCCGAAAAAAAGGCTTTTTGGGGATTTTTTTTCTGAAAAACTACAAAATAAATCGAGATTACAAAAGAGGGTGTTCATCGTACATATCAGTGACTGTATGCAATATTTTTTTGGAAGCGATTGATTTCAAAATGGCGGCTGTGCAGCGTTTATCTCAAAACTTACAATTTTCAACCGGTTGAAAATTGTCTGAGTTATGTTTCCGGTCAACTTAAAAAATGCAGGTTATATACTACTAAAAGGCATTCTATGTGAATTTTTTCAGATTTTTTAATTCAACATTTTAGAAAATGCCGTTTTTTTTGCAAATGAATATATCTCGGAAACTAGAAGTAACTGAAAAAAAGTCTCTACATAAAAGTTGTAGATTTGTGTAGAGACTTGAAATAATTTTTACTTTCCGGTAACGCTGATTTTTTACCAAAAAGGAGGAAATAATTTTTTTATTAATAAACGGCCATTTTTTTGGCTGAAAAAATTACAGAGTCTTCCAGTATGTCTGACGATATCGCAAAAAAAATCGCCAGAGTGGCACGCATCGAGGTTCTAGGGTAAAAAAAATGAAACCACTCTAATTAATTTTTTTATACCGGAACCTCGCTCCGTGCCACTCTGACGATTTTTTTGCGATGTCGTCAGACATACTGAAAAACTCTGTAATTTTTTCAGCCAAAAAAAACGGCTGTTTTTTAGTAAAAAAAATTATTTCCCTTTTTTTGGTAAAAAATCAGCGTTACCGGAACGTAAAAATTATTTCAAATATTCCGCTCGAAAGCTAACACAAAACTACAACTTTTATGTGTAGACATTTTTCTTCGGTAACTTCAAGTTTCCGAGATATATTCATTTGGAAAAAAACGGCATTTCCTAAAATGTTGAATCAAAAAATCTGAAAAAATTCACATAAAATGCCTTTTAGTAGTATCCCGAGCAGAAATCTAATCAGGCTGCCTGAGGTCCATCAGGGCCGGATCAGGGATCAATAAGGCGCCCTGATCAGGCACGCCTTCTTTGAGCTAGACAGGGGCCTGAGCAGGGATCAATAAAACGCCCTGATCAGGCACGCCTGATTTGCGCCGGATAGGATATCAGGCATTAATAAGGCGCCCTGATCAGCACGCCTGATTTGCGCCGGATAGGAGCCTTATCAGGCATTAATAAGGCGCCCTGATCAGGCACCCCTGATTTGCGCCGGACAAGCTAAAATATTGGTAATAAAATAATAAAATAGAGATTACTATTAGTTTGAAGAACAATTTAATCAATTTTTTACGATTGATTGTAATGCACAACCATACAGTCAGTCTAGAAATGCATTTTTTTAAAAATATATACGTATTTTTATTCTCTTAAATTTTATATTTTGTAATATATTTAATGCGAAACGAACCTCGTATTTTTTTCTGTTATCAGTGGAGAAGAGACATCACCCAGATCTTTTCTTCCGTGTCGTTGTTGCTCGTATCCAAACACACCATTTTCCGATCGACAGATACCAATGAGCATGTTTTAATTGTTTCCGTTTTTTTACTTGCCACATGTTGAACTTTGCCGACTCGGATGGATAAGTATACATAGATTTCGTACTCCACAACAAGATAAGTTACTTGATCCGGGCCTGATGAAGCGCCTGATCAGAGCCTGATAAGGTGCCTGATCCGGACCTGAATTTGCAAAAGCGTTACATCCCTGATCAGGGCCGGACTAAATTTGCCTGACCCGGCCCGGATTTGCTATTGTGGCAGCCTGATCCGGTCCGGATTTCACCCTGACCAAATTTCTGCTCAGGCCTTTGATATAACCAATTATGGGGCAGATCTGAGATGGTCGAAAAAAAGTGGCTGAATTGACGGAGAATCCCTCATATGTAGAATATTTTCCCAAAGTTTCGAAGCAAAATTCGAAAAACTTCAAACGTTACAGATTCGGAGCGGGCGTGAACTTCAAAAGCATTTTTCTCAAAACTGCGTCATCGAAATCGGAGTGCAGGATTACTCAAAAACTATTAAGCCGATTAGATTAAAACTTGGTAGAAATATTGATAATATTGGTACCTTCTACTTGACGAGAATGTTTTTTAAAAAATTGAAAAAAAAAAACTACTTTTTTATTCCACATTTTACAGAAATGTTGCGCAAAATGTTAATTTTTTTATAAATGCGTGCCATTTTCTCAAATTTGCATTTTCTTCATTTTAATTACCGTCACATAGAAACCATGCATGTTCGAACTGAAAAAATGTTTGAACTTTTTTGCAAATCAAAGTCTACGGGAAGCTAGACTGCACGCCGATTCGCAACTCCTGCGGCGACCTTGCTGTAACACTCTGCCACAGTTCAGCCATTTTGATGAAGAATTATTATTTTAAAAAAATCGTTTTTTATACTTAAATAGACTATTAAAGTATACCTAAAGTTTGATAATTGTAGAATAATTATTCCTTAGTTTAAAAACTCCCTCAATATTGCTTATTTTTTCTGTCTAAATGTATATCCCGCCTTAAGGGGTTAGGCTATCGTGAAAATTTAAAAACTCTCGTTCGTCAATTCAGCCAACTCAAATTGAAGAGGAATATACATATGGTGCAAAAATCGCAAATTGAGAAAAATACTTATGATTACAATGAGGGAACTACCAGTAAATCTTTGACGGGACTAGGCATAACAAAATTACGATTTTTTTCGTTTCTTTTTTGTATTCTTTTACTACAATCTCGACGAGAAACATTTTGGCGCAAAACTGAAAAATTCGCAAAATTGAGCTCAAGAGAGCAATAGAACGTTGAAATGTGCAAGTTGCGTGATTAGGAACGCGCGGTGGATGCAGAGAGATCGCAAGCGTCGACGAAAGAAGCTAGGGTGGCAAAAACCGCCGTTCCGCGATTGTTGCCACAGAAAAAAGCTGAACTCGAGAAGTTCTCCTACAGCGCCGGCAATTTTTAATATACGTAAGTTGCAATTCTTCCGCCGTAGTATTGCGGGAGAACTTAAACGCGTTTTTCTCGAAACATCATTTTGTACTAGTTTTGCCGCGATAACTCAAGAACGATTGAACATATCGCGATGATTTTTTTTTAATGAAGATATCAACTTTCTCTATAAAATGAACCGACGTCTATGTAAAACAATTCATTTATTATTATTGTTATTACAACAAATGTCACCCGATTTTCGATGTATTTCAAATTTTAGCCACCATTTTTTAATTTGTATGTTTTTTTCAAAATTTTTATTTTCAGTCTGTGGAGGAACATCCCTTGAAGAGAATGGCGTTTGGGAATTGCCGAAAACTTCAATCGGTCACTCGGAATCGTGGCAATGAGGGAGCAGTGCATGAGACGCGTGGTCTTCTTGAAACACTTTTACATATTCTGGAATAAAACTTGCGCTACTGAGCAATACACTATATAGTCAATTATAATGACAAGTAACAAGTGAACAATCAAATGGACAAAATGTAAAGATTTAAAAAACGAATAGCAACAATAAATAAACATAAACAATCGTGAACCAATACAAAAAATGACCCAAAGTACCTCGACCGTTTGCAGTATAGAAATTAATTGCATATTGTGATTTCTTCGATCGACGGTTCGTTTGATACTCTTGCAAGGTATGGGGCCCTCGATGTTTCGATGTATTTCTGACTATACAGGGTGTCCCAGAACTGAATGTGTTCCCTGAAATGGGGGGTTGGGTGTGAAATTCTGAGTAGATTGGTGTAAGCATGTGTGGGTCTCAGATCAACCCCTGAATTATTATTAATTTTTAACGCGCTACCCCCAATTGTAGCGCAAAAAAGGCCTTTGTCATGAATTTTTTTAAAGAAAACTACAAAACTTTTTTAATCGATCAATATACCATCTTAAGGCCTAAGGCCACTGTAACGGTCCAAAAAAAAGGTTTTTTCACGAATTTTTTGCTTCCAAAATTGAAGGTAATTGAAAAAAAACTTTTAAGGGTGTTATCGGGCATACATTAAACTTTATTATCAAATTTTTTTACAGCAAAAAAAAACAAAATGGCGGTTCCACAGCTATCTTCCCGGGGCATGTTTTGCTTGCAGGGCTCCGCGGCACGCAACACCACTGGTGCACTTTTGAATCTAGAACAAAAAAAAACCATCAATCTAGAGGGTTATAGCTAGAGAATGTCGATCGGATTTTAAAAAGTATCAATTTTTGTGGATTTGGCGTGCGTTTGAAAAAAAAAATTGATTTTTGACGATAAAAACGGCTAGTTTTTTGTTAATAAAAAATCAATAAATAAAGTTATTGAAAATCCCGATCGACATTCTCAAGATAATGTTAATGTTCACATCTGGTCAAAATTTCAAGTAAAAAAAATGAAAATTGTTCGAGTGATGCTGCGTGCCATTTTGAAAAAGCGTATTTCGAGAAAAACGCGTTTAAAGTTTTGCGAATAGTTTTTTATTGGAAAAAATAAAAAAAAGAAGGTAAAAAAAAATTTACCGTTAGTCTGCAATCCCAGCACCATACATTTGTCCTTCGATGGCCAAATTTTCGTCTGGCAAAATTTACAGTGGCCTTACCCCTTAAAGAACACATCTTGAAGAACTTTCAGTAATTTTTTTATTGAAAAATATTACATTGTTTAGTGGCAAATGGCCGTCAATGAAATAATGTTTTTATATACACGGTTTGCGGTGACCAACATTGCGGCGAAGTGGATCATCTGAAAAAAATGCGGATAGATTTAGTCAAATATAAGTATAAACTAGTCTTTAATCGAAGGATTTAAAAAAATATTCATTTTTCACAAAATGGCGGACGGTCAAAGTTAATAGTTCGATTTTAACGAAAAAGATCGGCCGTTTTTTGGCTATAAAACGGCCATTTTTTCGAAAAAAAAATCGAACGATTAAAGACTACATTTTTATGTATTAAATAAGCCTGCAAAATTTCAAGAAGATCGGTTCATTAGTGTTCGAGTAATCTTGGTCACCGACTTCAGAAATGCCATTTTGAGAAAAACGCGTTTAAAGTTTCAATTTCAGTTTACACGAAGAAAATATTTTTTTTTTGTAAACTTACATAGAGTCATCTATTCCGGGCATTAAAAAAACTGCACTTCAAATTGCACTTCAAAAAAATGCAATAAAAAAGCCGATTTTTTCAAAATCGCAAGTGGGGGTAACCCCTTAAAGGCGGGCCAATCAGGTGCGCCTTCCTTTAGAAATTAATAATAATTCAGGGGCTGATCTGAGACCCACACATGCTTATGTCAATCGACTCAGAATTTCAACCCCAACCCCCAATTCAGGGAACGCATTCAGTTCTGGGACACCCTGTATGTATATACAGGGTGTCCCTCTTATCTCTGCCACCCGAAATAACTCGGTGATTATGGACGTCACAAAAAAATGTTCCAGATAAAAGTTGTACGGTGTGAAGGGAGCCATCAAATGCGACCATTTTTTTATTTCCGTGGAGGCGCTGACGCACAGTGAAGGTCACCTCCACTTTTTTTAAATAGAATGGTGAATTTTTCTTCCAACCATCTTGTGGAGCACCTCAAGCCGCATACAAAACATTAGAGGGTCAAAGTCGTTCAAGGTCATGCAAAGTCATCTATTAAAATGCATTACAAATTCAATACAAATGTAAATAGGTGACCTTGAATGACCTTGAATGACTTTTTTTACCCGATTAAAAAAAAATACTGTTGGTTATTTGTTTTATCTACAAAAGTCTTCTTTTTAACCTTAAATGTTAAGAAACCTTTATGAAAAAAGATCTTATGCAGAATTTTCATACAAACCAATTCGAACATCTGACTTTGATAGCCTGCGGTGTAGAAGGAAATGTACTACGCATATCATGACAATTACTTAAAAAAGTTGCTTAGTTATTGTCGATTCGTATCATTTGTAGAAATGGCACGCGAAAAACCAAAAGCAAATGATTTTTTTCAAAAAATAACATAAGGCCCAATATCTGGAAAATCGTGGGACTTTTACTAAACTGAAATTCCAGCATATGGTAGAACATTTTCTGACCTATCGACAGTTGCTGGATTATGAAATTCATAACAGGACACCCTGAATATATATACTATATATACACATACACATATGAGGCACTCCACGTCACTTCAGCCAGTAAAAAAAATCCACAAATAATTTTGAAAAATCGAGTTATTTTATTGAAAAATATTCACCGAGTGTCGACATTTAAAAAAAAAATTCTGACGTTTTTTCTCGTTCATTACCATTTTTTAATATTTTTCCATTCAAATGGCTGTATTTTTGGCAGGATTTGACGTATTTACATTCGTAAAAAAACGAAAATGTGCGTCTTTTGATAGCCTTCCTGAAAAAAATTAATTTGGATTTTATTGAGCAAGTCGAATGCCCGTTCCAGGAGAAAATATGCAAACATATTTTTTTCTCAAGGAAAGACACTCGTTATTTTATTTTTAAGAATTTCTCCGAATTGTGAATACGAAAAACAGATTTTTGGTATTTTTTATATTATGGGATTCGTAAACACCGTGAAGTAACAGCTATTTTTATTTTTGAATTTTTTTTTATTAATATTCGATTAAAGAGTGTGGATCACTCGCTGTATGTTTACCAGGTTTTTGAAATACATATGACATATATGTCATATGTATTGGAGCCTTGGAGTGCTCCACACTCTTCAATCGAATATTAATAAAAAAATTTTAATAAAAATAGCTGTTACTTCACGGTGTTTAGGAATCCCATAATATAAAAAATACCAAAAATCCGTTTTTCGTATTCACAAATCGGGGAAATTAAAAAAAATAAAATAACGAGTGTCTTTCCTTGAGAAAAAAAATATTTTTGCATATTTTGCCTTGAAACAGACGTTCGACTTGCTCAATAAAATCTAAATTAATTTTTTCTGGAAGGCTACAAAAAGACGCACATTTTCGTTTTTTGCGAATGTAAATACGTCAAATCCTGCCAAAGATACAGCCATTTAAATGGAAAAATTTAAAAAAATGGTAATCAACGAGAATATACGTCAGAAATTTTTAAAAAATTTCGACACTAGGTGAATATTTTTTAATAAAGTAACTCGATTTTTCAAAATTATATGTGGATTATTTTTTAATGGCTGAAGTGACGTGGAATGCCTCATATATTGGTTGAGAGGGCCCAAAGAACCCTCATCTTTCACTCGACAGGGTCAACTTCACGACGGTCGACCGCAAAGTATCACCTGCTTTTCTCTCGCTCTATGTACAATTCCACTCGAAAATTCAGGGCGTGTGGTTGTTACGTGCAGACGTGCTCGACACTCGTCGCACACGCCGTGCAAGAGCAGTTCTTTTTATTTACTTTTCTTTTTGTGGTCCCTCATAACCACCGACTGTACCTGAGGCTTTGCGTCTAACTAGGTCAAGAGAGCAAGATGAAGAGGGAGCGGGAGACAGGGGAGAACAAAAGAGAAGATAAAACGCGAATGTCCATTCGGGATAACAATGTTCGTGAATATAAATATATACACTTTTTCTTATCAATCAGTTTCGCGATTAGTTGACGGAAAATTCATTCTGTTTAATTTCTAAGCTCGTACTCCAAACGTTTTATAATCTGATTTGTTTTTAATTTTTTTGTTTATTTTTTCAAAGATAAACAATATTGAACGAAGATCAATGACTTTGTACTGACTCCATCGCTAAGGTGGCCCATTGATTGTCCATTTTTAGGAATGCTCGAAAGAAATAACGTTGCTGTGTGCAGCAGTTCTCTCGTACTCGGGATTTCGAGGCAGAGAGAGATAAAGAGAGAAAGAGATACTCTGAAGAAATGGACCGAGTGGCGAACGTGTAAGCGTGCTAGATGCCAGACCCAGGATTAGATTCAACTCTCGTTTCAAAGATATGCAGCTATCGAGGCTCGTCGTATCTACACGTGCAAGCCAAGGTGCATTTATACGTGGCCTCTCAGGCCAAATTTCCGCTCCTCGAATTCTCCCGATAACCCATTTTTCCATTCGTTCATTTCACTCTCGGAAATTCATTTAAACGGCTGAATTATTTAGTCGAGATTATTTGCTCATGTAAGGCCACTCTATAGGCTGACAAAATAGGCTTTTTGGGGATGTTATTTCTCACAAAAACTACAAAATAAATCGAGATTACAAAAAAAGGTGTTTATCATATATGAGGCATTCCACGTCACTTCAGCCAGTAAAAAAATCCACAAATAATTTTGGAAAATCGGGTTACTTTGTTGAAAAATATTCACCGAGTGTCGAAATTAAAAAAAAAATTCTGACGTTTTTGTCCCGTTGATTACCATTTTTTAACATTTTTTCATTCAAATGGCTGCATCTTTGGCAGGATTTGACGTATTTACATTCGTAAAAAACGAAAATGTGCGTCTTTTGATAGCCTTCCAGAAAAAAATTAATTTAGATTTTATTGAGCAAGTCGAACGTCCGTTTCAGGGCAAAATATGCAAAAATATTTTTTTTCTCAAGGAAAGACACCCGTTATTTTATTTTTTAAAATTTCCCCGAATTGTGAATACGAAAAACGGATTTTTGGTATTTTTTATATTATGGGATTCCTAAACACCGTGAAGTAACAGCTATTTTTATTTAAATTTTTTTTATTAATATTCAATTGAAGAGTGTGGAGCACTCCAAGGCTCCAATACATATGACATATATGTCATATGTATTTCAAAAACCTGGTAAACATACAGCGAGTGATCCACACTCTTCAATCGAATATTAATTTAAAAAATAAAAAAATAAAAATAGCTGTTACTTCACGGTGTTTAGGAATCCCATAATATAAAAAATACCAATAATCTGTTTTTCGTATTCACAATTCGGAGAAATTCTTAAAAATAAAATAACGAGTGTCGTTCCTTGAGAAAAAAAATATTTTTGCATATTTTGTCCTGAAACGGACGTTCGACTTGCTCAATAAAATCTAAATCAATTTTTTTCTGGAAGGCTATCAAAAGTCGCACATTTTCGTTTTTTACGAATGTAAATACGTCAAGTCCTGCAAAAGATACAGCCATTTGAATGGAAAAATATTAAAAAATGGTAATTAATGAGAGAAAACGTCAGAAATTTTTAAAAAATGTCGACACTCGGAGAATATTTTTCAATAAAGTAACTCGATTTTTCAAAATTATAGGTGGATTTTTTTTACTGGCTGAAGGCACGTGGAATGCCTCATATATCAGTGACCTTATACAATTTTTTGAAGTGATTTATTCCAAAATGGCGGCTGTGCAGCGTTTATCTCAAAACTGCATTTTTTAAGTTGGCCGGAAACATAACTCAGACAATTTTCAACCGATTCACTTGAAATGTTGAATATATCTTTAAAAATACATTGTCTATGGACGTACGTAGGATTTTTTTGTCATATCGCATAGTTCATTTGTTATTAACAATTATCTGACGATTATTTATGTAAATTTTTGGAAAGTGAAAATTTTGCCTAAAAAATTCGTCATTGTGATCCTTCAAATGGGGCTTCCAGAGAAGGATACCCCGTTTGAAACATTTCAGGATCACATTTCATTAAGGGGGGATTGTCTTTTTTTCGCAAAATTTACCGCTTTTTGGGAATTTTTTTGTGAAGAAAGTATACAACGGAAAACTTGTAAAACTTGGCATATAGTTTTATTGATCTGTTTACTACATACAAAAAATTTTTTAAACCATTTCATCAAAAAATCCGCCTCCCACCCCCCTCGACGCGCGATGGTCCTTTTTTGATGGTGTGCACGATTTCTCAAAAACTATTCAACCGATTGCCTTCAAATTTGGACAGAATGCTCAGCTGACATCCTTTTATCGTTTGATGAAGCAAAAAAGCAATACGTTTAATAGTTTTTTATTTATAGCAAAAAATCGATCAATTTTTTTCGAAAAATCGATACTTCAAGTTCAAAACGTCACCAAATCGTCAATTTTTTTTCCCCTTCGTCGAACGATAGCTATATGTGTCTAAAGTAAAATGCTTTTTGGGTTTTTGTTGCAGGATGAACGTGAAGGCTGTAATCGTGCACACCATCAAAAAAGGACCATCGCGCGTCGAGGGGGGTGGGAGGCGGATTTTTTGATGAAATTGTTTAAAAATTTTTTTGTATGTAGTAAACGGATCAATAAAACTATATGCCAAGTTTCACAAGTTTTCCGTTGTATACTTTCTTCACAAAAAAATTCCCAAAAAGCGGTAAATTTTGCGAAAAAAAAGACAATCCCCCCTTAAGCGGGTGAAAAGCTAGTATCTCATATATTGATTTGTATAATCCATTGAAATAGTCGATTTTTCATTGCATTTTTAAAACCCACCCTTTTTTAAACAACCGTAACATTACACGATACATCTTTCTGTTTGAATAATTTGAATATGTTATTTGCAAATATATAGCTTATTGCCTTTCGCCTTCCATTAATAAATTAATTCTCGAGAGTCGATGATTGAAGTTTTAAGGAAAAAACTTCGACCGCTCGTGCGCACCCGCCGAATTAATAATTAACTTTTCATTAAACTTAGTAAATATTGACTCGATGTGCCGAATGAAAAGTTTCCGATTAATTGTTTCCATTCAACCGATATCGCGGCACAGTTAATCGAATTTCACTGCACACAGGAAATATAACTGCTCTCGCAATTCGAACGGTTATGTGTTTTTCCAACGTACTGGAGTCCCTCGTTGATTTTCCTGAATTGTTTGCTTTTCAACGATAGATTCGTTGGATATATTTGGATGGAATTAATATTCCGTGCGGGGAATTCTCGTTTATGATTGGAATCCCTGAACCAACGTCTGATAAGTCACATATATAAATAAACCAGGTAGTCATTCGACCAAAATTAACAAGGAATGAATAAGTAGCTCAATGATAAATCATACAGGAATACATTGATTACTGGTGATGGCTCCACCCAACAGATTTGCTTCATGTCGATTTATGAATTAAACAAACTCTGTCGATACGATTGGCAAAAGTTTCGTCGAATGTCACGAACATTGTGAGCCAAAATCTTGCACCTTTTCAATCCCGTCGAGACTCCAAGTCGCGATATTTTTATTCAAAAAACTAGTTGTTTAACAATTAATGTTTTTCGGCTTGCAATTACATAATTAATAACAATAATGATGTATTGTTTCCTCTCGTGAATCAAAAATCGATTTTTTTAATGATCGAAATACGATAACGAAAAAAAAGCTCGGTAAAGTCTTAGCCAATATTATCCACACTACTCCAGAAAATTTCATAATTTTTTTTTCAGTGTTTTTTGAAGCGCTGTATCGGTGTGAAAATGGTCGTATTAAGATAAAAAAAAGCATTTTCACGCTTCAAGTTTCTAGTTTTGAGATGGCTTAATGTCCTTTGATTCCCTGTGCGATCATTGATTGCTGAGATATCGATGATCAAAGACAAAAGGATCCTTTTTCATTCAAAATCGGATATCTGGGCAAAAAATTGACGTAGAGCGATCAAGAAAAACCAAATTGGAGCTGAATAAACAAGCTAATTGAACAATGCCTTCATTTAAGGGGTTAGGCCACAGTAACGGGTATAAAATCATGTGCGAATTTAACCATTTTTTTCGTATGAAAAAGTGATTCGCATAAAATTAATTATACATCTATTTAGTATGAATATCAAGCTGTTGGAAAATATATATATTTTTTTCAATATACAAAATGGCCGACTACTCGAAACTTCTCGAAACATTTTATTCCAATTGGCGGCACAAATAAGTTCAACAATTTTCACTCGATTTACTTCAAATTTAAAAGTTATGTTCCTAATTTCATTTCGCAGAGAAGTACGTGCGGAATTTCTGATTAAGAGGTTACCCCCACTTGCGATTATGAAAAAAATTGATTTTTTTATTGCATTTTTTTGAAGTGCAATTTGAAGTGCAGTTTTTTGCACGCGTTTTTCTCAAAATGGCATTTCTGAAGTCAGTGACCAAGATTACTCGAACACTAATGAACCGATCTTCTTGAAATTTTGTAGGCTTATTTAATACATAAAAATGTAGTCTTTAATCGTTCGATTTTTTTTTCGAAAAAAATGGCCGTTTTCTAGCCAAAAAACGGCCGTTTTTTTCGTTAAAATCGAACCATTAACTTTGACTGTCCGCCATTTTGTGAAAAATGCATATTTTTTAAAATCCTTCGTTTAAAGACTAGTTTATACTTATATTTGACTAAATCCACTCGCATTTTTTTTTCAGATGATCTATTTCGCCGCAATGTTGGTCACCGCAAACCGTGTATATAAAAACATTGTTTCATTGACGGCCATTTGCCATTAAACAATGTAATATTTTTCAATAAAAAAATTACTGAAAGTTCTTCAAAATATGTTCTTTAAGATGGTATATTGATCGATTAAAAAAGTTTTGTAGTTTTCTTTTAAAAAATTCATGAAAAAGGCCTTTTTTGCGCTACAAGTGAGGGTAACGCCTTAATCGAAAACTTTTCATTTTATGAGCAGTTTATGAGCAGTGATACCGAAATTTTTCACTGAAAATTCATTTCTTAAGTTCAAATACCTACAACTTTTGAATAAAACAATATTTTTTAAATTCCTTACGTACTTCTCTAGGTATTCTAATGTAGATTGACGAGAATTCTTGTTTTTTGTTCTAGGTAAAAAATTTTGGATGCTAAATGTCACGCCGCGGAGCGCGTAAAAAAAGATAACAAAAGAAAATATTAGTAGTCGGCCATTTCGTTCATCGAAAAAAATATATATATCTTTTCTAACAGCTTGATATTCTTACTAAATAGATGTGCAATTAATTTTACGAGTGAATCACTTTTTCATACGAAAAAAATTGTCAAATTCGCACATGATTTTATACCCGTTACTGTGGCCTAACCCCTTAACTGAAAAAAATCCCGAACCCGTTGACCGTTGAAAAAAAAAACAAAAAAATTTGGAAAATTTTTGTCTCGCGCTATTTCCTATGATTGCGCGATAACCGTAACTCACAAAAATGTTTGCCAAAAAATCTCAAAACTTGAAGCTTCAAAAGATTCAAAATTTCCATCTCGATACGACCATTTTTTCACACAGATACTGCACTCAAAAAACGTAATAGAAGTAATAGAAGTAACAAAAAACGTAAAGAAGTAATAAAAAATTTCTGTTCATTTAATATTATGGGAGTTGTGTATATTACGAAAAAGCTGTTTTTTTTGTTTCAAATCTACCGGGTGGTCAAAATGAAATACACCGTTAACCCATCGACTGCACACTGGGTCGCTTTGACCCCATGATCTTTTCCGTCCAAGTACGAATTTTTCAACACATCACCCACTTTGAACGAATGTTCAGGCACACAATTATGTTTTTTTTTTATAAAATAAATTTCGGGCCCCAAAATACGGATGATTGATCACAAAAAAACGTCTCTACAAAAAAATGCCTATTTACCTGAATACAACGATCTGAAAAACGTCTGGGGTCCGATCGACCCCACATGCCGTCAGAGGTTCATGGCGGAAGTGTGCAGTCTAAGGGTTAAGCCCCTAACGTTCAAAGGTCCTTCACAAGATTCTTTTCAACTTCTTTAATTCTTAACATTTCTCGATGAAATTTGGTATCCAACTTCGTTAATGTACATACAAATAAATTTCCAAACTATTTTTCAATAATCTTATTTACTTCTCCAAAATCCGTTACATTAAACAACCCGAATTTTCGGGTTATCAGAGTAGCCTAACGCCTCAATTCATCCGATTTTTCTTATCACTTTTTCCGCCTCGATTTTCACGAATTTCCGTTTATCACTCCAACTACTCCACATTCATCAGGAGTCGCCAACAGCCGTTTGCGAAACATTTTTTATCGCGTTCCGCTGCGCGGCCCCGTGTGTGTCACCGCGTCGACGTGACGACGCTTTACAAGCGAAGATCGCGTATCGCGATTTCTGTAGACCCGTTGCTGTGGACTCCGTGGTGCCCACAACCCACAGTGTGTTACATGCTTGACGATTTAAAAAAAAGAAAATAAGAAGACGTTAAAAAGAGGAACAACAAGCAAATACTGTCTTCCTGTATTGTTTGTACACGAGTACGAGGGAGAGATTCCCGCATATCCGTTACGAACGCGGTGAGTATATATGCGTACATATATATATATATACAGGGTGTCCCAGAAGTGAATGCCAACCGTGAAATGGGGGGATGGGGGTGAAATTCTGAGTCGATTGATATAAGCATGTATGGGTCTCAGATCAACCCCTGAATTGTTATTAATTTTTAAAGGCGGGCCAATCAGGTGCGCCCGCCTTTAAAAATGAATAATAATTCAGGGGTTGATCTGAGACGCATACATGCTTATATCAATCGACTCAGAATTTCACCCTCAACGCCCCATTTCGGGGAACGCCTTTAATTCTGGGACACCCTGTATGTATAGATATATATATATACTCACCGAGAATATATATAAGGTATTTAACGTGAATCCGGTGGACATTTTCCCTGACCCCGACAATTCGATTTTTTAAATCTGATTCCATTGCCTCTAAAAGACACCCTGATTTTTTTACATTTTTCAAAACAACCCTTAGTAAAAAAAATGTTTGTCCGAAGAAAACGCGCCCATTTGAAAAATCTGAAAAAGTTCCCAAAAATACGTGGTTATATGTAAAAATCTTCAAGCTATCACCCGCAGTGGAAGTATGATTTTTTTCTGTGCTTTCAGAGCGATAAACGTTTAAAAAAATCTGAAAAATTGACTGTTAACTGTTCACGTTCCATGATTGTGATTTGGTTTATTCAAAAATGGTCAAAAAAATTCATTGTGGGTATCAAAATATTTAAGTATCCGCCCGAAGTAAGCGGTCCTTGAATTTTTCGGATTTTTTAACGTTAATCGCTCAGGAAGCACAGAAAAAATCATACTTCCACTGCGGGTGATAGCTTGGAAATTTTTACATATAATCACGCATTTTTGGGAATTTTTTCAGATTTTTAAATCGGGACGTTTTTTTTACTAAGGGTTGTTTCGAAAAATGTAAAAAAAAATCAGGGTGTCTTTTAGAGTCAGTGGAATCAGATAAAAAAAAATAAATCGAATTGGCGAGGGTCAGGGAAAAAGTCCACTGGATTCACGTGGAATACCTCTTATATATATGTATATATATATGTGCGCATAAATATACATGTATAAATATACACATACCTGTATATTTTGAGTATATATATATATATATACATATATATATATATATATATATATATATATATATATATATATATATATATATATATATATATATATATATATATATATATACACATATACTCAATATATACAGGTGTGTGTATATTTATACGCACACATAGAGATATGTACGCGGGGGTGGCGAAAACCGAGTCGGGGAGTAACACAACAGATAGTTAATATGCATGGAGAACCAAGCTGTAAGCTTAATTTGCATTAGGTATACCCGGAAGCCACCCGCACCGCTGTGAAAGCAACCGCATATATGAGAGTTCACTCTCCCGACCGTGAATTCGGCACCAGTGAACTCAGCTCTCAGAGGCTGCACTGTATCTTACTAATGTTATCAAAACGTAGTGTCTGTCGGTAAATTCGTTTTTTTAGCTCAAATTAAGCTGGCAGAGTTAACACATTGGGATGTTGAATAAGTTCTCGTTATTTTTTTCGTGAACATTAATGCTTTATTTTGTAAAATCATTCCTGATGCTTTCAAACGTTTCGAAACTGTCGTGTGATCAACCCCTAATGATTCTGTAAGTTTAGCTAGCGTCTGACGTGACTCTTCGTGAATGCCTCTGACTCAACTCATCAAAATCAATATTTTGGAAGCGCCTAAACCAACCTCTGCATGTGTTGCCAACGGAACATGGTCGGCGTAAGTCTCAACAAGAATTCTGTGTGTTTCAGATGAAGATGAGAAAAAAATTAAAGCAAAGCAATGTTGTTTGTTAAAAAAATGTGTTGTTGTTAAAAATATGTTGTTGACACTTCGGCGAAATGACTAAACTGGATTTCAAGCTTGCTTATAGTAGGCGCTTTTCTATAGATGCGTTACCATCTAAAACTACACGCAGTTCTGGTAACGCCATCTATTGGAAAACAGCGAAAACTTATTTAACGTCCTAATACGATGTAGAGAAGACATCTGTGCCTTTTGGGAAGTTTCTTTCAGCGAGGTTAGCGTAGAAACGACGCAAGTTGCTTCTTTAATGTTTGGTATACATAAATAACGTTTTGATAATTTGGGTGGGACCTTTTATTAGCCTGAAACTAACTCATCCAATTTTTTAGCTTTAGGTGATGTGTTCATGAGAATGTATGAATCGATATAGAAGGCGGGTTTCCAATTCGAATATATAGAAAAGCTGTATTTCATAATAACCTTGGCACATAACTCTCAATGCGATATCACCCTTAAGGGGGGAAATACATATAAATGGTCGAAAATGACGACAAATTTCGGGATTTTTTTCCAACGCAACTACTGGACCAATCGTTTTGAAATTTGTAAGGTATTTTATTGTACATTAGAAGACATGAAAAGCCTTTTCTTTAATCGACAATAAGTGTTTATCAGCAGCCTGCAGCCAATTGTTGCTGAACGAATTTCCGGTGGCGATGAAAAGAACTATTTGTCCGAATCATTTCAACCAAAGGTTTCTAGACACATCATTGTAATCCCTTGTCGATAAACCTCCATATACAATAAAACATTAATTAAACAATCATTTGTTGCATAAAAAACACGATCTTTTTTTCTGAGTGCCGCCATTATTAGTGTTTAACTTTTTCAACTTTTTCTTGGTTTATCGACAGCGTATGTTCATATAGAAAATAATGGTTTTTGAAGTTTTGTTTCAAATAATAAAGAAAACAAACTACAGCTGCCGCAGATCGACATCGCGGGAAAAATTCGTTCAGCAACAATTGGCTGCAGGCTGCTGATGAACACTCATTGTGGATTTGAAAAAATGTTTTTCATGTCTTCTAATGTACAATAAAATACTCTACAAATTTCAAAACGATTGGTCCAGTACCCATGTAGAAGTTGCCATGAGTTGCCCAATGATAGAATCAGGCCAATATTGGCGGCATCGTATGAGCCAACAAAAGAGAAATAATATTGGCCCATTACTGTTCCGCTCTAAACTGAAAACTGGCACACTATAGACCCATCCCTAAAGCCTGTCCTGGCCCATTTTTAAAAACTAATAAACAGCCGTGATAGTTAAACTAAATTTGCCAATTTAAAAACTGGGGATACTAAAATACTGACAATTCCATTGGCCCAATATTGTTCCGTTATAAATTAAAAACCGGCACAATATCGGCCCATCGTTTAAAACCTATAAATAGCCGTGATGGTTGAACTATATTTGCCAATTTAAAAACTGGTAATGCTAAAATACAAGGAATTAAATTGGCCCATTATTGTCCCGTTATAAATTGAGAACCGGCACAATATCGGCCCATTACTAAAGATTATCCTGGCCCATCTTTCAAAACCAATAAACAACAGTGATAGTTAAACTAAATTTGCCAATCTTAAAATACTGACATTGGCTCATTATTGTCTCGTTCTAAATTGAAAACCGACACATTATCGGCCCATAGTTAAAACCTATCATGGCCCATCTTTTAAATTCATTAAACAGTCATGATAGATAAACAATATTTGCCATTTTTTAAACTGGTGATGCTGAAGTACTGCCAATTACATTGGCCCATTATTGTTCCGTTATAAATTGAGAACTGGCACAATATCAGCCCATTACTAAAACCTATCCGGGCCCATCTGTTAAAACCAATAAACAGCCGTGATAGTTCATCGAAATTTGCCAATTTGAAAACTGGCAATGTTAAAATACTGGCAATTACATTTAATTAATTTAAGCCCTTTATTGGCTGAGTGGGTCAGACCATACCTGCTTTTATTTTATTTAAGCCTTGGGTTATTCATCATCTGTATATTGTGCCAGAATAGGCAAATAACTGGCACGTCATATATTAATCGTCTATATTTTGTAGTTCAGTTTTTGTAATCAAGTCTTGGCCTATTATTGGCATTTGTAAATAACCAACATAAGTAAGTAAAATATGCCAACTTTGAAACCTGTCATATACGCAAATTACAATTTATTTCAAGGTCATTCCATGAAATATGTATCCATAAGGACCAATCTCGGGCCAATGTTGGCCCGATATAGGTTGAATACTTATCACGCACCCAAACAAACTCACGGCTCAATATTCTAGATAGACTAACTTCTAGATAGACCAACTGTGACGGCCCATCATAGAGCCAGTGCTCAGTTTCTACATAGGCCCTTTAAGAGGGCCCACATAGGGCCAAGTGCGATCACCAACATTGGCGCTACAATGAATTAAATAATTGGCCCAATAATTGTTGGCTCTGTTGGCCGATATCGGGACGTTCTTATCATTTCTACAAAGGCACCTCATTGGTAAATACTCACGGCCCAATATTCTAGAAAGGCTAACTGTGAAGGCCCGTCCCAGGCCCAACGGTCAATCTCTACATGGGTAGTTGCGTTGGAAAAAATCCCGAAATTTTTCATCATTTTCGACCATTTACATGGATTTCCCCCCTTAAGTCCATTTCCGACATAGACGCCAGCGGGGTCAGAGGCACAAGCTCATCCGCAATGCACTCGCTATCCACATAGGGGAATACCGGAACGCGTGTTCATCGTGTCAAGGCTGCGAAGACTCTGCAAACGTTCTTGAGGGCCTAATTTGGGTCGCTGGGATCAATGGGAGGTTGTGTAATTGGCCCAGGTGCCGATTGGTATATTCGTAGAGGACCAATATTGCTTCGAATCGCTTGGGGCTGCCATAGGTGAAAGTTGTGTACGGTGTCCAGCCTAAGGAGTTTTCATAGGGTCCGGTGCGTCAACCTCTGACGTTCTTTTGGGCGGATTTTTTTCGCCGAATAACTGGTTTAGAGCAGGTGAGCATGGTGCTTGGGCCTCGCCTGGGGTTGGATGACCCTGAACCACGGTCTTACATACAGGTCTGGAAACTCCGGCGTTTTTGCATGGTGGAAAGTGTCATCGATAGTGAGGCAAAAACGTAGTTCCTCATTTATCCACTGGAAGCGCTGGCAAGCAGAAGTAGTCTTGTAGATATAGATATACAGCAATGTAAAATAACCCGCTGACAGCCAGTACATGTGTTCACAACGTGTCCAGAAATCTAAACTACCTGAAACGCTCCGGTAGAACATCACAGTGTGGATCCGGCCTTATCCTTCGCTATATTTTATTATATTCAATTGAGGATACGCCAGTTCGCCTATCAACAAAACCAAAAACGGCAAAAGTAATTTTTTGTCACAAAACAAACTCGCCGAACTGACAAATCAATAAAAACGGTGCCCTTTTAAACATACACAATGCGTTCATTTTTTTTCCTCTTCCATTATATTTACTTTCATCGGAAATTAGGATCAGTGCCAAAAAAAATTGTGATTCTCAAAAGACGAATAAAAGGTGGTAGATTTAGCCTTTAATCGATTTTTGGCAAAAACCACAATTTCAATCATTCGGAACACAATGGAAAAAAACCGCAGGAGTTTAAACTTTTGAGAGCTTTTTTAGGATACTTTTCGGTCATGAAAAAAACCGATTTTTTTTTATCTATTCGATATTGGCAAAATAATCCTTAGTTGAAAGAATATTCGTAAATATGCCATTTTCCACGTTCTTTTTAATCCTTTTTCCCGCGTAAAAAAATCTTGATAAAAAAATGATAAAAGCATCTTATAGAGAATAGTTCAAAGTTTCCAAAACCCTCTGGTTTTTCTCTGTGCGACCATCAGTCTCCGAGTAATCAGTCATCAAAGTCAAAAGTGTCATTTTTGCTTTGAACATCGATAACTCAGCGAGAAAAAATCGTACAGAGCTCTCCCACCGCCCAAATTAAAGGGGAAGAATCCAGCTAGACGAACCTTTCAATCCAATCATTCAAAAAAAATTATTAAAGTCCGTGCAGACTGTAAAAGATGAGCAAAAATTTTGAAATTTTTTTTTACTTTGGTTTTTTGATGGCTACTAAAAATTGGCGGGTGCGAAGAATGTTTGAGCTCACGATCTCAAAACTAGAGATTCACACCTTCAATTTGCTTTTTTTGTTTTGCTGTACGACCATTTTTCGAGGAGTTACAGCAATTTGAAAATGACCCTAAAATTGACGGACTTTTTCAATATCCTTTAATTCCTTTGCGCAGTGTATATCATTCCTCTCTCTCTCTTCGCCTTACAAAGCTGCCGAAATCTTCTAACACGCATCCGAGTTGCATAACGTTTTTTGTCGTGACAGTCCATAGCACCTTTTTTTAAATAGAATTCAAGAATGCATCGAAACTCCGAAGCTACGATGCTGTAAAATCGAAGTTTTCATGTGGAAAATAAGAGGTTATGTGCATCTATCGACTGCTGAGGCAGTTGTAGGGCAAGCCTATTTATGGCCTCATCAGGGAAAGCCATAGTAGGGCCTATCAGTGCAAGCCTTGGTAGGGCCCCATCGGGGAAAGCCTTAGTAGGATCTTATCAGGGACGTCCTTAGTAGGGCCATTTTAGTATAGCCTGATTTAGGGCCTAAATACTTCCGACCCGATCGGGGCCGGATCAGGATGTCCGTAATAGGTGTTACCCGTATCACACCCCGATCGGGGCCTGATCCTGGTCAAGCTAACCCTTAGAAATCTCAACTCGGGATGTAGCGCGAAGGGAGTCCGGAAATTCTGCCTACCACATTTCCGGACTTGCGTTAGAGAGATCAGGTGGTTCAATGACACTTGGTAGGATGGCATGAGTGTCCGGTTGTTGCTATTGACTCCCAAATGCTTGGTTGCGAAGGTCATTGCTCCACTTCCATCTTTGATCATCATCGTCAGCCTGGGGACCGTTCCTGTACTTTCCGTCTGTTTCGCTCTTGGGAATGAGGATCGTAAAAAGAGCCGTAGAGCCATTATTAGCTTTTCCAGAGGCGCCAGGTTACGCGGTGTGGTAAAAAGGAAAGACATACGATAGACGAGAAGAAACTCTTTCCCGCGTTTCAATTATATTACCAACGGAACAAGCTAGCCCGCATATATAATCGCTACTGATTTTCTCTCCTCTCCCTCTTTCTCTTCCTTTTTCGTCAAGTGCCTGTGGTCTGAGAAGGAGACCATGCACAATATTCTCATACTAAACCTTCACCGGCGAGCGCGCTGGCAGTTCGACTACCACGATGGTGTTCCTTCGCCGCATCGCTGCATGGAGCAAGCAGCTCTCTCGCGCTGCCTCGGTCGCTCGTTAGCGTCGCATTAACGCTTCGCTGAATATACGTGCATCTGTCTTTCTTTCTGTCTTTGTATGCCTCACTCCGACACAGTGAACATTTTGCGCAAATGCAGACTTCAGAACGCGGGCAGCGATGTCAATGTGAAAAAGAGAGAAGGATCGAGGCTGGGAGATAGGAAGAGGGACAGACAGATTAAGGGGTACCCCCACTTGCGATTTTGAAAAAATCGATTTTTTTTATTGCATTTTTTTGCAGTGCAATTTGAAGTGCAGTTTTTTTTTGATGCCCGGAATAGATGACTCTATGTAAGTTTACAAAAAAAAATATTTTCTTCGTGTAAACTGAAATTGAAACTTTAAACGCGTTTTTCTCAAAATGGCATTTCTGAAGTCGATGACCAAGATTACTCGAACACTAATGAACCGATCTTCTTGAAATTTTGCAGGCTTGTTTAATACATAAAAATGTAGTCTTTAATCGTTCGATTTTTTTTTTCGAAAAAAAATGGCCGTTTTATAGCCAAAAAACGGCCGTTTTTTTCGTTAAAATCGAACCATTAAGGGCGTAATTGGGTTGCGGGGAAATTTGTTGACTAATTTTTTTTTTCATCATTTTGTTAATAACATTTTGGAATTATTATTATGCAAAATTAATCTTTTGAGTACCTTTAATATGCATGAATTTTCTCAGATTTTTATGCAATCGAGAAGTGTTCTCAAATTTATGTGCAATGAGCGCTAAGCGACCAAACCCTTCTGCGTTTTTCAAACCGTTTTTCTGAGACTTGTCATATTTGAAGTCCGTGTGCACGATAACTCAAAATCTACTGGACCAATCGCTTTGAAATTTTGCACAGTACTTCTTCACATAATTCACCAGGTATTGTCGAGAGCTTTTTTGTTTTTTTTTTAATAATTACTAATTTTTCAACAACAAATTAGCCGACTTTTTTAGCGAAAATCGGGTTTTTGGCTCCCAAGTGCTACGAAAAATCGAAAAATCGAAAAAAAAAATCCTCCCGTCATTACCTCGAGAAACATCTCCTTTAACAAATGCATTTTGATTTTTTTGTTTCAGATGATTCTGTTGCGAGTTATGGTGCACACCGCAAACCAACTTTTTTTCGAGGCGCCTCCGGGGTTTAATTTTCACTCGCTCAATTTTGAATATTTTGCAATGCAAATTTAGGAGAATGTTGTTCAAATGTTACTTTATTGTATGTAAATTTTTCAATAAACGAACACTATTCGTTACGCCAAAAAAAAATCTTAAAAACATGCCTTTTTTTCGCCGAATTAACTTTACCCGCCCTTAACTTTGACTGTCCGCCATTTTGTGAAAAATGAATATTTTTTAAAATCCTTCGATTAAAGACTAGTTTATCCTTATATTTGACTAAATCCATCCGCATTTTTTTTCAGATGATCCACTCCGCCGCAATGTTGGTCACCGCAAACTGTGTATATAAAAACATCATTTCATTGACGGCCATTTGCCACTAAACAATGTAATATTTTTCAATAAAAAAATTACTGAAAGTTCTTCAAGATGTGTTCTTTAAGATGGTATATTGATCGATAAGATATTTGATCAATTAAAAAAGTTTTATAGTTTTCTTTCAAAAAAATCATGAAAAAGGCTTTTTTTGCGCTACAAGTGGGGGTAACGCCTTAAGAAAATGTATAGATATTGTCTGAGGCCTTTCTGCAGTGGCGCATCAACCTCAGCATTTGCCGAGAAAAGTGCAAATTTCATACTTGCTTCGCACTCGGAAAATGCAGAAATGCCTCGATGCAGCGACATTGAAAAAAAACATCAGATCGTTTCGAAACAGCGATTGTCAGCTCCTTTCTCCGACAACCTTTTGCCAGAATCGAGACATTTGGAAACGCCAACTTCCAATAAAGGGAAGGGTCTGGCTTCCACAATGTTCATCTCTACAATGCTGCAAGTTTGTTTTTCAACTTTACAATAACTTTATCTCTGTTCTGTATGAACTCGGAAATCCACCAACTGTACAAGATCCTCAAGTTTGCAATATTGAACCTCTGCAATCATCTAGCCTTATGATTGTCCCTGCAACGTATTTCTTCGAATTTGCATCAACTACACAATACTGATTTGGAACATTGCATCAATTCTATAATGTATCAACTCTACAACAACTTTGAGTAGTCAACGTTCAACTGGGCAATATTCTTGTTAGCTCTACAACAGCAGATATACCAGGTGTATTCTTCATTGAAGAAAAAAAGAAGATATATATACATAAGAATATGAATACACATTGAAGAAGATATTTTGGTAAATGAGTAAGAATACGTTTTTTAGCGATTGAAAATATTTTTTCATACATTTGTCCACGTATGTTTTGATACTACCCCGATTTTAAAGTAAACTCCCTTTTTCACCCCTTAGGACGGGTCACAAGTCAAAGATGATGCCATACATCGGAAGAACGGGCGATTTTATCTATAGGGTAACATTATTTCTGCTGTAGACTGCAAAAAACATCCTGTTTCTCTCAAGTCTTCAAACATGGTCGCTTGGGCGTTAATGGGCTAATGTATCTCTTCTTCAATTGATACACCTGATATATCAGCTATTGTAGAGTTAACTAGAATATTGCCCAGTTCAACGTTGAGTACTCAAAGTTCTTGTAGAGTTGATACATTGTGGAATTAGTGCATATTGCAAATCCGTCATTATGTACACAGAAAAAAAAACAATTGAATCAAAAAAATATATTGGTTGATCCAAATAAATGTGCTGCTACGGAGTGCCACCGATTTATGAGATTGTTACAATACTACAAAATATTGAAAAATGTGATTGAATTAGATAACATATTATTTTATTTGAAAAAGCTCTTCTGTTCTCTGAATATCTACATTATCCTTCAAATAAAATTATATTCTATTGAAATCATTCTATATACAATCCGTCGATGTATTGGATGAAATAATTAAGCGGTTGCTACAACATTTTTTATTTCGTACAAAAATATAATCAATAGAATTAATTATTTCTTTACTGCATCGAAACGAATATGCCATGGGACGTAAGTTTTTCAATTTGTTTTAAGGCGTTACCCCCACTTGTAGCGCAAAGAAAGGCCTTTTTCATGAATTTTTTTAAAGACAACTACAAAACTTTTTTAATCGATCAATATACCATCTTAAAGAACACATCTTGAAGAACTTTCAGTAATTTTTTTATTGAAACATATTACATTGTTTAGTGGCAAATGGCCGTCAATGAAATAATGTTTTTATATACACGGTTTGCGGTGACCAACATTGCGGCGAAGTGGATCGTCTGAAAAAAAAATGCGGATGGATTTAGTCAAATATAAGTATAAACTAGTCTTTAATCGAAGGATATTAAAAAATATTCATTTTTCACAAAATGACGGACAGTCAAAATTAATGGTTCGATTTTAACGAAAAAAAACGGCCGTTTTTGGCTATAAAACGGCCATTTTTTTTCAAAAAAAAATCGAACGATTAAAGACTACATTTTTATGTATTAAATAAGCCTGAAAAATTTCAAGAAGATCGGTTCATTAGTGTTCGAGTAATCTTGGTCATCGACTTCAGAAATGCCATTTTGAGAAAAACGCGTTTAACGTTTCGATTTCAGTTTACACGAAGAAAATATTTTTTTTGTAAACTTACATAGAGTCATCTATTCCGGGCCCATACAGAAGTATGGGCCCGGATACTTATACTTCAAAAAAATGCAATAAAAAATAATCGATTTTTTTCAAAATCGCAAGTGGGGGTAACCCCTTAAATCTTAAATAAAAAGTGAGCATTAGAATGATCATCTACCATAATAGTGGAGAGAATATCAGATATCCAATGGAATATCCATAGAGAGAATATCAGATATTCAATTGATAAGAACAGATACTACACTTTGATCTTAGCCACAGGCAAAGAAGCGATACTCTTTAGAGTTTCTCCGGCGTTTAAGTAGATTTTCGGTTGGCGCTACGCTTACGAGAAACGAGCGCGCGTGCGGCTTCTAGCGGTTACTCCGAGAACTACGGGTTTCCTCACACCTATCATTTCGGTGGCGCTCGGCCATGATTTGCTTGATTTTTTTTCAACCAAATGCGCAAGAAACAAAATTCAGACATTTGCTCAATATTTTTCAATCAAAATAAAATATTAATATTTTAACGAATAATGTACTTGGAAATCAATATCGGATATGGTGAAAAAAATTAAATAACATATTTACTCAATAGAAATTTTATCTGAATCCAACGAGCGGAATTCAATTTTTCTTGTGTACTCGAATCAACAATATTCATGTTATGAATTCAAACGCTTTTTTGTTCGTTGCAGAAAATGCATTCAAAACTATATAATTTCTTCGCGATAATTTTTTAAATAGTTTCAATAATCTATTGTTCTCGGCTAACAATATATCTTTTGAATGAAAAAAAAAACTTTCAATTTCATCAGGTTATTAAAGTCAATAGCGTTTTGTTTGGATTAATAAATCCGATTATTTACACCAACAATTTTACAATTGAATCCCCGAAATTTCATTAAAAACACCAATGATATTGGATAAATGATTTTTTTTCTCAGTGTAGTTGATACAAATCCGAATAAATACGGTGTACGGATAATCATAAGGCTAGATCGTTGTAGCGGTTCAATATTGCAAACTTGAGACTCTTGTACAGTTAGTGGATTTCCGAGTTTATACAGATGACAGATAAAGCCAATGTAGGGTTGAAAAACGGACTCTTAATATTGTAGAGATAAACATTGTGGAAACCCTTCCCAATAACTCAATCTGGTTTTTCGGCCACATGGGTCAGCAAAATACTGATTTGTATATTTTCCATTTTCGCTTGCTGCAGTTATAAAGGACGCGCCCAATGTCACATAAAAACGCTTCAAACGCTAGATAAGATCGGATCATCCCTGTGGTTCAGTCCTGAATTTGCCATTGGCAGTGTAGGCAGTTGTCTAGGGGTGGCAGACTTTAGGGGGCGGCGGATTCTAGAGGCACCTAAAAACGCCTAGTTGAATACAAGTGATTAAGATAGAAGGACCGGCACAAAGTCAAGTCGCCTATCCTTAAGAAAAGTACAAATCCGGCACTGCTTTGGTTCTCCCTACCCCGATCAATCGAAATGTTACAAAACCCAAGGATTTTCGGGGATCGTTATTTTTCGGGAGTTTGGGGTGTTCCTGTGAGTGCCAATACTCGCAAGACATACGACTACTTCCGACAAAGTGGAAAATTCGTTGGCACGGAGTTTGCACAAAACTGCAACCACTCCTTGCCGACGAAGCTCCGAGCCAATAATCCTTTGTCTTCTCGTACTTTTTACAAGTTCACTTCGTAGATTCGTTCCCGTGTGACTTGGGTGGAAAAACGTTTTCTCGATTTACGACGCTGGCACGGATATATAACGACGCCCGTTGCATTGCCGTTGCGGCAGGGGAGGGGAGATGAAGGGATAAAAATCTCCGGTGGGAAAAAGTGATCGAAGAAGAAAGGAATTCGTGGGAAACAATGGCGAGGCTTTTTGTGCCTTACTTTGTAAAACGTTTCTTCCATTGGGTTCAAGATTGATCTACTATGTGCAACGTGGTCTCGACGAGTCCTCCTAAACTTGCCTCGTATTCTTCAATGCTTCATTCGAAGGAGATAACTCCAAATTGCCACGTCCTCACATTGTTTAAGGGGTTACCCCCACTTGCGATTTTGAAAAAATCGATTTTTTTTATTGCATTTTTTTGAAGTACAATTTGAAGTGCAGTTTTTTTTTGACGCCCGGAATAGATGACTCTATGTAAGTTTACAAAAAAAAATATTTTCTTCGTGTAAACTGAAATTGAAACTTTAAACGCGTTTTTCTCAAAATGGCATTTCTGAAGTCGGTGACCAAGATTACTCGAACACTAATGAACCGATCTTCTTGAAAATTTGCAGGCTTGTTTAATACTTAAAAATGTAGTCCTCAATCGTTCGATTTTTTTTCGAAAAAAATGGCCGTTTTATAGCCAAAAAACGGCCGTTTTTTTCGTTAAAATCGAACCATTAACTTTAACTGTCCGCCATTTTGTGAAAAATGAATATTTTTTAAAATCCTTCGATTAAAGACTAGCTTATACTTATATTTGACTAAATCCATCCGCATTTTTTTTTTTCAGATGATCCACTTCGCCGCAATGTTGGTCACCGCAAACCGTGTATGTAAAAACATTATTTCATTGACGGCCATTTGCCACTAAACAATGTAATATTTTTCAATAAAAAAATTACTGAAAGTTCTTCAAGATGTGTTCTTTAAGATGGTATATTGATCGATTGAAAAAGTTTTGTAGTTTTCTTCAAAAAAATTCATGAAAAAGGCCTTTTTTTGCGCTACAAGTGGGGGTAACGCCTTAATGACAAAATGCCCTTGGAAGAATCCCATTGGCTGGGAAACGCGGTCTCGAATTATTCCGCCAACTTCTCCGAGAGGGTGAAGGGGCGGGGGTGAAAGTACCGTTCATCACCCTGTAAATCACTAAAACAGCAGCGGAGGTGAATGTCACCTCGAGTCAATAAAAAAAGTGGAAGTGTGAAACGAAAGAAACTCGATTTTGCAATGATTGCATCTGGAGGAGGTTAGCTGGAGTTGAGAAAAGATGAGAAACAGACAGAGAGAGTGTCGAAGAGCGCAAGGTGCGCTGACCTATCACGGCCTCCTGCCAACAATCCTTGAATCCCCGAGTACACTGGCTTCGGCTGCTTCGCGAAACAGTTAAGTCGTACGTGTGTTAGTGGCAAAGTGCAACGCGCTTGTTTACGGTGAGTCACAAAACAGAGCGGAGCGAAACTATTCTTTCACTATTGGGATAGTTACCTTGATTGGAAGCCTGGAACACCTGGCGTACGTGTTGTCGATATTGAATGAGTAGCTGGCGAATAATTAGCTTTGATTATGGTTGTTGCAGTTCTAGTAGTGGGTCTAAAATGTACTGGTCAATTAGCCAAAAATTCATAATAGATTCCAAGACGTGTTGACAATCGTTCGGCAATAGACAACAGGATAGTAGATCCATTGGATATTGACTAGACCTAGCTGATTGGTTAATAGATACATTGGGTTCAGGAATGGACAAGCAACTGGTAGATCCATCGACAATTGTTGGGCCTAGACAGTGGATTAGTAGATCAATTGGGTTCAAGAATAGATAATCAACCAGTAGATCCAGATCTAGACCAGTAGACCAGTAGATAGTGAATGAGTAGCTAGCGAATACTTATGATTGATTATGGTTGTCGCAGTTCTAGTACCCATGTAGAGGTTGCCATGAGTTGCCCAATGTTACGATCAGGCCAATATTGGGATCATCGTATAAGCCAACAAAAGAGAAATAATATTGGCCCATTACTGTTCCGCTCTAAACTGAAAACTGGCACAATATCGGCCCATCCCTAAAGCCTGTCCTGGCCCATCTTTAAAAACTATTAAACAGCCGTGATAGTTAAACTAAATTTGCCAATTTAAAAACTGGGGATACTAGAATACTGATAATTCCATTGGCCCAATATTGTTCCGTTATAAATTGAAAACCGGCACAATATCGGCCCATCGTTTAAAACCAATAAATAGCCGTGATGGTTGAACTATATTTGCCAATTTAAAAACTGGTAATGCTAAAATACAAGCAATTACATTGGCCCATTATTGTCCCGTTATAAATTGAGAACCGGCACAATATCGGCCCATTACTAAAGATTATCCTGGCTTATCTTTCAAAACCAATAAACAGCAGTGATAGTTAAACTAAATTTGCCAATCCTAAAGCGGGCAATCCTAAAATACTGGCTATTACATTGGCTCATTATTGTCTCGTTCTAAATTGAAAACCGACACAATATCAGCCTATTACTGAAGCCTATCCGGGCCCATCTGTTAAAACCAATAAACAGCCGTGATAGTTCATCGAACTTTGCCAATTTTAAAACTAGCAATGCTAAAATACTGGAAATAACATTTAATTAATCTAAGCCCTTTATTGACTAAGTGGGTCAGACCATACCTGCTTTTATTTGATTTACGCCTTGGGTTATTCATTATCTATATATTGTGCCAGAATAGGCAAATAACTGGCACGTCATATATTAATCGTCTATATTTCGTAGTTCAGTTTTTGTAATCAAGTCTTGGCCTACTATTGACCATTGTAAATAACCAACATAAGTAAGTAAAATATGCCAATTTTGGAACCTGTCATACGAGCAAATCACAATTTATTTCATGGTTATTCCATGAAATTTGTATCCATAAGGACCAATCTCGGGCCAATCTTGGCACGATATAGGTTGAATATTTATCACGCACTCAAACAAACCCAAACAAACTCACGGCCCAATATTCTAGATAGACTAACTTCTAGATAGACCAACTGTGAAGGCCCATCATAGAGCCAGTGGTCAATTTCTACATAGGCCCTTTAAGAGGGCCCACATAGAGCCAAGTACAATCACCAACATTGCCGCTACAATGAATTAAATCATTGGCCCAATAATTGTTGGCTCTGTTGGCTGATATCGGGCCGTTCTTATCATTTCTACAAAGGCACCTCATTGGTAAATACTCACGGCCCAATGTTCTAGAAAGGCTAACTGTGAAGGCCCGTACCAGGCCCAACGGTCAATCTCTACATGGGTAGTGGGTCTAATATGTGAGAGTCAATTAACCAAAAATGAATAATAGGTTCGAAGACTCGTCGACTATTCTCCGGCAATAGACAAGAGAAGAGTAGTCCATTGGGTATTGACTAAACCAAGCTTATGGGTTAATAGATACATTGGGCACTGTTCAGGAATGGACAAGCTACTGGTAGATCCATCACTAATTGTTGAGACCGAGACAATGGATTAGTAGATCGATTGGGTATTGTTCGGTAATAGACAATCAACCAGTAACTCCATCGATCCTTGACCAAAGATAAACAGTGAATTAGGAAAGCCAATAACCATGAGCTATGATTGCTTGCCTGTTGAGCAAGTATGGAAAACAGCTTGGTGGGCTCAAGGGATATTAGGCAGGCATCGACCACCAACTAGCAAATCTATGGACCATTGACTAAAAATAAAGAATAAATTAGCAAATTTAATAACCACGGGCCATCAAACGTCAAAGCATTGAGGGATCCCTCAGCCACTGCCGAAAAATGGCCAATGGATCTAGAAATCAATGAACCATTGATCAAAAAATGCCAATGGATCTAGAAATCAATTAACCATTGACAAAAATTGCCAATGGATCTAGAAATCAATTAACCATTGATCAAAAATTGCCAATGGATCTAGAAATCAATCAATCATTGATCAAAAATTGCCAATGGATCTAGAAATCAATTAACCATTGGTCAAAAATTGCCAATGGATCTAGAAATCAATTAACCATTGATCAAAAATTGCCAATGGATCTAGAAATCAATTAACCATTGATCAAAAATTGCCAATGGATCTAGAAATCAATTAACCATTGCTCAAAAATTGTCAATGGATCAAGAAATCCACCGATCATTGAAAAAAAATGATCGATGAATCTTCAGCACCACTAAACATGTATAAAAACACGTCAGTGGATTAAAAATAATTCCGAATGAAATTGGATTATCCATATCTCTGGTGAGAGTCTCGTCAAATGACCAGTCGTTGTGGACGAACGCAAACCGCAAAGAAATTGTACCTTTACGATTCTTTCTGGTTGACTTGTAATTTCTTATCTTCGGACCCAAATCCACGGTATGCCGGCCCCCATTGGTATAATCCTTTGGGTATTGGTTTTTGTGCAAAAAACGTGGTACTTTAATCTCGGAGCGAAAAAATAAAAGGTAAACGCTTCAAGTTTCTTGAGCGGTTATGCGGAGAAAGGATGTACAGCTACGGAAGGCGAGAGAGGATGCGGTGCTTCGTCGGAGGAGAGTGCAGCAGCCGCGTTAGCTGCTGTTGCTCCGGCACTCTCGTTAATGCGTTTTTACGATCCTGTCCCGCGAACAACCGGTCCCAGTGGAAACGTCGGCAGCGATCTTTGTCCGCCGAAGAAAACTCGTATATGTGTGGGTCAAGTGTAAGGACCCCGCGAAACGTCATATCGGAACGATTTAAAAACAAATGCAAATAATGTTGCTAATTAACGCGGTGAGAAAAGTTATTAATCAGACGAAAATTTTTAATTAAATATTAAACTCTTGGATGGTAGATTTTTGAATATAAATGTCAAATATAATTGAGGTGATATTGAGTTCATTTTTTAGAGCTACTTTGAGGCCGATGTAGACCTTAATAAATTCGTTCTTAGATTGCTTCAGATCTTTAGGCTTGTACTCTAATATTTAGGACTGTCTTAGCCTGGTTGATTTTATTTCACAAAGTCTTTTTAAATGTGTTAAACTCTCATTTTAATTTTATTTTCTTTATTTTAAGTGAATTGGAAAGAGAATCAGAAAGTTTTTTTAATTTAAAAAATATATTTTATCAGAAGAATAATCAGAAGTTTTTTTAATTAAAAAAATATATTTTTTTTGACATTTGTTAACATAATCTATTTATTAAAAATATTCCAGTAAATTTTATTTTTTCTAGTGAATTTTCTAGTAAACTTTAATAATTTAATAAACTTTAAGTATTCAATTAAACTTTAATTTTTAATTTTAAATTAAGCTCAATAAATTAATTTTAAGTTTAACTAAATTTAATTTAACTTTAATAATAAACTTGAAAATACTAGTAAACTTTAGGTAATTTTCTAGTAAAATTTTCTAGTAAACTTTGTCTACGTTTACCAGTTTCTACTTTTGTTAGTAAATTTTATGTTACTAATAAAACCGAGTATATTTTTTAACGTATTCTATTTATTAAAAACATTTGGCGTTTTAAAAATATGTTAAACGATATTTGAAAAAAATATGGTGTCAAGTTGACTCAATGATAACTGCAATTAATTGATTTTTCTTTTTCAATGGATTTGGTCGATTTTTCTAAAATTTTTTTAGCCCAATGCAATTTGTACTAAAAATTCTTTAATTTATTCCTATCATTGGTTCTTTTGGAAAGTTGTGTGCAATTATCATTCGTCGGGTAAACTTCATCGAGCCGTTACGTACGTCATCTTATTAACGGTTCTTTTTTCTCCGGAAAATCGTTATCAATTATATTTTATTAATCGTAACGTTAGCCCACTTAGGGAGAGATGTTCCGCTCACGGAAGCTCGTATTTCGAGTCCACGCGTCTTCTGCTTATTTATTGGATATGAGGAATCGTCGCGTGTTTTCCGCTCGCTTCTGTTCTTTTTTCGGTGGCTCTTTTTGGCATTCACCGCGCCATGTATTATACAAATTGCGACAATGAAAAGGGGGCCAACTGTCAGTTGTTTATTTTTTCCCCCTCGACTGAACAGACAGCATTGAGAACGTTTTAATTATGCCAAATATTCCGTGGGCATTTCCTGCCAACTCACATACCTTGTTTGCTCGTTTATTAATTTTTTCCGGGTACAGCGATTTATTCGACCCTCTGATTTTCAATTGAAAAGTTAGCCTCGTTTTTGCATTTCTTTTGAGATTATTTTCGAATTTGGATTTTGACTCAGTTTAATCAATTGAAATCGAGTTGAAAATGAAAAAAAAATAAAACCCTATTGAAACCAAGCTCAAGTCACAAAAAAATTAAACTTAATGGAAATTGACTGAAAACGTAATTACAATGCAGGGACAATTCCAAAGGCCTCTAAAGGCCAAAAAGGGAATATTTTGTGATTTTTTTTCAGCGAAACCATAAAATAAATCGAAATGACAAAATAGGGGGTTTATTATACACGTAATTGACTATACAACATTATTTTTTCACAGCGATACATGTCAAAATGGCTTCGGTGCAGCATTTTTCCGATGACGCCTTTATTTCTGGGAGGCCAACGACCGGACCAACAGCTCCTATAATTTTTGAGTCATGATGAGACACTAAAGTTTTTTCGATCATATATAAGGTGTATATAGTAGGAGTACGTAGGATTTTTTTTGATATATTGATTTCTGTCAAAATGGAGTATTTCTAAAACAAAAAGTATAAAATGCCATGAAAAAATCGTCAGAAAATTGTTTATAAAAACGGGACTATGCAATATAATAAAAAAATCCTACTTAGTGCCTCGGAAAATGTAATTAAATATACAGTTAAAAATCCAAGTGAATCGGTTGAAATTTGTTTGAGTTATGAGTTCGGCCGACATGTAGTTTCCAGATAAACGCGCTTAAAGTTAGTAGAAAGTCACGACATGAATAATGTTTCAATACCTTTAATCTGCTATGCCTGTAGTAAAATTCGAAAATCGAGTACTTAGATATTTTTCGCACCCATCATCATTTGGAATATAATTGTATAGGTACTGAGGTACCTTTTCAACAAATAAAAGCGATTTATGGAAAATCCTAGAGTGGCCTAAGGCCTTAAGGGGAGATATACACCTAGATGGTCGAAAAGATCGAATTTAGAAGCTATGAACATTCCGTCGACCGTAGAAGACCTACACTATGAGCCTGGTATCGATGATTCCATGTAAGTTGACAAATTTCATGATTTATTCATTCTCAAATTTTCAAACGCGTTTTTCTCAAAACCACGTTTTTCAAATCGGTACCCAAAATTTCTCGAAAACCAATGAACCGACTGCCTTGAGATTTTTTGTGGTTATTCTATACACCATTATCTAGTACTTGTCGTAGGATTTTTTTTCCGTTACTTAGTTATTGTTTTATAGGCAAAATAATAACTAATTTTTGGCCCAAAAATCACTATTTATGTTCAAACGTCCGCCATTTTGTCATAAATCGATATTTTCAAAATCGGCTATGACAAGTACTAGATTATAGTATCTAATTTAATAATCTTTTAGGTTTTTTTTTCAAATGATTTAAAAAAAAAACGCCAGTGGGTACCGTATACGCAGATTTTTTTACGACGCTCCAAGGATCATATAATATCCTTGTAAATTATTGATATTTTTAAATAAAGAAAATTAAACATATTTTTGAATGTATATACTTTTAGATCATTAAAACCCCAATCCGAAATTTCAAATAGTTTTCCTTGAAAAAATTCACAAAAATGACCTTTTTTCCGGCTCCTAGGTGTATATTTCCCCTTAATTGAAATTTAATTTCGACTCAAGATTACTTAACACTGAATTTAAAAACTTCAACTCAATTCAAATTGAGCATACTCAAACTCAATAAAAACAAGTTTAAGTCCAAATTTAAGTTGCATCACCATATTAACGGGTCTTCTCACTTTAGACGCTAAAAAGGGCTATTTTCATGAATTTTCTGATAGGTTTATATTATAGATATTGTTATAAAAGCTGTTACACTTGAAGGACCAGTCCATTTTTGAAAATTAAAAAAAATCGATAGCAAGCAAGACTTGAAGGAATCGATGATGATGAGCAATCAGAAGGGATTTTGTACGGTGCAGGAATCGCCGATTGAGTTTAGATAAGAGTTTTTCATAGTATAACCTTCAAACGCGTGTTTCTCGAAACAACGTCTTCAAAATCTAGCTCCATCGTATCTCTAAAACTAATAAACCGATTCTCTTGAAATTTGAACCACATATTGTGAACATGATTCGCAACAAGATGACCCTCGATGGTTTCAAAATTTTGATTTTTACTCTTTTTTGCGAAAAATGGCGAATAAAACGCGTTTTTCAAATACTTTTTTTCGTTTTTCATCTGCAATTTTTTAATTTTTTGAAGAAACTTTATATCCGAGGGTCATTTTGTAGCTGGTGTCATACTGAATATAATGGACTTTGATTTTTTTGTTTCAGACAAGCCGTTGCCGAGTTGTGATGGAGCTACCTGGCCCACCTATTTTTGAGGCGTTACGTTAAACTATAGTTTTTGTACTTGAAAATGAATAAAAATTAATTCAATTTTTGTTTAAATGTATTTCAAGACTTTATTTATTAAGCCCAACAACTTTTATATGCATATCTTTTATAAAATCCTCAAAAAAACGCGAAAATAGCCTTTTTTAGTGGCTTCAAAGTGGACTGGCCCCTTAATAAATACACTTTCGAAATACATTTTTAAAAAATAATTTTAAAAATTTAAGTCACTATTTATAGACGAAAATGGTGGTTAAAAAAATGTCCTAAAAAAATGATAGGTCTGCGCTGTTGATGAAATCCCGGAGATGGATCATCCGAAACAAAAAGTTCAAACGGTTTTATATGCAGTATGTTAATGGCTATGGTGCATATCATACAATTTTTCATATATGCAAAAATAACAAAATGGCGGACATTTTTCGAAAAAACAAAAAAAAACCTGTTTTTTCACCGTTTTTAGCAAAAAAAATCGTAAATATGAAAATTAAAAAAAAAATCCTTGATATGCGCTACAGCTATAGTTGTAAAGAATATGAGGTTAAAATGTCATGAGGATCGGTTCAGTAGTTTCGAAGATTTCATTTTAAAAACCGTCGAAAAACGTTGTTTCGAGAAAAAAC